>RJWH01000467.1:0-583312 GCA_004363575.1 Solenodon paradoxus
GCAAATCAAAACCACAATGTAATATCAACTTACATCAATGAGAATGACCTATATAAAAATGATAGGAAACAACTGTGAAAATGTGTGGCGAGAAAGGAACCTTAATACATTGTTGGTGGGAGTGGAGGATGGTACAGTCATTTTGGAAAAACAGTACGAAAATTTCTCAAAAAATTAAATACAGAATCACCATGCTATCCCAGTACATAGTATGAGATAGACCTAGTAATCCCACCTCTAAATATCTATCTGAATATGGAAATATTAATTTAAAGAGATGGATGTAATCCTATGTTTACTGTAGCATTATTTTAATAGTAAACACATGTAAACAACCTAAATGTTCATTGATAGGCAAAAGGATAAAGAAAATCTAGTATGCATATGTGTGTGTGCATACGTACATAATGGAATACAATAGCTATAAAAATAGTTTTGCCATTTGTGAACAAAATGGATGGTAGTCAAAGGTATATTGCTAAGTGAGGTGAGTCAAAGGAAAAAGGAAATATCATTAGAGGCTCTCAAGTATATTTAGAAAATGATGAAATAATATAAATAAATTAACAAAATAAACTTTTGGGTGATGACAGCAAGGCTGAGACTATAAAAGATCAGTGTGGGGAAGTTGAGTTCCTATGGTAAAGGAGGTGTATCTATCTTCTTATTTTATTTTTCTATATTTTTTCTTTTCATTTTTTTAATGTGTTTGGTCTTTTTTTATTCCTCAAAATCAAGAAAAAATAGAAATGAAAAGCTGTATATATAGAATAATGGATATGACATAAATATCCTTGTCAGAGGCAGGTCAGAGATACATAAAAGCAGGGAGATCAGGAAAATGAAAGGAAATGGCTATTTTTTTTTTCAAAAAGAGGAATCACATATTCTTATCATTCTATCTGTCAGAAAGCCCAAGAAGTCAGCAGACTCAAATTTAGCAGGCTTTTTTTCAAGTTAAGAATAAGTAAATACAAATCTAAAGGAAATATGCCTATTTTCTGGTATCCCATGACAATCTCATGACCTAAGTCATACGGACTGCACACACGACTAGAAGCTGAGTTTAGGCAGCGCCTCCATATGAAAAGGCTAATTGTGTGTGTGTGTGTGTGTGTGTGTGTGTGTGTGTGTGTGTGTTTGCTGAGGACAGTAAAGGATGGCTAACCAAAACACTGGAAGAGTGATGTGCCATAATCAACCCAAATACTAAATGAAGGTGGTTTCACTTTTTTCATACACAATAACTCATTTCACTTGCTGCCAATGCTCTTGAACAGCTTGACTGACAGGGAACTTTCTCATTAGCTTTCAAAGACATCCTATCTGTGTCATTTATCTGCAAATGCATGGCTATAACTTTTCCATCACCTTGATTATTTAATTCCCCCTTCAATAGGAATCTTATGAATTGTTTTGACAAGTCAGAGAAATCTCTTAACACAATTCATAAAATGTGTCTTCCAACATGCTTTAAAATTAAGATTGTAAACCAGATACATATTATCATACTGATGCTTAGATAAAACCTATGCTGAAGACTGCTGGCTAGCCATACTAGGCCTAATTAAAGGGTCAATATTTCACAATCTAATTCAAAATTACTGGATACAGAGCATTACTTGGTAACAGTAGTTTTTTGTTTTAAAGGACTCTGACTAGAAATGCTCTCAATATATATGGGGAAATAAGAACTAAAAACAGTTTATAGGAAAAGATTAATTTTTCACTTACATATGAAACCTCCACTCCTTAATCCCTCCAGACACTATAAATGGGAATAAATTTAGTCTAGTAATAACAGTATTGATTTTCTTGTCAGAGAAAACTAGTTTCCTGGCTCTTAATAGTTATATCCAGTTTGAATCACTCTAATTTCTTATAAAAACAGAAACATATACAAGGAAATCATGATATAAAATAAAGGCTAAAATACATGTGTAGAATAAATGATATTTGTTATATTGTTTAAGGAAAAATATTCGTTCAAAGTACAAAATTAGTACAAAATGGCCTACAGATATTCCACAGTGAAAAATTTTTTTGTTTTTCTTTTAATAAGAACAAAATTATTTTTGAAGTCTGACCATCCCTGAAGTTTGATGAAAGAAACCTGTAAAACAACAGATAGATGACCTTGAAATAGTCCTTACAGGCAACAGACACAGTACCTAATCTGAAATACGAATATACCTCATGTTAAATCTTTCCCTTGACAAGTAATCACTTACTAGCAATTCAGAGGTCATTGGTTTAGAAAATTTATCATTTCACTCCTGGCTCTCATAATTTGAAAATATTTCTTTATAAACTCTGCATTCCCACAGCGTCGAACATGGTTCTTCTGTTTCATTATCTGTGAGACGCATATTCCAAATTTATTTTCTGTGTCTGCTCTATTTCTTGTTTCTTCTTTAGCTCCTCCGCTTAGGATATTCTCAAGACTGTTACAGATCTTTTATTTTCTAACAAGAACTAGCTCATGAGGCAACTTACTCTCACAGTCTCAACTATATTATTGCCTCTGAAATATACAGTGAGATCCCAATTCCTAACCAGACCTTTACTCCTTAATTTCCAGTAGCCAGAAGAGAGAGATGATATAATGCACCATATTATTACAGAAATATTACACTCAATTCATCCCAAATTTTTAAATTACATATATATATATATGCACCGTTTTATGTATATCTTAACAATTGTATCTTGAGTCTATAATTGGTTGTCTTTTTAGAAGGCTGTAGCCAATGCCAGACTAGCTCATATAATCCATCACCACTACCATTCGTTCCTGTGGAAAATGGTCAAAAAGATTTGGTCAGAATTCCTGTTTTGCAAGGACAATAATTTCTTGCTTGCTGTGGATACCTTCTCAAAATCTCTCTGCTTCAACAAAATCAGTTCTGTAGTAGGGAATTTTAATGTTCATATTTCCAGATGTTATTGCTCCTGACAATGGACCTGCATTTATTTCATACGTGTTTAAGAAATGTGTAACCAAATGCCAGCATCACTCTCCATTACCCTTAAGCAGATAGTCAGGCTGAATGAATAATGCAGACCACTAAGGATGCCCTAAAATGAACTGTTAGAAAGGAAAATGACCACTGAAATTTGCCAAGCTTCTTATCACTCAATATGTCACCCCAAGTGGGATAACAGGAGTCAAATCTACTGAATAAAAAATGGAGCAACACTGCAATTGTTTCTCTGACAATTCCCTTTAGAGCTTAGCTTAGAATTCATGGACAAGCCAGAATGAATTCTCGATAGAATATTCACTCCTAAAGTAGAGAGGGACTTATTTTTATATAATTTAAATCACATTGCATGCATTCTTATATGAACTAAACTATACAGATGTCCTAGGGTCACATACAACTAATGAGAGTGATTCAGTACTATATTCAATGTCTGTCTTTTTTTAATACTTGCTTGTATTTTATTTCTTTTGACTTCATTATATGCCATTGTGTGCCTATATATTTTAAGTTCTGGTACATTATATAACATATCTAACTGACTATATTTTTCCATCAAAATGTTTCCCTTTTTTCCTTCTTAGCTATAGACAAATCTCCAAAAAAAATTAGTAGAAACTGGAGGGGAAGCTAGAAGAGTGAAATAATGATTGATGTGTCCCACAAATATTTCTACCTCTTCTCTTTCTGGGCACATGGTAGGATTACCTTTCCCATGCTAGACAAGGCCATATCACACACTTTGACTAGTGGATATGAGCAAAAGTACTATGTATCACTTCGGAGTGAAGGCTTTGGGAACTTGTGTTGATTCACTACATTCTTTTTTTGCCATTAACAGTGAAGCCTGTATTTTGATGCAGTTATCACCCACACTGGGGCCCAGACCTGCAACAACTAACGGAGGCCCCTTGTCAATCTTTCTTGGATATGTAGGAGGGATAAAATATATTTCTGATTGATGCAAAATAATCTAGCTTATTCTGATTTGTGAAAAAAAACAGCAAAAGTAATAAAAATATTCATAACTCAGGACAGAGATTTTTATGCAAAAAAGAGCAATAAGACCTAGTTTAAGTTTAAAAATGAAAAGAACTAAGGGTTGACTTAATTACTGTCTTTAAGTATAGACACAGGTTTGTGTTTTCTTTTTATTCCCACTAGAAAGGTGTTAACAATTTTTCCCAAGAAACATATTTTCATTTAACAAAAGAAACACTTGAAGCAAACAATTTTGGCTTGGAAATAGGACCAAATAAAATAATTCTCAGATCACAGAGTAGGAGGACGAAACCGAAGGAGGAATAAATGATGAAGAGTCTGTAGCCTCCCTCACTAGAGAACTATAAAAAGAGACATATACTTCCATCACTTCAAGTTTATTTGCATTGTGAGCTTTCTAATTTTAGAATTTAGAATGAGAACTTTAAACTAAGGATTAGAGATCCCAAAGGATTTAAATTAGTTTAATGATTCTGTGGCCTAAGTCCATAGCTAAATTGAGTTTACTTTGTATGTACAACTTCCAGAGAAAAAGTCTAAAGTTTTAATTAGATTCTCAGAGGGTCTCTAACCCAAAAGAAGGGTAGGAATCATGACGAGGTATTGGTCTTACATAGAGCAAGGAATTATAAAGTATAATCTTAGCTTGATTCTACAACTTTTGAGGGGATGGAAAATATGTAACCTTAATATCATCCTTGAATCAATATGGGGCATGACAAACATTGTTACTGCTGTCACCTTAAACAGAAAATCCATTTTGTAAAACAGAAACCCTAATCTGAATACTAACCAGGAGGTTAATTAATGTTGACTACTAAGCTTTTGGAAAAAAAAAAAATCTTAAAGAAGATGAGAATTCTCAGTTTTCCATTAATTCCTATGGTTTATTTATATCTCCCCCTGAAACAATGATCAAAGAAAGGTTTACTTATCTTCCTACCCAGCATTTTTTTGAAACAGTGTTTTTTGACTGTCAGAACTGAAGCTGTCTATAGACTCAAATTGTTCTGAGACCTGGACTTGTGCTGATTTCTGTATGTCTGTATGTTCCCAAGATCCCAGGGTGTTCCCTCTGGCCACACAGGCCTGACAGGAAATATAGGATAGGCTGGTCCCTTAAAACATCCTTTATTTCTGGTTGTTTATGTTATGTTATTGGAACCATGAAAAATAATTTATACAATGAATGTATGAAGAACCAAAACTAGATGATTTCAAAATTTTTCCCAAACATATTACAAAAAATATATAAAGGGAGGTCCTTGAAGTCAATGTGCAGGGAGTCAATGAGAAGCAAGAGTTGATTCTCATCAACTTACTCTCTTCTCCCTTCCCTCCATTTAAGGGAGAAAATGGTGAAATTAAAATTAAATTCTATTCTACTTCTGGCTGCGATAAAAGAGCTTTTGAAAAAAGAAAATCAACCCACTAACCCAGAGTCCAAAGTTAAAAACAACAACAATAAGACCTAATCTAATGTGACACAAGCCAGTATACTGGTTAATTTTGATGGAAGGAAGCGGTGAATGGACTATGGTACCATAGGTTTCTGGAAGAGTTGATACTGTAATCTGGATGATGGTTACATAAATATATTCATTTTGTAGACATTCATCAAGAAGTCCACTTATCATGGGTTTTTTTTTAATGTAGGTAGATTTTAGTTCAACAGCATTTATTTTTTTTAATGTCAATTGATTTTAATAGGTTCGATGAATGCCTGGAAATGTATCCTTTGCAAAATGCAAGCATATGGTACATTTTCTCTGAGAGTATTCATTTTTAGCTATTTGGCTGAATGTGTTCAAATTCACCCCCCACTGGAAGTTTTACTCTCTCTGGTACTTTTATGTAAGTACTAGTCTGAGATGGGGCCTTCTTTGGCTGATAAGTTCATGAGTAGCAGTCTTGTATAAAGTATTATCCATTTGGTGCTGTATTTCTCTTGACTATGGTTTGGGAATCACAATTTAGAAAACCTTATTTCATTCATTCAAATATTCAACTCTTCCAACACCATATTTCAACTCAACATCAGTTTCATGATGGGGGAAAGCAGGAGTCTTTACATAGAACCTAGGTAACCTACAAAATAAACATCCTGCACTGCTTACAAACTACACTTTTTAATAGCAATGCCACATGTATAATACGTTATCTCAGAAGGTAATTTAATTAAATCTCACAACTTCCAACAATTTATAGACAGATATTCAGAGGTAATAGTAACACATAAAAGAGAACAATGGGACCATCAGTTTTTAATTGTGAGCTAGCGAACACAAAAATTACCCAATTATCAAATTCAGTAATTTGCATTTCTAGTCACAATTGACAAAATATTTCAAGACAGTCATAAAAACTACCAACATTATATTAGAATGAGATTAATTCTACTTTAGAAAAAAGGACTTTATAGTGATAATGAGACAGACATTTCTACAAATTCTTTTTCAAGGACTGACAGCAATGGCTATCAAGTTGCCTTTACTCTCATAAAACAATCATATGGACATAATTCATATGCTCTATTTTAAAAAGCTGAAACAAAGGGAAGATCACTAGGGTTATAAAGATATTAAGTAAAAATATGCTCATTTATATATCCAATAAAATAAATTAGTGAAGGCTAATTTAATGGGATGAAAATAAATTAAGTAACAAACTCTAGAGAACCAAAAAAATCAGATTTAGTTGCACCTATTTAATAATAATCATGGAATAGAAATATCATATTCTCTTTAGGCACTAACAACTTTTGTTAGATTATTATTGTATTAATAATGGTGACAATCCTTGTTAGCATGAAGCTGAGTTTTATAACCACACTACTTTTTGTCAGATAGATTAAAAACATCTGACCTAAATTTGGAAATCAGATTTGCAAGAGAAGTGCAGAAATTCCCTGAAAGAACATCCTATTTTTAACTACAAATAATTCATCTTCTTATTAGATTGCAGAAAAATCCTCTGTCAATGCTTTTTTAAAATATAATTTAACTATGTATTAAAGATACTGTGAAAGACAGTTTCACCATTACATACCACAGAGACTAAATCTACAGTACATATGCACTTCTATACAAATTTTAATGAAAAACTATGACAAAATTACAGAATTTTTTTTAAGGAAAGGTGCAGGCAGGAATGAAGGCTAGTAGCCAGGCAGCTAGGATAGAGAGAAGAGGAACAAATATTTTTATTTTTGTTTAGTTGTTCACGTTGGTTGTGCTCCCTACACTGGGGATGAGAACCTGGGACTTTGGGATGTAAGTTGACTGCTGTCTTTTGGAGGCAGCTGGCCTAACTGCTACTCCATCAAGGTGTGTCTAGAATTCAATTTTTATTTTGAAAGAAAAAATACATTAAGATTATTACCTGAATAAATGTAAATATTCAGCACTATCCATTTTTCTTAATTATTTAATGAGCTTTCTGTTGAACCATATTCAAACTAACAAGGTAGTAATTAACACATAACCTACTCTTGTCAATTAATTTCTTATAGGATTTTTAATAAACAAATTATAGTTATAATATTTTAGCAATAAGTATCTTAAATTTAAGAGTCAAATATGTACATAATTACTTACTCAATCTAACCTTAGTGATTTTTAAAAATATTTATTGTTCTTGGGAGATGCATATTAGCAATCTTATAAAATATGGCATATAAATTATTAGGAGGAGAAAAGTATTTAATCCTCAGGACAAAATCCAGGTGTCAGAGTTATTGGCAATGTTTTGAACCCTATCTGTACTTTAGAAATATCTAGGTAGTTTCCTAAAATACTGATTCTCAGACCCTATGATCTGAGATTCTAATTCGATTGACTTGAAGTTCCCAGACATTTCACTTTTTCAGTGTTTCCCAGATAATTCTAAGGCACCACTAGGGTTGGAAGACCCATTCCACAACTCTTTGGAAGATGTTCTATTGAGTACCATCTGCCCTGACTAGGCATGATTAAGTGCAAACTATTTTAAATCAACACTTAACTGCATTTGAGATCAATGTTCTTTGCTCTGTCTTCAAAGAGGTAAAATAATGAAAAATTCTATTTATTAACTCTTTCACCCTTGATAGCATTTCTCATTTGAATCAAAACAAGCAATAGAGAGACAGAGAATTTAGAAGAGAATTTCTTCAGAAAAATTTGCAATCTTTGAGTCTCACTCTCCATTGGATTTTAAGGGCAATGTTTTCTGACTGCACTCCTCCAGCCCTACCTGTTCAGCACGGCAGTTACAATTTCTAATAGCTTGAGAAGTAATATTATACAGTCACTGTCCCTTTTCTCTGCCCAACTCTTCCCCGGAAAGGCATAAATCAAGATGTCTAAGCAAGGATTAGGCAACAACTCTGTGTGTCTCATCTCTAAAATGTGTCAACCATTCTCTCTTTGTTGAAACCATTCTTTATCTTGAAGGCTTGATTTTCTCTCTCTATTCTTTGTGCAGACAAAACATACGTCCTCAGGAAAAAACATTTCAACGTTCACATTTGAAGTTCATCCCTCACACTTAAAAGAGTAAACTTCTAATCTCCAACATCCTTAATACTCATACACTTCCAGATTCCCAACTAACAAATGACAGACATTTTTTTCATTGTTGGGACTTACGTGAAGCTTCTTATATCCTAGAGCTTTACATGCTTTAATCTTTTAAAGCATAATTTTGTACAACTGCTTCAGTTAATTGGGTGGTGAGGTATTTGTTGAAACATGCCTGTTCAACCATTGTCTACTGGTGCCGTCTTTCTAGAGAACGAGTGTTAAAGTCAGAAAAAGGAGTCATTTATCTTGACATTGTTCTTTAAAATGACCTCTTCTACAGTGAAAAGGGCTAAAAGAAATCATTTTTCAATGTCATTTCAAATCTTTTGAGACAAAATCATCCTTATAGTAATTAGAGATATGCCCCTTGAATATTCAAGATTTTTCATTATAAAAAGTATAGCAAAATAAGATTAAATGAAAGAAAAAGTAGTTATCTCTTGTTCATTTTAAAACAGACCCTCAGAAATCATTGAGCAGGTCTTCCGAGGTTAGGCAGACCAAAACTTTGTCAAATTTCATTCCCCCACCCTGTTTTCTGGGAGAAGCTAGCAGCAAAGTTTTTCCAGATATGCTGATTGTTTAATCATCCTGGTTCCTCTGCTTCCTGTTACTCCTTACAACCACAGGCTAGAGAAAGTAGGCGGAAGGGCATTCAATGCCAAAATGACATACCAAAAGCTCATCTTCATGTATGACCTGTAAGGCAAGTAGTCTATGGCCTCCACAGGTTGCTCAATATGCATAAGGCTTTGTAGTCACACACCTGCACCTCCCTTTATTTTAAGAGAGTATTGTATTTACTAGAAGAGCAGACGTTCTCTTCTTTCTTACTAAGGCTAATATTAACGATCATGAATGAAGTAGGGAAGCACAAGCAGCATAAACATGAAAAATGAATCAGTGGAAGAAAGAGTATTAAAGTTTCTGTTTGAGGGACACCCAAACTGCATCTCAAGAGGATTTAACTGAAGAGTAGTTGGGAGTAGGAAAATCCTAGTTTTCATATGGGGCCTTTATAGGGCAGTCCTGACCTGAGTCACAGCTCTGTTATCTCCCTGGTTATGCTCTCCATCCCAACACAGTCAACTATAGAGAATCCCAAGTGAGTAAAACATCTGGGAATTTCACAGGGGGTCCAGGATTCCCTAGGACAGGCAGCCCTTAGAAGGCAAGCCTAAGTATGCTTGTCCAGGGACTTTCCAATATTCACTCCATGCCAAATGAATTTATTTCAATATCAGTACTAACTTAGTGATCTTGTGTCTACTAAATAATGGTTATGTCTTCATGCCCCACTGGAAATGAAATGTGATTGTCTAAAGCCAACCACTTAGTATACATTTATATTTCCACATTGGTCTTTTAAATATCATATCCAGGTGAATGACTTCCCTATCAGTCAAGACTCTGTGACCATGGAGTTTTGTATTAAGTGTAGGTAATTCAAGACCAGTCAGAGCCCCCTTGAGACGTTGCAGAGCTAGAGTCTGTATTCTTAACTTTCCATCCCATTATTATTTCAGAATAAGTCAATGAAAGAGGTATACTGATGATGTTTGTGCCCTTCTTTCATCCCATCCTTAGTCAAGTAGGTAGCAAATCTAAGGTACTATATTCCCATTTTCATGATACCACTTTTAATCCCATATATTTTTGTGATGAAGTAACTCTATAAGGACACAATCATCACAAATTAGCCACTGGATGTTTAAGCCTCAGTTCTGACACAAGTTGTCTGCCTTTGATAAAAATCACTTGCCATTTGTTTCATATTTTCTCTTCTGTAAAATTTAACTTGGGTATCCAACATGAAACATGAAGTTCAAGCTAGTAAGTCAGCTAGTTAAGCATCCACCATGACAAACTCAGCTCTGCTTTTGGAGCATTCTTGAAGGAAACAAAAAACAAAACGCAAGAGGCCTGAATCTCCTCTGGCAGCCTGGAGGCTGAGAACAGAAGAAATAAAATCAAACAATGTTTTGGCAATTTCTGGGAGTTTCTATAATCTCCCTGGTCACTGGTAAAATGCTTAGCTCATAAAGGACACAGTAGTTGTTACTTGGTTGGCAGATAGATTAAATGATCTGTATTGGATACTGGTATTTAGGAAGCTAAGGAATGATTATAGAATGCATCCAATGATTTGTGTGATGTGCCAGACATTTGGGCTTTGTTTTCACTGTATATCATTGCTATTTATTGAAAAATTTGAATGATTTAGAGACATCTGGCCCTGCTTTTATAATTACACTGCAAGTTTTTGCATTTGTTTTTTTTATACGCAGAACATTAATAGTTATACTTGGACACAAAAGTCTTGCTTAACATTTTTTTTTTTCGGTACCAATAAGTGTTTTACAAAATAAACTCTCTTTCTAAGAATGATAGCTTGAAGAAAGACATCTACCAAACTGAGCAGTAATACATTTTTGGAGATATTAGGTAGGTCAAGAACTATGTTACTGTATAGCAATCTGCAAAAAGTTCCTTTTTTTGTTTGTTTTAGAAATATGCAGAATGATAACCGTGACCAAGTAGGTAAAATTTTAATTTACTTTCAATTTACATAAGATCGGAGGTAATGCTGTAAGAAAATGATTAATGCTCAGATATTCTTGCTATTATCAAAATAGTGCACAAAGAGGCAGAAGGCAGGACTGCCTTGGGCATTCCCAGCTCCCTTATGCCAATTCAGATCAAATTCAGATAACTTGCTATACCAGCTGCTTGATTCTCCAGGGTTATGTGAGAATCCAATTCTTTTTAAAATAAGATTGCCATCTAAATACCATCAAAGTTTCTTTGAAATATTGGCAAAAGGGTTTAATCCTTTTTGAATGCCTTTCAATACCCTACAGGAAGTCTGTAGAAACTCTTTCCTATATTCTTCAATTATGATTACTATCGTGATATAATTTTTTGACCCAATAGTTTTAGAGAAAAAATTCGCACCCTGTTAAAATTAGCCTCAGATGAGTTCATGGATATGATTGGGTTGCAGACTTGGCAACACAGGTGCCACTTCTGGGATTCTGAAAGCAGCGTTGCTTAGTTGCCTAGGAAACCAAATTATTTGATTTGTTTTCTCCCTCATCTCTCATCTCCCATTCCCACCTTCCCCAGCCTTTCCTTTATGTCACTAATTTCACAGTAGACTTTCCATGGTTGATTTTTAGAAACAGAAAAAGACTTTCACATGTTTGAAATATCATCTTAATTATTTCTCTTCTAACAGAAAAATGTTTATCTTAATTATTGTAGAAGTTTTCCTGTGCACTGTTAAATTAATTCTTTACAAATAATAATTGTTAGCACTTCTAAAGTACTTACTGCACTTTACATTTGTATTATTTCATTCAACCCTCACATCACCTTTGGGATATAGGTATTATTATTATCATCATCATCATTTTATCGTGAAGAAATGTTGACCCATGGCTGGTAAGTGACTTAATCAGTGTCCCAAAGCTTGCAAGTAGTAGATCAGAAATTTAACTTCATAACCAGGTTAAAAGGACCATGTCACTGGTCATTAGTGAGTGTTTGTTGCTTTATTTTTTGAACATAGAAAGTACAAAAGAAAAATGGTCTGTGACCCTTTAAGGCACTTGCCTAAAAACACTAGGTAACAGTAAACATTTATTGTAAGTCAATACTTGATATACTTGTATTATAGTGGCCAATAAAATAAAAATATTTGCATACTGCATTAATAACTTTTTGCTTTATTTTGCAAAAATAGTTAATATATTTTCTTATTTTACTTCCCAGTTAAGAGTTGTCAAAGTCAGGAATGCTAAAAAAGGGAAAGAAAAGTAATAGAGATCCTTAGTTCTCTTTTTAAAATATTAAGATCATCTTTTTTAGTGCCTATGATTGTCATTAAAATAAAATTTTTAAGTATAAATCCAGGTCATTATGCAGAGGGAAGAAGGCAACTTCTATATTGATAATAAAAGGCAAAAGTAGAGTCGCATTAGAGATATGAAAATGATGTTTTTCTCAGGACAAAGAAATCTTCATGGAAGTCTTTTCCAGTATTTGTGACAAAGTGAGTAGAACTACTGATCTTGAAAAGGGAGAGGGAAATTTCAAGCAGACAGAATATTGATAGGCTTAGAGAAATGGAGATGGCTAACACATTATCATTTACATATCTGATTTGTAATCAGTTAAGCAGATACAAAGAGGAAATGAACAGACGTGACTGCAAGGTGCAGATTGGAAGGCAAGGGTCAGAGCCAGGACTGCACCACCTTACACAGGGACTTGCTGCTTGACCTTGGGCAAGTAAATGAAATGCAGTTTTCTCATTAGTTCAAATGATGCCATCATCCATTTTCCAAGTTAGTTATTTGTCCACCTGATTATACACACTTTTGTTCCATGGAAAGGATATACAGCAGTTTTTAAGGATATATAAGCTAACACTCTGAAAAGTAAATCAGGAAAGGGAAGAACCAGAAAAGGTATCAGAAATGAAGCTAATACAAACAGGCACATCATGAAAAATTACACCTTGGTTCTGAACTTAACACTGAGCTTTAAAGCAACCCCTGGAAAAATGAAAGCTGAGGAATTACACAACTCAGGAGGAGAAATACCTTGCATTGTAAGATCAAGTGAGATCTTGCAGGTAACATGTTAATTTCCTCCCTTCCCCTATGCTCCCATGCACATAGCACAGGAACTGGTAGGGAGGAAAGGCTGCCCAGGCTGTCCCTTAGGAAAACTACATCAAGGCACTTTGTCATTTTACTTGCCTCCTGCTCTGCATCTCTGCACATCAGACACAACTGGGTGCTCACCCGGTGAGTGCCATTTTTAGATCCCCCACTGCCCTTGCCCTTCTGTGGGAAGGATTCATGAACTAATTAGCTAGATTTGGCTCTGGGTGCCTCCTGTTTCCATCAGGTTTCATCAACTAGTCATTTACCAGTGGACAGGCATTACAGATAAAACTTCTGACATCAGAAGAGCAAAAAAATGAAAAAAGTTTAATACTTGAATCAAAGTAAAATAGAATGTATTTGTAAGTACTATGACTTGTACAGCTTGTTGGCTGCTCAGTCAACAGCTTTCATTTCAGTTTTTATCTCATATTTTCATACTTTAATGACATCAAATAATTGGAGCCATTCAGCTGATGCAAGCTGAAGAAAGAGAAACACCACCTCGGCAGTGAGATGTGCATCTTGTAAGATTTGGAATATAGCTAATCAATCAGAAATGAATTTTGAGTAGATAAGCTCTTTAAGTATGCATGTGAAATACCATTACTGGGAACATCTCTTCTGTTCTTTGCCATGTATTGTGGTTTTTTAATAGAACTGGTAATGGTGGCATCTGCCTCTGTCTATATATGTATACACACACACACACACACACACACACACACACACACACACATAGATACTTATTTGTGAGGCTAATCATTTTTTAATGAGAAATAACCACTGAGATTTTTTTTTTTTTAAGAAATCTTAAAGAGATTAGACTACAGTTGGAAAATGTTTTTGTTTCAGGAAATTTGTATGCATTCAAATCCAACAGTTGAATTATTACCATGATAAAATATGTTTGAATGTATTAAGAGTGATGTTTCAACTGGAAAGTAAAATTTAAGGGTGAGTGGGAGAGAAGCAGATGTAGGGAACATCTGTGCTTTCCAACTGAGATGAAGAAAAAAAAGAAGAAGAAGAAAAATGACAAACTTCTGTGGTAAATAAGCTTTGATCTTTCTTCCAATCGAAGCCAATTTCTCTCTTTTAATAAGAACTGTTGCTACTGCTCATTCTGCAATACCGTTCTCCTTCTGAATCTTATATGTCCTTAGGCTCTTTTATTTCTTAGAAAAGCACAAGCCTCTAGAAAACATTAATTGGCCTCACTATGGATATGTCAGAACTATTTAATGAAAAGCAATTTATGTTGATAAATGGAATTACTTTGTTTTTCATACCTCCATCTTTCTAAAGAGAATCACATATAATGCTTAAAATTCATATCTAAAGGAACCCCACTTGTATAATACAGTTTAATGAAATAATCTGAAAGGTATTTGTTATTTTAATGAAGGCAGGCATATATAAAATTTCAGTATTTTTTTTTCTTCACTGCTTCAATACTTTCAACATGTGAATTAATAAGATTTGGGGTGTCTTAGCAGTAGGAATGAAATTTGTTTTCATTTCCGTTTGCCTACATTATTAAAAAGAGCTCAAAATGACTCATTCATGAAGAAAGAAATAAAAACTGAAAGAATTTTGCTTCATGATTGAGTCTCAAGGGAGATTTGACAAAATCATACAATTTTCAGTTTTCTCCTTATTTCTTTATATTTTAATAACTCACCAACACTTATTTTTCCATGCAACTGCTTTCTCACACATATGGTAACAATAGGTATCCAAGACTTCAACTTTTTAAAACTATGTGTTTAATAAAATCCCTGATGTTTCTCTAGAGATAATAAAATTGTAATAACACCATTGCCTTAATAAAAAACAATGACATTTTAATTGGTTATTGCCACCAGTATAGCAAAAACTCTGATTCTCAAGTATTTGCTTATTTCTTTGGATTCTAATATGCCCATAAAAATGAGACAACCTTATAAGTAAGGTATTTATTCTTTTTTCTCTTTTCTAAAGTAACTGTAGAGCAAGTACCCTCATAAAACAGGTTTCCACATGCCAAATGATTTTTTAAATAGCAGCTTGTTGAATTTAGTCAAAAAAATTAATAAAACATGCAATATATTAGGGGTTTCCTAACCATAAGTATTGGGTAGCTGCTTATGTTGATCAGTCTATCAAACGTTTTCATATATCTTACCTCATATCTGAGTCATGAAATGCATATCATGATTTCCTACTTTACAGATAATAATGGAGGTAAATAATAGTTGTGAAAAATAAATAAAACCAAGTAAATATGGTTTCCAAACTTTAAAAAATTCCATTCAGAGAGCACATGTTCAGGTATAGAATTTAAAGCCATAATTCTTATTTCCTATACATTTGCCATTTTGTGCGTTCCTTCATAGAGATAAAAAAAAGGAACTTAGAGACCCTATTTCTTACTTTATATCTAATAAATTTATGATAAATTTAATGGACAAGATCTAGAAATTGGTTCTTATTACTATGTTGTTCCTAACAAGATAACAGGGGTTAATGTATTAATGAATGAATTTTAGATTGAGCAGACAAGCAGGGCAGAACAAACAGGAAGGAAATGCAGATACATACATTATATATGTAAGTGCATGTATTTGAGTAGTGGATGCTCTAATATACAACACAGACACCTCTTCAGCACTGAGACACTCATCCCCCCAGTAGTGGGAAGTGTTCGCAGTTGAAGGTGCTTCTGGAAGAGACTTCAGCTGAAGAGAGATAAGTCCTACTTCCTTCACTCACCCATAAGTGTTGATCCTGAGAGAATACTCCAACAAATTTCATACACCTAATTCTCTGCCTCCAAATTTGCTTCCTGATAAACCTGAGATATGGAGCATTTCATTAACTTTTTCTTTTAGGGCTATCTTTGAAGACCTATAGTCTGAATGCCCATGACCCTGAATAGGAATTTAATTTCTACAAAAATTTACTGGTACTTCAGGTCTTGTAATTTCTTAGAAAATAAACTACTCAGGACATTCCCATTTTTAGGTCACTAGAGAAGCCTATTATGATTAATATTGTGTTAATTCAAAAACTATAAGAAAAAATCAAATATCTTGGGATATATTTTAACAAAGGAGACAAAAGTCCTGTACAATGAAAACTATATCTTTTTTTAAAGAAACAGAAGAATATACAAAGAGATGGAAAGATATCTCATACTCATGATTGGGAAGTATTAACATTGTGAAAATGGTCATCTTACTTAAAGCAATATACAGGTTTAATGAAATCCCCATCAAAATCACATAAGCATATTTCAAAGATATAGAACAAAATTGTTTTAATTTATATGGAACAATAAAAGACTGTGAATGGTCAAAGCAATTATGAGAAAAAGGAACAAAACTAATAATAGACACAGAGGTGGAATAGACATGAATCACCACCTATAGATTCACTAATATATGGTCAATTAAGTTATGACAAAGTTGCCAAGATGGAAAAGGGCAAGTCTTGTCAATGTGATGTTGGAAAAACTTGACAGCAACATTCAAAAGCATGAAGGTAGACTATTCTCCAATACCATACACAAAAGTTTATTAAAAATGAATTAGAGATTGAATTTAAGACTGGAAGTCATCAAATACTTGGAAGACAATATGGAAAAGACATTTCATGAAATCAGCCTCAGAGATGTTTGAGGACTCAACTCTGGCGTCAAAAGAAACAACAACAACAAAAAAAAAGCCATTGTGACTACATCAAACTGAAAAGTCTTCTGCACAGCAAAAGAAACTATCACCAAAACAAAAAGATAGCATACTGACTGGGAGAAGCTATTTGCATTTCATATATCTGACAAGGGTTTAATATCTAAAATATACAAGAACTCATAAAACTTGAGAGGAAAACAATCTAATAAAAAAAATGGGCAGAAGAATTCGACAGACATTTCTCCAAAGAAGACATACAGATACCAACAGGCAGATGAAAAAAATGTTGGTCTTCATTTTCATTAGGTAAATGCAAATCAAAATAGTAATGAGATGTTACCTTTTACTTGTGAAATTGGATATTATTCAAAAGTTTGGAAACAATAAATGCTGGTGAAGATGTGGGAGTAAAGGGAACACTTTTACACTGTGGGTGGGTGTGCATATTGGTGCAACCTTTATGGAAAGCAGAATGGAAATTCCTTAAAATATTAAAAACGAAAATCCCATATGATTCCATCATCCCACTTCTGGGTATTTAGCCCAAAGACACAAAAACACTAATTCACAGATAAAAAAATGTATCCCCATGTGTACTGAACATTATTGTCAATAGCCAAGAATTGGAAATTACCTAAGTGCCCATTGTCATATGAATGGATAAAGAAGATGTGGTATATAGATATATACAATGGAATACTATACAGGCCTTAGAAAAGATGAAATCCTGTCATTTGAGACAACATGGATGGAACTAGAGGGGATTATGGTTAGTGAAATAAGTCAGAAGACAAATACTAGATGATCTCACTCATGTGGAATATATAGAAACAAAACAAAGGGACAGTCTAAACAAAAATCAACCTTTGAACCAGAGCTTTAGGACTGAAGTTACCAGCAGGAGCGGCAGGTGTGGGCAAGTGGTGGTGGGGCCCAATGGACAGTGATTAGGAGCTTTCAGGATTTTGGTGGTGGACGAGGTTATGTTGTCATGTATCTAAGGAATGGGGAACCTGCATGTATGGGTTTATATTATCTTGTAAAGCAAAGTCATTTCAATAAATATTAATGTAACAAAAATATAAGAAATTCTAATTTACTAGTGTGGGTGAGAGTGTCAATGGATCACATCTAACTGACCACTTTCCCATGTCTGTGTGTGCCCATATTTACCAATATTTGTTTTTTAGAAGGGTTAGATATAAACATATACAAAGAAGGCAGAATTCTTAATCATTTCTGTTTATCCAGAAAACATATATAGAACTTTCGTATAAACAGCTTGCCAATAATAAATATAAAAATTATTTAATGAACAAATGACTGAGTTAAAGGTGCTTATATCAGAGATTGAGCTTAGCTGACTCTACAAAATAACTGCAAATGACATTAGTGATTTAAGAACCAGTAAGATGTTGAGCAGATATGTCCTGGTGGCTTAGTGATTAAGTCCGGGGTCTCTAAGTTTACATGGTCCACATATATCCCAAGGACCCAGGTTTGTGACCTGGGGCTTAGGGGAATAACGAGGATGAATAACTAAATAAAATAAATGGATGCTTCCTTCTCCTCTCTTTTCTTTGCTGCCTGCTTATCTGCTCACCTTCATTCCTGCCCACACCTTTCCTTTAAAAAATAAATAAATTTAAAAAAATGTTGATCATATCCACAAACTCTGTCATTTTCTTTGAATGCACCTAATGCCAAGTTCAACACACCCAAAAGAATTTCTGGTTTACCTGAAGGTAATTTTCATGTGTATATATGGTATGAAAATAATACCAGAGATGTTTATTAGCACAGAGAATTGATATAATTACACATTCAATTCCATGAGATGTATCCATAGGTTAATCTCATTTCTATATCTTATAAAGCTTTTTTTTTTTTAAAAAAAATAACTACCTGATTGGTTCCAAACAATGACTTTTCACTTAATTTTTCTTAAAGCATTTTGGCAAAACATGAAAAATGTGTGAGGCATATTTTTTTTAAAAAAGGACTATGCTGAAAAGAAAGAAACTTTCTGAAGCTGGTTAAATTCCTTTGTGAAGATTAAAAAACTAAAGTTTTTGAAACATGACAAGAACTCATTTTTCCTCATCTTCTCTCACTTTCAAGTTAAATTACCTAATAAGTGACCAGAATCTCAAGTCATAAATATACAATACATTTTTTCTTTAATAAAGAGTAATTGATGTTTTAGAGCCCATTGATGTGTGCCCTGGGGATATAAATATATAAATGTAATCCTAGAATGTATAGATAAATTACTGGAACGGAAACTGAAAGATTACCTAGAAACTGACATAGCAAGGTATTTTAGGATCCACTGCTGCCTGATTGTATGTGTTCATGAAAATATATTACTCTTTAAGCTAAAGTCATGAAGTCACAGTCCCAGGATACAACTACACTAAGGTATTATGTACTATGGAAAAAGGTGGAATACATGTGCATACACATAAAACAGTGAGCTAAATGATCTTATCCACTTTACTAAACAGGTCTTCATTCCAAGTTATAACGAAGACTACTTCAAAAATTAAATGCTTAATATATAGGCATAGAAATAAGACTAGGAACCACATGAGTTTTGTAAACTTGGCTTTGACTCTAACCCCAATTAAGATTAGAGAAATATTTTCTTGAACAGTCGGAGGTGTGGTATTGAAAATGCAATGCTACCTAGTGAGACAATATAATGCTCTGAGTGTTACTACCTGGTGAGTTCAAGACAGCAACAGCAGGGAAAATATCATCTAAGCTGCCAGGATCATTTGTGCTCCATTTGTGAATTTCACAATGTGTCAGACATATAAGGAAAGAGTTTTATCGCTGGTTCTCTTTCACTCTTACAGAAAGCAAGATAGGGATAAGGCTGAAATGTCGTATTTTCATTTCATTGGGATGCTTTAAATTCTTCTATCCCAAAGTTTTGCAAATTTGGGGGGGGGGTTGAGATTTTTCATTAATTATTGCAAAATATGTGATCAAGGATGCACAATAACCTTGCAAACTATTATTAACTATCCCTAGTCTCCATCTTCCAAAAGACCAGAGGAAGTACTTGAGCTCTAAAAGACCCCAGGCACTTCCAGCAGGACTTTGAAGAAGCCCCCTAGCAGGCTGCCTTTCCTACAAGCCCAGGAAAATATCAGTGATGGAGGAAGAGTTTAAGATACACTCAAATCTTAGTCTTCATTGGAGTCTTGGATGAATGAATTCATTCTACACATTTCTCCGACAAAAAAAGGAGTCACTAACACAGGCTCCTATGTTCAAACTCCCTTGAGGCAAATCACTGCAATTACCAACCGAGACAGAAATCTCTGTAGTTGCTATTTTGCTCAATTTGTTCTCTCTGCCTTCTCCAGGCCAGGTGAACCCCACTCCTTTCCAACAATGACTTCCCAGTGATCTTTCTGTGGGTCTCTACTAGACTTTGCAATATTGTGAGATAACATTACATTTTTGATTACTTCTGAAAATAACTAGTTCAATTCCTTCACCACAATGAATCCAAGCTTTTCCTTGATAGCACTAATTTCCGATCTTAAATCATAGGTGGTTTCCTTATTTGCTATGCTTTTTGAAGTCAATTAGGCTACCTTTAGTCTTTAACAAGTCTAGACCCTTTTAGAATTTCACAGTGAAATTCTCATCAAACTTCCACAAGCTTCATCACAAATCCTCACCTCTATAGGTCTATTCCTTCTCTACTTTCAGAAGTACTGACAACATCTACCACTCTAAAATAACTGGTCACTGCACTGCTTCTTATGATGAGTTTATAAATTCAAATTCTGATCTTTGCTCATTGCTCATTGTCACTTCCAGTACTGTATTCCCTTCCTATTTTTCATGAAGTTCAAAGTTCAAGTGTAGTCACTTCAATAAACATTAAACATGAATAGTGTAGGCAGTGTAGATCTACTAAGCTTGCGATCTTTGCGGGGAAATTATGACAAAAGTAAAATTCAATATTACACATCAAGTACAAGAGATGCATGTCAGCATATAGGAGCACAAATGAGGTACTGAATGCTTCTTAGAAGTCAGGAAGGGAAGGGGATGTATCCAAAGGTAGATGGGAGTCTGAGTTGAATCTCAAAAAGTCAGAAAAAGTCATCTGGGAAAGAAAAGAAAGCAGAAGTTCTGGAAAAGAGAAACTAGCAGGTTATAGACAAGCCAATAAAAGTAGCTAGATAGGAACCAAGTTAGGGTAACCAAATGTCCAGTCGTCTTTTCAACCTATATTTTCAATATAGGACTTGATAGCTCCATCATTTATTCTCTAAAGTCCCTATTTGAACAAGAAAATAAATCATATTAAGAGCATGTATAAAGGCAAAACAAAACAAAACAGAAGGACTTAGTTTGAAAAAGTTATTGCCAACCTTCCTCGAGTTTCAGGATCCCATCCTGTCATTTATGGAAATTCATGAAGAATTTTAAACAGACCAGTTTTCTGATTAGATTTATGTTTTGACAGGTTTCTCTAGCTGCTCTGTGAACAATGAACTGAAGTGAAGAGGAAATTAGAGGACTGGTAACCAGTTAGGAAGCTCCTAGAAGGACAATGAGCAGTAATGAGGATTTCAGGGAGTGCAGTCATAATAGAATTGATCAGAAGGAAAGAACTTGTGAAATATTTAATATCAAAAATCAGTATATTTTGCTGATTGATTGGCTGTACTAACTATCCTGGGGAAGTACTGGGCCACCAAGAGGTCACAGAAGTGGTGTGAATGTAGATTCTGATGGGTTAGGATTAGTTGCTAATTGGAATGTCAAGTGGAATAGGCAGCAGAGAATCTAAATTTTAGAGCCTTTAGGGATGGAAATACAGACTGAAGACACATGAACATGCTCTTTGAAATCATTTGAAGTTTCCCCCAAGATATTTAAAAGTACCTTTAGAGACCCAGAGAAGCTCTAGGATTTTTGTTTTTTTTTGATGATCCCTGTCTTCTCGCACTGGGGTTACCATCCATAGTGCAATGACCCTCAGGATTCGTGCTGTGCCTCCTGCATCCCTATCTCCCTCACAAGTAGCACTTTCAAAAGAGAGTAGTCAGTCTTTAAGTGTTTATTAAATTAAAAGGTCCTTAATAGCATAGAATTCCTTTTCAATCCGTGAAGAACATATAATAGGTGACTAAATTAAATTCATGTAGAATACAGAGTAGAAAACAATGCCTGCATGCATATGTTCTATTAATATGTGAGTCCATTTGAGACTATAATCCAGTAAAAAGAGAAAGAGACCGAATATTCATGACATGAATTTTAGAGGTGAAATAACCACCCAAATAGGTTCCTAAAAGGATAAATCTCAGTTTAATCACCTCCAGCCTGTGGGAGTCAGGTCTGTCTCAGATCCAGAAAACTATTTATCTGAGCTTTGAGCAACTGGAGTTTCCTTAATATACTTCCACCCAATTAAAACCTGGAGTGAATGCTGAAAAGATAGAAACATTGTGTTCACTTTAGGAGCAAGATGAATAAGACTTGGATAATGATTTGTAGTCGGTTAGGAAAATTGAAAGCATCATTATTTTCTACTTTGATAACTTCTTTACTCACAGAACTGGGTTTCTTTTTTTTTAATCTACTTAGTAAGACTGTCTTTAGGAAATATTGTAAGATTTTTTTTCATCATTTTTATATATGAATTAAAGCATGGAGAAATGGCAATGTAAAGGACAAGCTAACATCTTATTCCATATTATTTGTAATCGTAAATCATAATATTTTAGTGGAATTGAGGTATTTTATAGGAGATTAAAAGGCTTAAGATTTTTTATTTCTGAGATTATATTTGTTTTTGAAAAGTGTATCTCAGTCTTTTAGTTATCTTTTTTAAAATGACATATATTCTCTACTTAGGAGAAAAGATCCAAAGTATATGACCTTATGTAAAACATAGAAAGAATAATTTAAATAGAATTCTGCTGTAAAGCTTTATTTCAATTCATTCGGAGCAGGAAAAAAGTGGTTGGACTATAATATTCTTGACTGTTAACTTCATAGTATGGAATCCACAGGTCATTTTACAGAGTTTAGTACAGTGATGAAAGTTCAATAGATCCATTACTTGTGACTACTTCTAGAAAAACACAGGAAGAACTGCAATTAAATTTTCAGAAACTTGTGCTTTCAAGTAAAAGAAAAATGAAAACAGTAAAATAATTCCACACAACTGATAAAGATCTGGGGAGCAGGTTTATCTCAATGGAAGTGTTCTCACTATTGGTGTATAGCAAGGGTTCCCATGAAAACCAATAATAATGATACAATGGTGGTGATATATATATATATATATATATGTATATATATATATTTGATGACATCATGTAAGTAGCGTAACTACAAAAGGACACTTGACCTAAGGTATTTGGGTAGCTGGATCCACAGGTGTCTACAAATGACAACTGCCTAGTTGAGTGAAATGCATAGAACAGCGTTTAGATTTTCTTTCCTCACTTTCTAAACACCTTGGAGTCTATGCTCTCAGAATTATTCTATGATGTTTCGTCATGATTCTCAAGCTTGACTTCATCCTGAACTATGACCTTCAGTGAGAGAGCAATAATATGGTTCTGTGTGTCATGGGTCAGTCCACTTGAAACAGAATGTGATTTCTTCCCTTGATATGAGCAAAGGTTTTCTTTGATCAGGATGCTACAGAATAGTATGTGATGAAAGATAAAACAAGAAACAAATAAGGAAGTGATTAATTTCCTCAACATAACAATGTATATTACTATTAATGTATATTTAACAAAAGTCTGAAAAGTCTAAAGCAATGTATCTGGGATATTCTGTATACTTATCTAATAGAGCCCTTATACTGTGCATATCCGTTATTACAGGCATTCTTATTTTTGCAAAATATTTTGTAAGATAAGGAAAGAATGCTATTTATTTTTATATAACTGGATTATTTGATCTGGAAAGTGTTGCAGAAATGGTGAAATACTTGTTGGACGAAAATAAGAAGTTACGAATAAAAATAAGCAACAAGTAAATACAGACATGTGGTAGATGCAACGCGCACCAGACTTGACATCATGCCGGAAGAAATACAGTGTCAAGTAGAGCCATTCTGATTCCCAATACTGATTTGTAATCCTTTGTACTTAAGGAAGTCACATATTACATTATTGCATAATGTAGTTGGACCAAATACCATATGTAAATATCACATGCATATTTAGCAACAATCCCCTCTTCTGGTTAATGAGAAATAATATACTATTTCAAATAATTTAAAGCAAGGAGTATTCTTTCTACTTGCATAGTTATCTAAGTAGTTCACAGGGAAAATCAAAGATATACATTTAGTAAAATTTGGTTAAGTAATGGGTGGCCCTCTTCAACAGAAGCACATCATTTTAAAAAGCTTCTTTCCTTCTCAGTTCTAGGAAACATTGGCTGTGTTCCATTGTGGTCCATTTCTTGGTTCTCATACATCTTGATTTCTGTTATAACGACTCAGACTCCTTTTCATTGATATCTTCTGACAATTTTTATGTCACCCCTCCCTATTCCCTTCTGCTGCACATCTGGAGAGCTGATAAGAAAACCCAGTTGCTGTCTTCTTTGGTGCCAGTAAAATATTTAAACTGCACAGGTCTCTATCAGAACAAATGTTAACTTGGGTTTCACCCTCTAAAATCCACAAAGCCCCAAGGCAGTCAACTTCCCTGCTCTCTCAAATCATTTTAGACATTGAGAAGCCTGCTCTACTGTGTTCAGAAAAGTCTCAATTTAGTATGGGGGTTCATCTGAATCTACACAAAGTCTACAAAAGTCTAATTCACTGTATTTCATTGATTTCATTCTCCTCTGCTCCACTCCTTAGGAGGAAAGTAAGAAACTAGAATTCTATGTTTCTCTGGGTTACACACAGAAACTGGCCTGAGAGACTGAAGCTTTATTACAGCAAAGACTTAGGGGAGAGGGCAGGAAGTGATAGTATTATTAGCAGAAGTTAAAAACCTCCACCTTCCTAATTCTGACTTGATTCTGGCATCGACAGTCTTTAGAATATTTTCAAACAGCATTATTCGTAGTGAGTACTGAGAGAAGCAGGAAATTACTCTTTTTACGCCTACATTTGATTGGTCTCTTGGAATGCATTAATATAAGGGTATGTAGCACCATTTCCAAAACGAATGCTAAGGAAATTAACATGAAAAGGGGGAAAGCAGATTTTCAACATTAAAACAGCCCATTCTCAAGAGGAAAAAATACCAATTTTTGGCTTAGTCATAACACAATAGCTATTTAAAATACAGCTCAGAGTTTACTATGTGCCGAGTACTGTGCTAAGCATTTCACATGTATTACTGTACTTATCAGTATAAAAGTCCTATCAGTGAAATATTGCTGTTATCATTTTACTCATGGAAACCCCAAACTGAGATTCTATTACTGACTCTAAGAGTCAGATAGCCTCTTTAGGGGTCTTAGACCCCTGTATATACAGAAATTGTACAAAATTCGCAACATTCCTCATACGGGATTTTATTGTAGAAATCAGATATAGGAGAAAGAGAAAGAGAGAGGGAAAAAGAGGAAGAGAGAGGGAAAAAGAGGAAGAGAGAAAGATAGCTACCTAATTCACATAAGACATCAATCAGCATGGAGGACAGGACCTCACTTTGCTGTGTAACCTGTGTCTGGGCTCTGGAGTTTTTAAGTTAATGGGGTAGATTAGATTAACAGTTTAGAAAAGCTGCTTGCAGGAGGGATATGCTGTATGTCCAGACATTCTGTCTGCTTGGTACATCCAGAAATACCTAAATGTCTTACAATGCATGTGTTACCTAATGTCCCTTCTCTTTTGCTTTCTATTGGAGGGCTTACATATTTCAGATGGTCACAAATCAGTAGGGTGCTGGCTTGTGCAGTAATTCCTCAGAGCCAGCAGGCTAAAGACTCAGCAGTAAGTGGTATGCTAGGCAAACTTAAGGCAGGTAACATAATAAGGAGAGTGACGTGATTGAGATTTGACATGGGGACGGGGTCAAGCATAGCTGGAGATCTATCAGGGTTAAGAAGGTAAAGCTCACCATGTTTTCCTTCATCTGTCAGAATCGTACAGTCACTAATGGTCAGAAGTAGAATTTAAACTGAGTCTGACTCATATTCAAAGTCTGTAATTTCACATTCTCATTATATGACTGCAAATCTACATCATTAAGATCTGAATTTTCTTGCTTCCTGATATTTTTTTCAAAGTGCAATAGCCCTTTATGAAGTTAATCAACCGGCAAGTTAAGGAAAGGAGTACCTTTTTAAAATACTGTTATGTAGGGAGATATTATCTGCCACAGCTGATTGATATGAAAACACTGCACGGTATTCTTTATAATTCTCAGTCACAACACCCTAAAGAAATGCACACCGAGAATTTGCATAGAGCAGAACATTCAAAGAGCTGCTTTTAGATATCTTTTCAATGGTTAATTACCAAATTATATCAAAGTAAATATTCTTGGAGCAGTGAAGAATAAGTCATGCTTACAGTATGCTGAGAAAATAACATAACTCAGTAGTTTCTCTAGTGTTTAATAATTTGATGTTATTTTATTACATTACAATTATATGAAAGGTTTTAAAGGACTAGTTTTTAAGTATTATCATTAGTATTTATTTTGTTTTGAATTAATATATAAATTTACTTGGTTTCCTCTGTCTTTGGAAAAAGAATATGCTTCTGTTTAAAATGGTTTGTTGTTGAATCTATCGTTTTAAAGCTAATTGTGCAAAATCGACAGGTATATAATTTAAGTGCAAAACACCAGGGGGCGCTCAATGGTTGGGTAAGTTAAAGGGTGACCTCAGGAGCACTGAAAAGTGAATTTAAGACAGTTATGAAAAGAAGAAAAATAAATTAAAAAAAAAAAAAAAACATGTACAATGAAGTTATCAGATGGCATTTTATATAGCTAAAGTAACTTCCAAAATGAAATTAGCAACAAAGAGAAACATTTTCCAGTATGGAACATTTCAAAGGGCTGGATAAAAGATAAAACAATGTCCAGCATGTACAAAAGCACTAACATATCAGAGAAACACAAATTAAAATTATAATGATATACCACTGTATACCTTCAGAGTGGTAAACATGGAAAAACAAGCATATAATAAGTGTTGGCAAGAATGTGGAACAATCAAAAAACTGAGACAGTATTGATTAGAATCTAAACTGGAAAAACTTCTTGGAAAACCTGTGTCAGAATCTTCCAAAAGAGAAAACAATTTATTCTTCATAATCAAGAAATTTTACTTCTAGCTCTATATCCAGCAGAAATGCACATGCATATATACAGAAAGAAATGTGTAGCAATGTTCAAAGCAACACAATTTGTAGTAACTTCAAAAGAAATGTTTATTAACCCTAAAATCAATAATTTATGGCATATTCATGAGAATGAAAATAAAATACCACTCCACAAATAAAAACACATGATTTTTTCCAAATATAACTTTGAGAAAAAGAAGTCAGACACTAAATAGCACATGACCAGTCAATACTCTTTTTGGTGAATACTGCCATCTTTGGTAACAAAGTCAAGATACCATTACTACTGGGAGGCAATATGAGGACATGAAGGGGACGTCTATAATTTGGTAATGTTTTGCTTCTTGATCTAGTTTCTGGTTATATGGGATATATCATGACATGAAAATTCACCATGCTCTACAATTAGGTTTGCGTGTTTTCCCTTATGATACAATCCAACAGAAAATTGCTTTTCTATTGATGACTGTTTTAAAGTACTAAATTGGAAGTTGTAATGTGAGGTCTGAAATTAGGAAAACTTGCCTTGAAAGGATAAGTAGACATTAGAGCTGATATTTGCCCTGAAGGCATCTGCTAACCAACCCTTTCTGTGTGGGGGAGGGGGAGGATTCAAAGTGGGGACCTAAATAGGGAAGGAAGTCACATTCAGGCTCCACATGAAGTCTCACAGTCAAAAGTCATTGTAAGTGCACAAGACAAAACCTTTAATGCGAAACCAGACTTCTCTTGGTTCCAGGCAGAGTGTGTGTGTGTGTGTGTGTGTGTGTGTGTGTGTGTGTGTGTGTTGTGTGATGGTTTCTTTTGAATATTTCTAATCAAAAGTGAATACTCATATGAAATTGAGTTGAATATTTAGATTAAAGTAGTCATTTTTTTATATGTGGTTTATATAGAAACCGAGAAAACAAATGAACTAACTTAAAGAAAAATAAACTTTTAGTCTATAAAATCAAATTAGTGGTTATAAATAGGGAAGGAGCAGGGTGCGGCAAATTGGGTAAAAAGAATTAATTATATGGTAAGGGAAGAACTGGACTGGGGATGGTAAACTTAATGTATTATATAGAGATGTTGACTTACAATGATGGATGCTTTAAGCCTATAAAACATTGATACAAAGTTCCTTCTATAAAATAAATTAAAATAAAATACAATAGATCTATGGTTCGTTGATCATACAGTTATTTAGTCTAACTAAATTCTTTCTAGAAAAATACTCTTAAACCAAAAATAATTCACACAGATAAACTACTATAGAACATCACTGAAAAATAACTGAACATATAAAGAAATATCTCCCCATGAAAGATAACCAAGTAAATGATAAACTGTAGAAACAGACTGGAATTATCAAATAACTAAAAGAGAAGAGTATATTCAAACTATTTGAATACATATAAGGAATTACAGAAAATATAGCAGATGAGCAAGACATTTAAAAAATGAACATTTAAAATAAGAACAAATGGAAACTTTAAAATTGAACATCTAATGATTAAAATTAGAAATGTAATAAACAGATTAAATTATAGGTTAGACACAACTTATGCTAATTATTAAACCAGATGACATATATAAATGACTCACTCAGAAAGATGAAAGAGATGGAAAATAAGGAACAGTAAGAGAACCGACTGATAAAGTGAGATGGTCAACATATGACTTCCTAGGATTTTAACGGGAAGAACAAAAGAAATGGTGGTGAGATGATACTTGAAATAACAGCTGATATTCTGTCCAAAATTAATAAAAGACCAATGCTCATAGGTAAGAAGGCCGATGAATATTACGTAGAATAAGTTAAAAAGATTCCAACTTCTAAACTCATCAGAATGAAATTATATAACAAATTTTAAAAATAAAAAGAATTCGAAAGCACCCAGAAAAGAGATAGAGCAAAAGAACACTGATTAGACTGAAAGGTGATTTCTCAGAAGACATGTAATAATATTTTTAAAGAGCTCAGTAAGAGCACTAAAAGAACTTCTAAAAGATGTATTTTAAAAATAAGGAAGATCTCAGATGTAAAATATCATGGTATGCAAAGTAAATGAAAATAAATCAACACATAGTCACAAATATTGACTTACCAGACATAAAAATGTCTAAAATATGAAGCAAACATGAAGGTAACTAAAATCCAATTATTTTTAATACTACTGTGGAAGGAGATAAAGACATTGTTTAACTTTAGCCTTTAATAAGTTAGACATCAGGGAAATGTTTCTAGGGTTATTACTAAAAGAGCCAAATTAAAGAATAAAACTCAAAACTTTAAGGAAAAATATAATAACAAAGGGATGAAGTCACTTTTAATCCAAATGATACTTTAATCCAAAATGATAAAATAACAATAGAAAAATTTTAGAAAATAATAAAAGCCTATATAAATACAAAACATTCCTTTAGAAAAATTTTGAAAATAATACTGGTAACAGAGGAGAAATCATAAGAGGATTTAGGAATACATACATACACACACATATAGTACATAAAGACACTGTGTCTAAAATATATGGGATACAGTTTAAGCAGAAGAATATATTGGAAATAAAGGAAAGCTACATATGAATGCATAAAACACTTTACCTAGGAACATAGAAAACCTAAAGAAAGTAAAGGAAGATAATAATCACAGTAAATAGAGAAAATAAGAACACAGAAAGGAAAATACAATAATAAAAATAAAAAAACTGAAAGCCATTTGAGTAGACTAACAATGAAATCTGACAAGTTGACCAAAAAAACCAGAATAGATGAGAGGAAAAGAATAAATAAAATGTAGAAATTAAAAAAATAAGAGAACGGGCAAAATGTTAAGAGCATAGACAGATAACAGATAAGAGGAGAGAGGAAGAAAAGGAGGGAGGGAGGTGGTGGGGGAGAGAAAGAGAAGAGAGATCTTACAAACCTAAAAGAGGTATAACTTAGAAAAAAATATATATATAGAAACAGGAAAAGTAAATGAAAAAAACTATTTTCCAAGTAAATGAGAAAGCAGGAAAATGTAACGCAACTCAGTAAAAGTCTCAGTGAAGACTGTTCAGTCAAGTCAAGCAAAAGAAACACAATGAAAAGTGGAGACATCAAGGAATCCAAAAGAAATGGTGAGGAAATCTGAAAACGTAAGTATGATTCCTATCTCTTGTCTTTTCTCTAGTTCTTTCTATTTCATTATAAAACTTAAATTTGAGTCTTGACAAGTTATAATGAGATTTAGGGAAAGACAGTATTAACTAATTTGTGATAGAAGGCAATAATTAGATTAATAAATAAGAAAACAAGCAAGTTTTTACTCAACAAACAGCATGCCTTGGTTACAAATTGACAGGAGATACAAATATAACTATGGAATTTGACCAGTTATTCCACCATTTAGAATTTTTCCTAATAAAATAACTTAGATGATGACAAAACGTTTAAAAGATGCTTCAAAAGCCATTATTTATAATAACAGCAAACAATTAAATCAAACATAAAATACATAGAAATTTTCAATCATGTCAAAATAGCATGTGACATTCAAAATGACAAGAGCAGATACTATTTCAGATGACAGAAAAGTATTTAAGCAATACTGTTAGGTTTTAAAAGTAGGACAGAATTCATATATGTTATTGTTATAGTATACAAAATACATATACCAATGGAAAACATTTCTAAGGGGAATGAGGTGAAAGTTTTACCTTAGTGGTAAAATTATGGATATTTTAAAAATCCATATAATATATTTATGCATATATACATATATACATAGACAGAGATATTTTTTCTTTTTAATTTTACTTGTACCTGTTGAAAGATAGGCATAACTGTAATAATGAAAGACCATCAGTTACTGATTGGAAATGTACAATACTAGAAAAAAGTATAAAACTCTTTACAGATTTAGAAAGTATAGTAATTACATTGCTCTCCAGCTTTACTTAAATACATATAAAAAGGAATAATAATTTTCAAATATGGAGAAGAGCACGTTACTAGGAAATATCTGATATGACTATAATAGGTAAGTAACGTCCAATCCATTCAATTTGCTTAGATGACATAATAAACAGGACAATTTAGAGTGAGTTGGACGAAGTGTCTTTGGGAACTTTCCACATGATATTCTCATTAGCAATATAGAAACACTGGATGAGTTTTCCATGGACTCAGCATTTCAGGAGATATTCCTAATAAGGCCTTTTTAAAAGTGTGGTAATTTGAAGTCTGGATTAAATTAAAAAGTACAAGACAGCTTGGTGTTCCAGAATATAAATAAAACATAAAATGGGTGTGGATGTCTAAACTTTTTATTATATCCAATCTCAACATCTGGTTTGTATGTTCAACTGTTAGAGCTGTCTAAAATACTAATGATTCAGTGTTAAATGAGAAAAAAGAAACATTAAAATCTGCTATTTCATACCAGATTGCAACATTTCCATTTTTAGAAAGTCTAAAAATATTTACAGATAACTGTTTTGGGTGATTTGGTAACATATCACCTGAAAAAATTAGTCTAGGTCTAATTACTTAAAGATCTTTCTCTGCCTCTGTTTCCATTACAATTATATTTCTCTCAGAGTTATGACATCAAACTCAGTGCATGACTACTGCAGAATCACCTATGCATCGAGACACTCTTTTCCACTGCATCTCAGAATGCTGTATTCTTCATGACCTTTAAAAAAACAATTTCCAGGAAGTCACTATCAATTAAACAATGCTACAAACAGATCAAAGAGAAGATAAATAGATCAACGAGGTAAATGTTTTGAAATGCCTATTCAATTTCACTTCAAAAATGGTCAACTCCATTGAATAGAAAAATACAAAATTCTACATACACTGGTGTAGGCTTCAGTCTTATTGAAGGTTTTAATATTGGATTTCTCATTTCAAAGAACTGGAAATGGAAAAGACAGTTTCATTCAGAAATCGACTGATCAAGGAATTTGTAGAAGAGAAATTAGGTTAATGTCCAAATACAGATGGGGACATTTTGTCTAATAAAATCTTATTATCACAGAATAACAATGTCACTGGACAATGTCACTAGACAAGTTATGAGGAAGTACCAAAGACAAAGAGAGGTTACTTCTATATTTAAAGTATTGGAGATGATTTCTAGTTTAAGAAGAAAAGTATGTCAAAAAGTAGAATTCACACATTTTATTTGACTATAAGTTGTTCCTCTCATTATTGTATAAATACATTACATACAATTAACAAATTTTTCATGACTTTAAAAGACCAATGATGACTATGAAGGGCAAAATATTAACTTCAGTCAATAAGATAAATGTGCAGAAGGTTCTCATGCTTATATCGTTTTAACGATCAGTGGTTAGTTAATTACATTTACTTTTTGTCTGGAGAATTTACTATCATTTTTGTATTTCTTCCATTAAATCTGTTCTTTCAAAATTATCAACAGGAATTTGTCCAAAAGAATAATCAAGGCTTAGAAATATTTAGTAACTCTAGGTCATTTTACTAACACGAGGTTTTTAAAAATTGAGTCAGGACAAATATTGACAAAAGTCAGTCTACCACATCATCTAGAATAATGGGTTTCTCAGCATCCTATGGGAAAAAATGACATTAAATTTGCATATCTACACTTTAACTAGAAAATACTGTACAGGATGAATAAAATCCGTTAGTATTCTAGGTGGTGGAGAGTTCAGAGAATGACTAGTTTGAACTTCTCTCATAGATGAGGAAGTTAAATCTCCTAAGAGGTTAGTTTGTACAGTTCATATAATTCACGTGCAGGATAATGTCACCTATATTTTCCCCTGTACCGTAAAATCTATGTGACAATAAAATCTCTTATCACTCTAGCAATAATAAATAAGAATTTAAGAAAAATGTGCTTAGAGGACCTCAAGAATCAAACACTGAGTGGTGACAAAATACATTTGCTTCAATTTGTACAACATGATTTCCTAAAGGATTATGATATATTCTGCCATCTTTCTGAAGTTAGCATGCCAAGACAAATTGAAAAAACAGAAAGATGATTGAGAGTCAGTTTTAAAAGAAAACTTAAAGAGGAAGTCAGTACATTTGGGTACAAAAGGTTATAAGAAGGGATAGATGTATACCTCTTATTTAATTATGCTAAATTACTGCTGACTTCAGAAGAGGGTCTGTACGTTAAACAAAATCATTAAGTAAAGCAAGCTTTGGCATAGACTATTAGGCTACAAGGCCAAGCAAAGCGTAATCTTCACTTTAGAGTCAGGGGTCCAGCAACACTGCTTGATAGGGAATGGGGAGTTGTTACACATTACCAAGGGTTCTCCTTTTGCATGTGGTCTGAACAAAATGTTTATTTTTTTCTCCCATTCAAATTTGAATCTGTATTTCTTGGCCTTGAAAACTGTGTCTGGAACTAAATTAGTGAATTAAATTCAAGAATGAAGTAGTGAATCAATGACGAAACTTTTTTCTTTCTTTTTCATTCTTTTCATTACTCAACAGGCAAAAACTAACACACCTTAGCTCCATCACTTACTAGCTGTGTACCTTTGGGCAACTTATGAAACCTCGATATACCTTGGTTTCTTCAGCAGTAAAATATTGATATTAATAGAACACAGGCCAAAAATTATTGTGAAAAATGAGTTAAACATAAATAGCAGGGATGAGAGGATTTATACCCAATTCACCTTCTAAAATTAGAAAAGAGATCCTCAAGGATTTCTTAAGACATAAAGACAAGTTAAAAACTCTAGAGAAAATATTAGCAAATAAAGCAATAATCACATTTTGTATGCTACTATATTCATATATATTTGTATGCAAGGTTATAATATCAATATTATTAATAATTTATAACATTAAAAATTAAAGGAAAAGAGATCTTAATAAATGACAGAAGTCCTTTGAAAAGATTCAACACCCAATTGTGATAAAAATTTACAGCAAATCTAGGAGAGAGGGAGTTTAAAAAACTGGTGAAATGTAGAAGGTGTCTTTTGAAATCAGGAGAAAAGAAGGTTCGCTCTGTCTGTATTTTACAGTTTATTAAAAGTCTAGCTTTTTTGAACTAACATCATCATCATCATCATCAACAACTGGGAAATTTTAGAAATGTAGACTCCCTCCTGTCAACCAGGATCTTCACTTTAAGATGCTCCTATATGACTCTGATACATTTTAAAATTTCAGTAGGACTAGCCTAGTTTGTGCAAGAAGACAACAAATATATTTTAATTCCAAAAAATATAGAGTATACAAATTAGAATGAAAGATTGCCTACAAGGAATACCTAAAAAATCTGAAGAAAAATTATTAAAAGAACAAAATTTAACAAATTTCTGGATAGTTAGACAACACGAGCATCATTATATTTGTATATAACTGCAGGAAGCCGTTAGAAAATTTAATTTTGAAAATTGTCATTCTTCTTTGACAACAGAAGTGTACAATGCATAAAAAGAAAAGATGTAAGATCTTTATAACAAAATCGATCAAACTGCGGAAAAGCTCTAAAGGAGAATTAATAGAGAAGAATGCCAAAATTATGGCTAAGAATAAAACATTCTGAATATATCACATTCCTTAAACTGATTTACAGAACCAAAGAGTTTCAATAAATATCATGATAGTTTAATTCAAAGAAATTAATAAGAGGTTTAAAAATTATTTTATGGAAGTGATAAAAGTGAAGACTAATCCAGACATGACCAAAAATAATAATAATAACCAAAGCAGGCAGAGGAAACTCGTTACTCAACATTCAACACTTATGTTATAGAAATTAAGATCATTGAGTATGGAACATAGTAAAAGAGTCAAGGGGAATAGAAACCCTAGAAATAGAATAAAAGTGCTGAGAAACTCAGCATGACAACACTATCAGCCAGTGGGAAAATGGTGGGGTAGTCAGTCAGTGGCTAGACTTGCTGGAAAGAAATGAAAAATTGGATTCCCTTGCACATCCTACAGAAAATTCAATGTAGTGTGTAAAAATGACTTAAGGTAAAAGGGATAACTTGAAACTGTTTAGAAGAAATTTCTGACAACAAAAAATACCTCTATTCTTAAAAGCCTTCAATAGTGACTTACTGAGAGAAGCTATTTTCGACACTTATAATCAATAAAGAATTGAAGAATATACTTAAAAATTCCTAAAATCATACTCAAAAAGATAGTCCAGTGGAAAACAACAGGCAAAAGACTTGGATAGGAATATAAATGACTAACAATCATATTTTAAATGTTCACATTTATTATTTATCAGGGAAATAAAAACTAATACCATAACTAGTATCAATTTATAATCACTAAATTGAAAATGTATTTGTCTTACAATAAAAGTATTACTTAAGTGAGCTTTTATAAACTACAAGTGACCACACATCCCACTTTTTCCAAAACTTATTGAGAATCACTAAATTTTGTGCACACACACATTTTAATATACACAATGATTCAAAATATGGCAAACTCTTCTAAGTCACTTAGAAACTATTGCCTGTAGTTTTTCATGTAAAATGTTAAATTCCTTTTTAACGATTCAACTGAATTATTACCAAGAAATGAAAAAAACTGCTTAACTTAAACTAATATACTTTATATTTATCACTAATGTAATTTATACTAATAAAACATATTTTATTAGTATAAATTAATTTTCTTAACTGAATACAGTTAATATTTATAAAGAAAAAGAATGGCTTGCCTCAAGGTTGTCTTTATTATTCTTCTAATTACATTTTTATTATAGTAACATCACATATAATGCTATATAAATTTCAAGTGTACATCATAATAAATCAATATCTGTATATACTTCACCAAAGTCACCACTAAAAGTCCAGTTCTATACTTCATCATATAAGTGGCTCCTTTTCACTGATTTGTCCATCTCTCCTCCATCTCCCCTTCCACTAATTTGGTCTTACAGTCTAAAAGTTTACTTTTGTTTTATCCACTTCTTTCATTTATTTGATTTTCCTACATATTATTTTAATATTATCAATTAAAATGTATTCTCTAAAGAGCATTTCACCCATATTTTACTTTCCAAGATTAAAGTTTTTAACCCTTTATAAAAACGCATTCAAACTTCTTGAAAGTCCCTTTTTTTTTTTGCAAATGATGTGTATTAGAATCTTAAGGCAAATTACAATCAATGTTCTGATTGCAAACACAATCAAGAAAACAGGTCAACTTCGCTTAGGTGTTAAAGATCAAACTGTTACTTTTACAACAACTTTCAAACTTTCTTTTAGAACCCAGGACTTATTTGCTGTGGTTTTGTTTACTCAGACTTCAGTTTTCTGAGGACCTGAGCAGTAGTCATGGGTTGTTCTTAAACCTGTAGACTCTGGTGCCAGACTACTGGCCATCAACACCTAGCTTGATTACTTACTAGTTGTCTGTCCTGAGTAAGTAGCTGTGTCTGGCTGAGCTTTTGTTCCTCACTAGTTAAGTGAAGCTGACAGGAAACTCTACTCCACTGGGTTGTGGCAGTTACATAAGTTAAAACACATAAAACATTGTTCATGCTTAGAACAGCGACTATTATACAAAGGACCTTTGAGTCCTGGCTATTGTCACTGACATTATTCACAATTAATGACAGATCAAGTTGCAGAAAATGCCATCGAATCTATGGACACTTCAGGCAATCTCAGTATCTTTTGCTCTGGACAGCATCTTATATTTAGTTTTCTAGAAAAAAAATATAATACAGACCTCATTTATAACAGTGTAGTAAAGATTTTTCTGTGACAATCAAAAAATATAAACACATTAGTTAATGGACTATTTTGTTTCCCACTTTCACTAACATGTGCCAGACTAATATTTTTATGAACAGCTTACTCCTCTGGTCAGTATTTTTAGCATATTTTAATTCACAAACATTCAAATGGGATATGTTAGAATGTGACTCCAATTATCTCAAGATTTTGCCCCAGTGATTAATTTATTTTACCAGGCTGAATAAACAGCCATATTCTTTTTAGGTGGGACAACTGTGATTTCAGCTTTGCAAGCCAAAATATTTGTGTTATCATCATTCTTCAGTTTTGAAATATCTGCAATCATAAGGAATGCTTACGTATTTTTGCTGTCTAAACGCTATCACCTTGCCTTATTGGAAAGATGAGTCATGATGGAAATAATAAATGTACACCATTAATTTTCTGTTATGTCAGTGCCAGATGTGCATTGTGGTGACTGCACAAGAGGAGAATATGTACAGCACAATCATTCCCATTGAAGATCTTAAATCAATTTGAAGAGGCAGAACGAAAAGCCCCCAAACAACAGTAAGCTATACCAAATCGTTTCAGGTCAACCTATGATAGCAACCAGGGGTCTAATAAAAAATAAGAGAGAAGGAGGTGAGGAGGGCAGCAGTGATGGACTATTTCATGAATGAATTGGGAATTGCAATGGATCTAGAAGAAAAGCAGAATTGTTGTAGGTCAGTACTCCCAATTTCAACCATTAGACGACCAACTTCCTGTTTTGCCGTATTTGCACTTCTATTTCATGATTTTTATCATATCAGTTTCCTCACACATTACTTACTTAATTTTTTAAATTAGAATATGCTTGAAAACAAGAAATTCTTTCATTTGAAGGGAAACCTGATAGTATTACCATAAATGGAAATTCAATAACACTTGCTATAAGAAAAGGGAAAGTCATCGAAAATAGACACAATATAAACAGAAGCATCTTATTAGTTTCTATAGAGAAAATGCTTACTTCCAAAGCTCTGGGTTAGAGACAAGTTATTAAGCAGAAATAAGAATTAGTGACTTAGTAACAGAAGCATGAGACTTTCTCCCATCCTTTCTTCCTTCCTACCATTTGTCTTCCTTTCCTCCTTTCCTTTTCCCCCTCTCTCCCTCTCGCCTTCCTTCCACAAGCTTTGACTGGGCAACTATTATGTCCTAGGTACCATTCCAGGACCTGAGGATGTGATGATGAAGACATGAACAAAAAGCTCCTGCCCTCATGGAGCTTATATTCTTGTTGTAGGAAGGTAGTCAATAGACAATGAAACATGAAAATCCATACAAGGGGATAGCTTTGTGAAGGAAAACAGAGCAGGGGTTTCAGGGTGGTGGGAATAACATAAACAAAGAAAGATTCACTTATAAAGTGACAAATGAGCAGCTATCTGAAGGACAGGTTGACATCAGTCATGCAGACAGAGGAATAGAATTCCCAGCAGTGGGAACGGTAAGTTTAAAGATTGTGATGTAAAACACACCAAGAGTGTTCACAGAATAGCTATGGAGAGTGGGCAGTGGATGTGAGTGTGTGAGGAGGAGAATGGTTTGAGAAGAGGGCAGATAACTGGGAGGTGAATGGGAGAGATGAGATCACACAAACATAAAAGAAACAGCAAGAATTTGGACTCTAAATGAAGCAGATGGCTTTGAGCAGACAGCAATGCAATGCGGCTTAATAGTTTCTGCAGAATAACTACATCAAACTGAAGTGCTTCTTCACAGCAAAAGAAACCACAGTTAAAACAAAAAGACAACCCACAGAACAGAAGAAGATATTCACACAGCATATATCAGATAAGAGCTTGATCTTCAAAATGAGAGAGCTACGTCACTCATCATCAGAGAAATGCAAATAAAAACTACTGTGAGATACCACCTCACACCAGTGAGAATGGCCTATATCAAAAAGACAGGAAATAGCAGGTGTTGGAGTAGGTGTGGAGAAAAAAGACCCCTCCGACATTGCTGGTGGGAACGTAAATTGGTGCAAACTCCTTGAAAAGCAGTACAGCAATTCCCCAACCAAATCAAGATAGATCTACTATTTGATCCAACAATCCCATTCCTGGGCATAGATTACAAAATCTCTATAATCAGAAAAAATATTTGCATTCGTATGTTGAGAGCAGCATAGTTCACAACAGCCAAGACATGAAAACAACCTAAATGCCCAACAACAGATAATGAAGCAGTGGTGTATATATATTCAGTGGAATTCTACGCAGCTACTAAACAAAACTGAAATTGTACCCCTAGAAATAATCTGGAAAGGATTGGAAGGGGCCATGTCAGTGAAATAAATCAGAAAAAAAAGAGGAATATAGAATGACTTCACTCATATGTGGAATATAATGAAATGAGACAAATAAGTAGATAAAACCCAGCAAAAACTCTCAGGACACAAGATGATGATGGCTGCCAGGGAGGTGGGAGGGGAAAGGGCTGGAAAGAGGGGAAATGGTGATGGTAAAGGATGGTGGAGGGTGTGGAATAAAGAGGTGATGTGAAATATAGATGTGGTGTGAAATATATAAAGAATAACTTCACTGTATGGATATTAGTCTGGAGTAAAGAGGAGTGGGGGGCAAGACTGTAGGTAATTGTTTAGGGAGTATTACAATGACCTAGGAGATAGAATATTTAATCCTGGAGCAAAGCACTGGAATTAATTGGAAATATGGAACTTGTCAGGCAAAGTGAATCTATTCTTCTCCCTCCTCCCCCATTATATACAATATATATTCTATTATTGTATGTATTATATACATATTTCTTTAACTACATGTGTATTTAAAGATCTGCCCTATATCTATTTCCTGATACCAGCAATCTTACGTTATTCATATGGACTCTTTAGTGGCCAACAAAAGTTTATACAACTGAATGTCAAAAGAGTGGAATAGGGGAAGGCACAGAGGCAAGCCAGGTCATAGCAGGCATCTGGCACAAGACCCATGTGGGAAAAGCAGAAGAGGCATGAGCTTGCAGGGAAGTGCCTCAGGGAAAGGCACATTTTCATATCATATTGGAAATGCATTTTACATGGGAGGGGGGAAGGAGAACTAAGAGAAACATTACAGGAAAGTAGATTTTATTTTAAATTATGACAGAAAAAAATCACAGAAACATTCATTCGACAAAAAGTATAATATGAGTAAGATATACAAAAGGGCTGAGGATTTTCTATACAGTTTGTGGGGTTTTTTTATTATTATTTTTAAACAAGTAAAATGCTTTTCATTTCTTGAATTTCAATTATGAACTGACTGAAGTCTGCATGATGTCTGGTCTCTTGCCTGCAACAGAGAGAACTAGAGTCTGGCATGCAGGGGAGTGAAACCAGCAATTACCTCTACAGTAAAGGACAGAATGGTATTTGTTTCCTAATCTAGGCTATCCTCGTCTCATGCCTTCATTATGGAGCTGCTCTTCTAATATGTCTTGTACCTTTGCACCCCATTATTTCCCAACAATTCTCATTGTCCTGCTCCTTAGTCCCCCAAATTACATACATCCTGGTAAATTCTAGAAAAGCTACCTGATGTAACACCATCCTCTACCACCCTACCTCTGCCTCTACAATTAAATGTATGTCTTCCTTTTATTTGATCCTGAAACACCTCCTTGATCTCTGTGTTATGATATTTGATGCACTTGTAATTAATTCAACATCTGTTGTCTCCAGAAGGAAGACCAGCCCATGGGACAGAATAAGCCCTTAAATGTTAACCCTTGCAGGTTGATTGTTGACTGCCGATGAGCATGAAGATAAAAAGATCATAACTGGTCTCTATAGAGAAAGTAAAATATTTCAAAATTAATTTTGCATTTCAGATAAGGTACGGTTGGCTCTCAGACACTTTAAGTAGAGGGCTGAATGAATAAGTTTTCACTGACACTTAAACAAAAAGGAACAGGCTTGGAATGATTATGGGACATTGCATACTCTCCAATTCATAAATTAATACAAATAAATACTATACAATTTAAAAAATAAAATTCATGAAAAATATATTTCATTCTAAGAGGAAAAATATTACTCGGACAAGTCACTGGATAACTATCATTTAAGTATTTGTTCTTCAACTTAGAAGTGTGAGAAAAATGAATATAAAAGGGTGTTTTTTTTGGAGTGCAGTTTTAACACCAGTCCTATGAATCAAGGTCAATACTCACATGCGCGATAGTACTGTGTACTCTCTTCACCTATAAACCCATGTCTTAGTTACAGTTGCCAGCCACCCATAAACAGCTTCACTGTCCACTGTTTTACACAATGGCAGTCAAGTAGCAAGAAAGGGTGATTCCCCAGCCTGAGTTACTTCCAGGTGTGTGTCAGAGGTTTGGTTGGCACATTAACAACCTTGTGTCATCCACCAGAGTAACTCTTAATACATGAAGCTCTAGATGAGGACAACATTTTCGTTTCCAAGAGAACTGGAGAAACTGCCAACAATTTTTAATACTTGCTCTGATTAAAGTGTAAACTCTGACAAAGAATCTTAACGGTTAAGTGAAGTTGCTTACGTCATTTGACATTAAAGATCAATAGGATGTGATTCTGAAAAGCCTGCCTTTTTCAGAGCTTTGCACAAGGAGAATTTCCTTACATTATAGAGGGCCTCTACTCCTGCAGAAACGTATTTCAGTTGACCTCAGAATTATCCTTGACAAGGACAGCAAAGGTCAGAAGTGGAACAAGACTGACTTTCTGACATTCCCAAGGTTTAGAAGCAGTTAGTGTTGGCACAGAACATCTTCTATCCCTGTTAATATGAATATTTATGAAGCACCCTTAGTAAGCTTAACAGATCCAGCCCAATTAACCTGTAATTTAATTAGCCCTAAATACAAATGCTCTAAATTGGGGTAGTTGGCTTTTGAAACTATTGCTAACAAATACCATTATCAATGGCTCTTTATCTTCTGTCTCCTCACTTTTTAATCCCCTTTTCCCTCATTCGGATGTCTCACTCTCACACACCCACTCACTCTCATTTTTAATCACTGAAAAGATATAAATCAAGGTGTAACCACAAAAGCCAAAACTTGCAGTGAACATAAGTGTTTAAAATCCATACCACTGCCTATGAAATTTATAGATAATCTAACACGTTTATATAGTTACCAAGCATCAGTTTTGAACCATAAAAACATTCCTAGGACATTTATACATGCTGAGTTCTAAATCAAATTTTCTCTCTATTTCCATGTCACATTCACATTACAGTTTCTGATAGTGCTCCCTAGTGTTGGTTCCCTGTGCTGTTAAGTTTTCTTACAGGGTTAGATGGTATACCTTACTCTGTGACACATTGTCTCTTGGAAGGGCTCACTTGCATTATGATCATAAAAGGCCATTCTAATTAGGAAAAGAAGACTACCGTTCAGAAAATGACAACTTTTAAAAAGTTTTATTTTTTTTTAAATCTACTTTCCTCTACTCCAAATTCTCCCAGTCACAAATATTTTCATTTGTTAAGCACTATAAAAAATAAGTATACCACAAAAAAGTCCTGCCATTGCTTCCTGTGCTCTGAGCTACACAGGGGAGTCTTCCTAGCACTCATCTGCAGATGAATGTGTTAAAATAACTTCACTGGGCAAACAGTCCCACGAAAGCGACCGCACATCTTCGGAAAAGTATCTACTGCAGACTGATGTACAAGCCACAATGAGGCAACAGGAGAAACTTACTACCACTTTCAATATCAAAGAACACTTCTTTTAAACCCTCAGATTTCTCTCTGGTTCTTTGCAGACACACATCAGTGACATTTAGGGGCTAGGTAGGAACTGACACTGCTACTCTTACGCTTGGCTTTTGACTAGAGAAAATGAGAGATTTAATAAAATTTTTAAAAAAGTGAATGTTTGATTCAATGAAATTTTTCCTTCCACTTGTATTTTACATAAAGTCATGGAAAACCAAACATTTAAAATGCTTATTATTTATAACAGTCACTGGTTCAAGAAGTCAGCTTATCTTGTTATCCAAGCCACAGAAAACTACATGTTGGTCAGCCTTTAAAATAGTCAAAGAATCTCCTACTGCTTAACTTAGTTTTCCTTTTATTGTTTACATAGCCATCCTTTTAATGATAATTTATTCATTACCATTTTTACTGTAACAAAAATGGTTTTGGAAAATAGTAATAATCAAAAATTCCTTTTTTTTCTATTTACGCCAAAATGAAATGGTATAACATAAAATATGAATATTTAAAATTATTTATAATCCTGCTTATTCTGAAATAATCACTGAATAGTTATGCGTATGTTCACACCATCAATCTTTCCTTTCTGAGCATAGGCATGTATGTAACTGCAGGTTTATATATATAAAAACTTAAAAAAATAAAGTTCATAAAAATTGCATGGCATTAGATATAGGCCTTTTTTATATTAAGCTTATTTTTAATCACGAGACCAGAAGTACTAAAAACAACATTCATCTTCTAGAAATATGTTTACAAAGAATGCGTTTTTTTTCAACCACCAATGAAAAATATATCAGGGTAAAGGAAATTATTTCTCAAAAGTTATCCTCTCCTAACATCTGAGAAAGACTGGAATGGATGAGGCCTTGATCTAAAGATGATAAAGTGAAATCTGACTTCAAATATTTCAAATCTTCTTTGCAAAGTAGAATAAGGTTTAATTCTTCCTCTTTCAAAAAAGTTACATGCTTAAGGAGTCAAGTAGAAAGTAATCATATTTTGGCCTTGCTTCTAAATTATATACCAGTCCCTCCTGTTTTGATTCTGCTGTCACAGACATTTAATTAACAAGAGTCTCTGTAACAAGGGGTTTGTTTATAATTTGATTGAGTCACCCATTTCTGAGTCACCTACTTCTGATTTGCTTTAAAATCAAGTGCAAGATACTGGGTTGACATACAATCACGAAGCGCTTGGAATCAAAAAGAATAAACCAATTTTTAACCAGCTTTGGTGTATTCCTACCATCATTTGAACCGTCCATTCTGCTAACATAAGTTGGAATTGTACTCAATAAAAGGACTTTCCTAAGAATCTTTCTGTTATAATTGAAAAACCAAGCCCCCATTTCAACTTTTTTTATTAATCATCAGCCATCATCCAAAGTCAATGACGTTAACTATACTTAAAAGTAAGCACAACTGTAAGGAGGGAACAGACAATCCTTGGTAAGAAGAATTTGTAACCTCATAAAGGAACTATAAGCAAGTGACATATTTCAGAAATCAGACACATATACCAGAAATAATTTCCTACCTAGTAAAACCAGCTACAGAGATCCTAACAGACATATGGCAAAACTTGTTTAGGAAAGACTGAGTGCACAGTGAGAAGTTACAAATGACAAGTGTCTTTTTTAGGAAAAAATAAGATGACTTCAAGCTGGGAAGAATAGTTACTAGAATAGATGACAGAATCAGGACATGAAAAGATTTTAATGATCCAAGTTCAACAACATGGAGTCAAACAGGAACATATCTGATGTCTTGCCCTTTGGTTAGAACAATAACATCAAATTGAGTAGCTACCGAAGAGGAAGCTAAGTTGGGCATGATTCATGAACTGCATGTCAATATGTGATAATAATAGAGGGTAGCGAAGAGTCAATGTAATTTAAAATCACATTCGTTGATGATGTTCAGGAAGAAGAAAAAAATAGTCCCTCTGATGTTCTGAGCTAATTGAGTCACATTTGGAATAATCTTCTCATCTCTGAGCCACAAATTTCAACAAGAATGTTATGAGATAGGAGTTAGTCTAAACGGGAATAACTAGGACATGAAAAGATAGGTGCCGTAGTCTAGGGGTAGCTAACTGAAGAAATAGAACACATAGGGAACTGAATTATGGCTAAAGATAGAAGAGTGTCTGTGAGAAGAAGTTTCACTTTCCTGTGTGTCCCCAAGTTTCAGAAGTAGGAGCAGTGCCACGTGGATTCTTGGTAGAGGCAGAAGTTGATTCAATGAAAATAAGAACAAGACAGCAAAGCAGGGCTGGTGAACAACATATAAAATCTGCATAGGAATATGGTGGCTTCTCTGTGTGAGCACTGACTTTGAAAACCAAGTCATAATTTGCATTAGCTCCAAACCCTTATACAGTGTTGGTGGAAGTGTACATTAGTACAGTCATTATGGAAAGCAGTATGAAGATTTCTCAAAAAGTGACAAATAGAAATACCATAGCATCCCACTATTTCATTTCTATGTATTTACTAAGAAAAAACAAAAAAAAATAATAATTTGAAGAGATATATGCATCCTTATGTCTAATGAAATATTACTTAGAATTGTCTAGAATTGAAAACAACCTAGTGCCCATCTATGGATCATTTGATAAAGATATGGTATATTTACATGATCGAGTACTACTCAGCTATATAAAAAAATTAAATCCTGTCATTTGTAGCGACATGAATGGAATAGGGGGAATTGTGCTAATGAAGTAAGTCTTATGGATAGAGGCAAACACCATACAGTTTCACTTAGGTGGTATATAGAGAAGCCAAACAAATAAACTACATTGAACAAAAACAGACTTTAAATCTGTAAGTTAAAATTGGAGCTTACCAGAGTTGAGGGTGGTCAAGGGGTGGGCAGATCCGGTAGAGAGTCAGTTATAAAGGATAGAACTGCATTATTGGTGGTGAATTTAATATGTATATATGCAGATCTTGATTTACAATGATGCAAACTTTAAACATATATATATATAATGCAATATTTCTGCAATAAAATTTTAAGAAAGGAAGTTTACACTTGTCTTTGTCTTCCTCTCTGTTTCACTGTACTTTCCTTTGGATTAATTAAAATTCTGTACCCTTCACCCTTCAGCTTAAACTATCATATCTTTAAAAATATGTTGATTAACTTCAGATTTTGATATGTAAACAACAGATAGCCAAAAGGTTTGCTAACTTCTCAAAAAGATAGCACTACCAACTTTTCTAAAGCTATTTCCTGAGGTATTAGGTACCAAGCTCCCATGATAAAAACGACTTCACAGAACATGGTATGTTAGAAGGCTTCATTAGGAATAATGGGAGTTTATATGGTCGCGCCAGGATCTAAAGAAAGGAACTACTTGGTGACATGATTCTTAAGGGAAGATCCTGGTACTTCCCTAGTGTAGAGTCTTTTACAATGCGCATACAGATCATCTAGGATCCTGTCACACTGCAGACTGTGACCCAGTAGGTCAGGGGTGGGGTCCAAAATGTGCATTTCTACCAAGTTCCCAGGTGGTGTTCAAAGCTGCTGGTTCGTGGTTCACACTTTAATACTAAGGTGAAGTACATTTCCCATGACGTATCACTGCTTAATGTTTATATCACACCAGTAAATTACCTAGGTATTTCTCTGCTTTGATATTAACATTTCTACTGACACAGTCATAGAGTAGCTATTCTCTTAGCTTTGGCAACTAAATTGTATAACAGACCTAAAGGACATACAGGCAGCTAGTTTTTTTTCTAGATGTTTAAGAGGATGACAACACAAACAATTGACTTGGCCTCTACCATCAAATTACTTGGAAGTATCAATGAACAGTTTGATCAAGATTAATGGCAAAGGAACTGAATCAGCTGCCTAATTTTTAGTATTTGAAAGATAGTCTGTTATAATAAAATAAAACTACAATGGCTTCTTTCCCTAGGCCTTCAACGTATTACATTTAGGATTAGATATATTCTGAGATCTCTTTGTAGTAATATAAGCTGTTGGTTGATAATGATGCTGAGTACATTGTCCTAAAAGATTTAAGTCTGAATGTCCCCACATGTTTGCTTTAGCAAAAGTTTTAAGGTATCTTACCTTTTAATTTAAAATAAAAAAGCCTGAATTTTCTCATGTATTCTCCTGAAAATATGAAAAATGACAGATATTATTTAGACCAGGGTGTGTACTTCCAAATAGAAAAATCAGAATGATATCTGTCAAGTTTTGAGTCTTTATCCTAAATAATCATACATGGTTGTTGGAAGAGTAATTGCTCTTTTAGCAATTGTTGATATACAGATCTAGTCATGCAAGATCATTTCTTAGAGTGAAAGCCTTTGGTTCTGGTTTTCTCTGTCTGAAATGTTCTTTTCCTTCGACTGCTTCAAGTCTTTACACAAATGTCAACATTGAAGGCTACTTTTACAAAAATTATATTCTCCCCGATATTTCTGACTTATTTTACTCCTTAATATTTATCACCATTCAACAATTATTTTTCATGAGTATTATCTGTCTTCTCTTCTATGAGTTTTCTATTGCTGGTATGACAAATAACAACAAAGATAGTGGTTTAACAATGAAAATGTATTCTTTTATAGTTCTACAGGTCAGAAATCTGACACAGGTTTCACTGGACTCTAATCAAGGTTTTGGCAGGACTTTATTCCATGTCAGATAGTCTAAGGTCTGCTTCCTTTCTCTGGCCAACTTCTAGAAGTCCCACACATAATCCCATTCTTCTGTCTTCAAAAGCAAGGAAGTTGTATCTTTCTGACTTTTCTTTTGTGATAGAAGTCTTTCTAAACCAGTCAGCAAAGAAGAGTCTCTACTTTTAAGGACTGATGTGATTAGATTGCTTTCACATGAATAATCTAGGACATATCTCTAGTCTCAATCAGAAGTGCAAAATTTCTTTTTTTAATGTAAGATAACATATTCATAGATTCTGGGATTATGCAGTCATTACCTTGTCTACCATTGACACAGTACTGGTAAATAAGCTCTAAGAGGTCATGAATTTTTGTCTATTTTGTTATATCCTCAGTACTCAGAATAGCACCTGGCATGTAGTATGTACTCAATCAGTTTTTAGTATATGAAAGTCAGATTTTGTTGATGATGAGCATGTATTTGAAGTGCAGGTGTCAAAACTCAGGAAACTACTAAGTATATTTGAAGAACATGTCACTTGAATTAAATTTTAATCCTCATTTGAAAAATGAGAAATTACTTTGTCTACTTCACAGAGTGCTTTCAAATCAGTATGACTTACATTGAATTGGTTCGAAAAATTTTAGTTAAATAAATATAAAATGTATCTAAAAGTTTCATTTATTTTCAACGGTTTACATAATCACTCGTGGAAAGTAAGAATATATATGTAAAGAAGTGCCTTTCAGATATTAAAGAAATCTGGAATGTTATTAAAATTCTTCTCTCATACTTTAGCTATATTTTCCAGAGATTGTGCTGCCCTCTCAACAAGAATGGAAATGCCTAGGAATCAGGATAAAATAAAACCAAACAAATGAAAAAATATATGTATATACAACTTTCAGAGTTAAAAAAAATCCTGTGAGCTAAATAAGCACAAAACACTATATTGTCTATGCCTTTATTTTAGAATCTGGCAATGCTATTCATCTACATAATAATTGCTATATGATTAAAGCAAAAACAAAACAAACAAGAAACCAGTAAAGCAAAAATGATGAAAAAAGCCTAGAGAATGTAGCAAGTAATTCTCCTTGGAGAACTAGGGACAGTGTCCCCAAGGAGGTACTATGGAGCTAGTTCTTGGATGGTGAGTTTCCGGGTACAGAAAGGCAATGAAAAATTTTTCAACAAGAAAATTATTGTGAACACATGAGTTTCCTCTTTAAATGAGGTGGTCTCATGGGGTGAACATGCAATGTACCCCACAGGATTTCCATAGTTAAGGGGTTTCTGTTTTGTAGACCGTGAAGAGTCAACAAAAGATTTTTAGGTTGTTTATTGACATAACATATCTCTTGTTAGGAAGATGGACTGGCAAAAGCATGAGCTCTGAACTGAATCCTACAAAGACTGTTAGAAAATTCTGGCAGTTTTTAACTTATCAAAAGACTGAGCCAAGAAGGGGTGGTAGATCTGAAGGTAAGAACTTGAGAGTCAGTTGAGCTAGGTTCATATGGGATGGCCATGGAGTCCCTGGAGGTGCTAACTATACCCAGAAATTCTGTTACTGATTTGGGTATCTACCTTAGGCATGAGATTTTTCAGAGTTCCCTGGTTATTTCATGTGAGTGAGAAACACTCCTTGAATACAAGTGAAGGTCTTGACAATTTGATAGTGTAGCTTTAAATTTTCATTCTGATTATTTTCCTAATAATCTGCTGAAATGCTAATGAAACCAAAGTGTTATATATTTACCTCCTAGGGATGATGTAAAAAACAAATGAGATAATATGTGTGAAAGTACACTTTGCTGGTATTTATTTGGGCCTTATTATCACCAGCAGTATTTCAAAAATTTCCCACAGGAAGTAAATACAGCATTGTCTGGGAAAATATTAAAAAAAGCATAATTTGTTTACTTTTATCCTTGACATATAGTCTACAAATTTTTCATAAACACAATGGATCAATATTTGCAGTACTTAGATTGCTTTTATTGAATTCAGATGAGTAGATTTTTTTAAGGCATCAAAGGGGCTAAAAATGTAAACTAGATGTCAACACTCATTTTGCGGGCAGGGTTACTAACTTGTCTGCATAAAATCTTTCAAGTGGCAGATTCCATAAATCTTATAATCTCTCAGTCAGCTTTGCACATACCTGACACTCAACAGAGATTTTGCACGATGCCTGAACAGCATCAGCACCAGGTTGGTGTTAATATGTAACACTAATATTACATCGATTGGGGCTGACTTGTTGTGAAGAACTGATCTCTTCCAAGTATTGAAGAATCGTGACAGAAACATAGCAGTAGGAAAATATGGGCAGAGATATAATTACAATACTCTTAAATTATTAAAATGCCAAAAACAAAGAAGGAAAATATTACTTTTATAACGCTGACATATGTACAGTTTTTAATATTATTAGGATAAAGAAGGCATAGTGAAAGAAAAAAAAGCGACCCCTCCCAAAAAAAAGTTGGAGTAGGAAAAATCTTTTAAAATAAGTAGCAAACTAAAGGCTCAGTGGACTATACTGTGAAGTAATAAGGATTCAAAAGTAGAGATCATGATTTCAGATGCAGAAATGTAGAGTATATCAAATATAGAAAGTTCTATATGTAATGTCTGGTTTAAAATAATAGTTTTTAGCTTTTATTTAATTAATTAGCTTATTTTAAGGGAAGGTGCAGCAGAAATGAAGGTGAGGAAGACAGACATTAAGGGAGAGGAGGGAGAAACACTTTATTTATTTTATTTACTTATTCATTGTGCTTGCTTCCCGATCCTGGGTTATGAACCAGGGACCTTGGGATGTACGTGGACTGTGCCTGGTGTCCTAAATAAACAGCTAGGCCACCAGGGTGCACCAGTTTTAGCTATTTTTAAAGATGTGAATATGAGAGTCGGAAGTTCTCAGGTCTAGGTACAATTAAGACATCTCAGCTCTGTGTATTTACAATATTTAACTTCTCCACTTTTTCCAGATTTCAACTTTTGTGACCCACCTTTAGCCAGCACTCCTTTGCAGCCTTTTCAAAACGAACTTTCCTTTCTCTTTAACAGGAGGCTTCCTGTATATCTACTAAAATAAACGGCCTTATGGGAAAACACAGAGAATCCTTACTTCTGTGTTCTTTGTGAATAAGTAAAAAATAATTTTTTCACCACCATAAACTTGGGACATTCTACATGAAGTAGGACTTCGGTTATAAATATATAACATAAACATATATTATGATCAGTATATACATGATACTGGGTATGTGTTTCCTAACTTTTCTAAATTGGTAACTCACAAACATTATGGGATTTTACTGTTTCAAATTTTGCTATTGATAATGCTGTTTTCATAATTATTAAAGGTAAACTAAAGTGTATGTGCTTGTATATTTATTTATTTGGCAATCTGTGGTTTCTCAAGAGTAGAGCAACTTAAAATGTTTTACAGTTATGGAAATAACTTTGGACAAAAATTTATAGAATGGCTCCCAATTTAAATGAGATCCCTTATTTTTTGAAAACCTATACTTATACATGCAATTATTCAGTAAAAAGAGTGGCCTGAATTTCTTTCCTGAGATTATAAAATAAATTCCAAACTTTCTAATGAAAGGAAAATTATATAATAATACAATTCTCCTTTCTCAAAATGTGAATACTTCTTTATTCTTTCAGCTAATATATTCACCTATTCTTTATTTATTGTTGCTCTCACTAAACAGCAAATCTCCAGCAAATATATTCACATTTTACCATTATAGGGAAATCGTGCCGAATAAAAATAAGGATAAGAGTATTTAAACTGGGGACTAGACTATACTAGTTCTCTCATATTTTCCATTATTGAAACAAAATATCAACTGAAAAGTGACAGATGTCGCAGCAAAATTTCTTTCTAGGATTTCTTGCAGAGAAATTCTAGGTATCTAAAATTCACTTAGCACTTAAAACTGGCATGATTCAAAATGGAAATCTGTTATGATCCCATCATACTTCTGGGCAAAACAACACAAAAACCCCAATCTGCAGAGATATCAGTACTTCTGTCTTTATTTACAATAGCCAAGAACTGGAAACTACCTAAGTGCCCATCACCAGAGAAATGGATAAAGAAGATGTGATACACACATGCACACACACTGGAATACTACATAGTCTTTAAAACGATAACATCCTGTCATTTGTGACAACATGGATGGAGTACAGGTTCTTAATGTAAGTGAAATAAGTCAGAAGGAGAAAGACGAATGCTGCATGATTTCACTCATTTGTGGAATATAAAGTAACAAAGCAAAGAAACAGACAAAGCAAAATCTAATTTGCATATTGCCAACAGAAGTGAGGTTACCAGCAGGGAAGAAGGTGGGTAAGTAGGGAGTGAGGGTACAAAGGACAGTGGTGGAGGACTTTCGGCAATTTGGTGGTAGACGTGTTATGCTGTCTTGCATTTGTTGAAAGATGAACCGACACATATCAGCTTATATTATTATGTAAATCAAGAGTTACCTCAATAATTATAAATGAAATGAAAAGTGGCAGGAACAATAGTGCCCAATTCGTAGGGGAGTAATCCAGGCACATAGAGACATTTTTCTGGCTTTACTTTCTGCATGATGAAGCATGGAGAGCATTAGTGAGGACAGAGGCCCTAAGCGAAGAGCCCAGGTCACCTGAGCTCCAGGTTGTACTGCATTTCCAACAGTTTATTGGACATTTTCACTTAGGTAACCTCAGACTTATGAGACTCAGCATCCCCAAATAGAACAGATCATTTCACCATAAAACCTGTTACTACTCCTGTGGCCCTCATTCTGAGAAAAACCCACCAGCTACTCAAGACATCTTTTTCTCCCTTCAACAACTAATGAATGCCAGGTCCCACTCAATCTACTTCCTAAATAGCTATTTTTCTCAATCCTTTCATTTCTCTTCATCCCTAGTTTACTGCTGGTTCAAATTAAAAATATTTGTTGTCTAACTTACAACAGATACTCTCTCTCTTCCACTGTGTCTCTTCAATCCTCTCTCTAGTGTGTGCCAATTCCCCAACCTCAAAGGCTTTCCATTTTTTTCGAATAATGTCCAGAGTCTTTATCATGGTTAGCAAAGCCACTTGTTTTATGTTGCCTACCTTTTTCTCCAGTTGGATCTCTGACCTCTCTCCAGATGATATAGTCATCACCTGCCTTCAAAGCTACCATAGGCAGGCCTGTTCAGATCCATAATAGCATCGGTATCGCATTACCACTGGATTTTGCGTATGTTCTTCTTTGGATTTCCCTTGCTTTTTCTTGTTATTTTCTACTCAGCTAGTGGGTTCTACTGCCTCTTCTATGAACCATTCCTTACCAACCCATTCCCATGCTTTCAGGTCAAGGAGAATTGCTTTGATAGCATCCTATAGTCTGCCTCATCCTGAAAGTTAAGACTTCATTACAATTGCTTATTTATTCATCTAGCCTTATCACTGGACCCCTAGCACTACAATAACCATGGCTGCTACTATTATGCTCACTTGTACAAACTTGGCCCTTCATAGTGATAACTCAGTGGTGAATGTTCCACAAATATGTATTGATTGCATGCATCTGGATGAAGATATATGTACAGGCCATAGAGTTCAGATTTCTTTTTATGCCCTTAGTTACCCAATACAAGTATTGCAGGAAATAGTACATGATAACTAGTTGTTGATTATTACAAAGCTACCTCTCTACTATACAGTTTCACCACCATCACCACTTCTCTTCCCACACTCAAAAAAAAAAAAAAAAAATTCCAATCACTGGTTAGATTAAAATCTATTTGACTCTTCTTTCAGCCTTGGTAAGAACATCATTATATTTAAGAAAACTAAATTACTAATATCAGTCTACCCATATCTCCAAGAAAATGAAATTACATTTCTACAGAATTAAAACACCATTTCCTAGAACTTGATGAAGAATCCAATTTTCTTTTGTGTTTCCAGACTCAGAAAAGAATATGCGTCTAGACAGAATATCAGTGAAGTTTTTCCATAAGATATCCTTTCCACTAGAACAAATTCCAGTATTCCGACAAAACTACATGAGTAGCTCAACGCCTCTCTTCATTTCAAAATGGCAGTCACAACAACAACAAACAAAAAACCTTGGCGAAGGGAATTCTAATCAGTATTTCCAAACATAGAATTCTGGTTTTTTTTTAAACACCATGATAGATTTATAGACCTCACTCCAAATTTCTAGACTGCATCATCATCCATTTTAAGAGGTGCAAAGCTATCTTGGTTCATCTATATTTGTCTTGTAGTAGTCTTTGTACTAATGGTTTTAAGACTTGATCACGCATCAGAATCTCCTGGAAGACTTTTTAAAATGCAGATTGCTGGGTCCACCCTTATAATTTCTGATTCATTAGGCCTGAGACTAAAGAAAATAATTTACATTTTTAACAATTTCCCAGGTGATGTCCATGCTGCTGATCTGGAGAGGCCACTGTGAGATATAACTAATACCTATCACGTGTAGAAAGAAGCACATTTTATTTCTAAGCAGTTACACCATGGTTTTTTGACATGGGCTATCACGCTCTCCCTTCTTTGTTATTTTAGGTCATCGGTATCTACTTCACTATCATTGCCTAACTATGTGAAGCATGTACTTCACGCTGAAACTTAACAGCATGAGGGTGAATCATTTTCTTAAAAAGATACGGATTCTTGCCCCAAGTTTTAAAAAATAAATAGAAAAATGACCTGAAGATTTATCTCAGGAGGTTTTGCCTTCAACAGTAAACATGTTTTGCCGCGATTATAATTTCTTTGGTCAGGAGCCAAGTTGGCAATTCAGTTGACACCACGAGGTAGAAGTAATTTGTTTAATATGATGACAGTATAGCCCTTTGTAAACTCTAGAACGAGGACTACACATGAGCTCATTCCTGTTCCAGTTTCTCTTTTCCTCTTGTTACCCAAATGGTGGTTGCTTATTCAAAATCCCAGAGCTACAAAGAGAGAGGAGGGTTTTCAACCCTGACACATCCTTCCCCATTTGAACCATTTGCAGCATTCATTTATAAGAGCAAATTTAAGTCATCCTCTTTAAACACTGCAGAACTAATCATGGAATCAGCAACAAAACAGCACTTGGGGGATTTCTTGACATCAAAACCTTTCCTTTACCTTTATGCTCCTCTGTAGTGTCATTGCTCTGAGTGGAACAAGAGGAAAACCCTGTCTAGAGGTGGGCTTGCTAGGGTGATTATGCTTAATTTGTAAACCTATTGTTTCAATCTTCTTAGAAAGAAGGAAAGCCTTAGGAAAGTCTGATTCTCATCAGTATAAGCTGAGCCAAATACAGTGTCTAAAAATTTAAAGAAAACGATGCCTTTAGTAGTGACTTCTGAAGAATCAGGCACACCACGCTGTGAACATAACACAATCTGATACGTTCCCACTATTCCTGATGGTTCTTTTAAAGTGGAGACTCCAGTTCACTGCCTTATCCCTAGAATTTAAAGTACCCCCATCCACAAATAGAAAGCACTCAATAGATAAGCTCTTATTATAAGCATTACAGATGATAGTCAATAAAAGTGAAAGAAGTCTAACAGGATACCAAAGTTCATAAATTAGATATTACCAAAACATAGATTTCTTCTAGAAACAAAAACGAAAAAAAAGAATCAGAAGATATCTTATTAGAATATTAGCCCCTCTAACCCCTAGTCTACAGACATATCCATCACCAGACTTCAGGCAAACGTTCAAAATAAATTACATTAACATGGCAGGACTTAAAACCCGGTTTTATACTCGGACACTTCCAGAGCAGTAAAATATTTCTCATTGAAAGTTTATAAATGGAAGAGAATTTCCCATGGACACCCCCTCCCTACAACACACATTTATATAGGGTATACAGTTTTGGAAGAATAATTTATCAAAATGATGTAGGAGGGGTACGTCATTACTCGGTAGACAAATGCGAATACAATTTATTTTTAACACTAATGGATTCCTCAAAGCTTCTTCACTATGTTGCAGTTCTGTCAGTTTAGAGATGTTTACAGTCCCTTCAAATGATCAAATGAACCTATTCACCGCAGACTCAGCCTTTCTGAGTTGATGAAATTCTGCCAGGAAGGGATTCATTACACGAACATCAGCTGCAACTAGGTCATGCCACTCATATCTGGATCTAGAGGTTAGTATAATGCTGACTCCTGCAAAATGTACTCTTCCTCCCAGATTACTCAACCCCTGAGTTCTACTTAATGGACACTAGACACCCTGTGTCAGATGTTCAAACTAGGAGCGCCTCAGACTGCAATGTTTCATTGCCCCTTCTGGCTTCAGGTCCCCTGTTATCCAAGACAGCCTAATCCAAGTCAGGTTCTCTTACATCCTTTGGATACTAATGAGATGAGTCAGAAGACTGGCCTCTAGGGATAAGCCATTTCTCTCTAGTCACTCTTAGAACTTGAGTTCCATTTTTTTTCTGCAAAGTTCTGTCTTCTTTCCCAGTCTCTGTTGCTGAAATCTCATGGAACCCCTCTTTGGCACCCTAACTCCCGGCGAGGTAAGATTTTGTTAATTAAATTCATTTTCACAGTTGAAGGTATGATAATGACTAGTAATTCAGCACCCAACAAGCACATTATAGAGAGGGAAAATATTGGGGTGGAGATATTGAAAATGCCTTCAGTGCTGATACATATTTCCACAGTATAATACAGCTGGCGAACTCTCACATCCAGTGAGGATCCATTTTGATGTACTATTTTAGCAATCCCACAAGAATTCTCCTACGTCATATCATGGAATTTCATTTCATGGAAAAGTCCCATGATTTTTAACACTCTATATCATCTCCTCATGCTAACTGTTTCATATTTTAAGAATTATAAAATGCACTCATCAAAAACGTTTGGCACATCATGTGTTATGTATTACGTTTATAGATTTTAAAAATCCTGAACAAAATCACTCCTGAGAGTTCTGTTTAAAATACAACCTCGAGATATGCCCTGTTGGAGTAGCAGTTTGGTCAACTGCCTTCAGTCGAGAGCACAGGCCATATATCCCAAGGATTTGGGTTCAAGATCGGGAGATGGAGTGAAAACCAAGATGGACAACTAAAAATGATGAGATGCTTCTTCTCTACTCTCTTCCTGCCTGCCTGTCTCTGCTCACCTTCATTCCTGCACCTTTCCTTTAAAAACACAAAAACTGCAACCTTGAACATAATCAAGTATGACAGAAAATCTGATCATCTCACATGCATGTTTCCCTGGCAGCATTTTAGGTGCTTATTCACAGACTAGTGCCCGCTCCATAGCTACTGTGATTGAAATTTTGCTGAATTCGAAAATGAGTTGTGCCACGTGTAAGGACAAAGGCAGACTACAATAATTCCTTCTACTGAACAACAGTGAAGTCTCAGAAATGAAATGTCCAAACCTCTTCTAGAAATAAAAATTAATTGAGAGGAGCAGCCCAGAAAGCATTAATGCAATCAGTGTGCCTGCTGCCAGCTGATTTACAATCCATGACAGAGCCAAGTGAGAGTTATTTATGTTTGTTCTTCTGGTATAATAGAAGGGATGAGAGGGAGAAGGATCTGCTGAATCAGATCATGTTTGACTGAGGAGTGACAGAGGAGTTTTCTTCAATTAATAGCCAGCTGCATAACTTGAGCTAATGCCAGCTGGGTTTTTTTGTCATAAGTGACACAAAAATAAATTATTCTCTACTCAGGTGCTGACTGTGATTAAATGAATTAATCCATCCAAAGCTGGGGGAAGCACAGGGGCAGTCGATTATGCTACTTGAATTTTATAAGCTCATTTTGGTCACAATTTTAATGATACTGATTCATACTGATGGTCACAATGTCCAAATGGATCCCTTTAGCCTTTACTACTTGTTTGACAGAACACATTCTTATAGGGAGGAAGCGAAGGACACAGAAATAATCTCATCAAGGTCATGTTTATTTATTTATCCCATTAGTGCAAGCCAAGTCCATATTCAAGTCACTTGGTCAGGGAGGAGGAAACAAAAGGGACTTTTTCAAGGGCACTCATCTGAAGGGATTCTTGATCACCACCATGACATAAAAGGAATTCAGTATATTTTTAAGGCACTCAGAGGCCTACTAGCACATTCACAAGAGATTAACAGGCACAGCTGCTGGGAACCTTTGTAGAGAGGTGCCTGTCCTGGTGGTCACAAATCCATGTGTCTTCTGGCTGACACGCAGCATTCCCGTCTGTCTGGATGGAAGAGAGCCCACCCACAAGCTAGACCTTTTCATTACAGGAAAATGTCCAAGGTTCCATGTCAAGCAAACTTCACTTACCCATCACTTTATGTAAACACCTCTTCAATGCAGATTTTTTTTTCTTCTACAGAAAAATGCATTTAAAAAACATCTAGCCAATGAAATGAACATTAGAAAAATAGAAGTTACACAGGACCCTAGGTATGAAAGAGAGAGGCATAAAATAAGCCCTCCGAGCAAGGAAGCAGTAGCACTATGACCTGGGAATTCTTCATAATTTGTTTGTGCCCTTGATCTTAAAAGGGAGCCCTGGAAATACAAACACAATTCTAAACATTCAGGCCCTGAGGCAGCGAAATGCCACAGGCCAGCTTCACAACTGGGGCATGCAGACCATAAATCTTATCATGGCAGGAGTGGAGGTGCCAAAATAGTCACTATTCAGTAAGCTGCACCAAACACAAAAACAAAACAGAGCAAACAAACAAAAAAACCTGGGCACCAGGAAGATGTAACTGGCAGCCCATTCCTGGATTCTCTCTTTCATTGAAAAGCTCTCAAGGATTGAATTACCTGGTTCTCTTCATGCCAGAGGGCAAAAGTTACAAAAATGCCGAAGGCCACAGTTGCTTTGGATTTAGGCAGAAGTTCTAGGTCTCTAGTGTGAAGAGAGGAAGCTTGCATGGCAAAGTGATGGGAAAGGAGCTCTTCACAAACCCTAGTGATGAGCGCTCCATTTCTGACATGGACTTCAAGACTCACAGGCCAACAATCACAGGCTTTGGCTCTTTAAAATTTGTCAGCATAAGAGTAAAACCTAAATTGGCCTTGTCATTCTGATGAGCAACTGTCTTTGCTGCTGGCAACGCAAAAATGAAAGAGCAAAACGAGACTCATCACTAATAGTTAGCTTCAGAGCTGTCAAGGGAGATTCCTACAACTGCATGACACCCCACTGCATTGGCGGTTGACTAGTGCAGGAGATTTTGAGCTATTAACGGAAAACTTCTCCATGGTGAGTACTGGGGGAAGATGAGCAATTAGGAAACTAAATCCACAACTGCCTTTTAAATGCCATATAGAACTTCAAACGGTGCCCTAAGTCCAACTCCCTTCCAAGCCAGAAATTGATAGCCAGAATATAGACACAAGTTCTAGTTCTGAGTATTGCGTTGTGTGTTATATTTGTTAACTTCTTTCCACAAACTAACGTCTTTAACATGAAACACTTCAGTTTCAGCACCATCTATCACAACCTAATGCATGGATGGAAACAGAAAATTTTGATCATTAATGTTTCAGAGCTTTATTTTGCTTTTGTAATCTTTGTGATGGAGCAGAGGCAGCCTCTATTTCTACACTTGAGGTACATGATACATATAGATGTATTAACAACTCTGATGAAACATTGATACATATAGCTCATGAGACATGAACTTTATATAGTGTTACTTCTCATTCAGGAACCAATTATCTAATTGGTGTTTATCATTTCTTATATCTTTTTGACATGTTCTTTATCAGAAAAAGAATTGGAAATTACTCTACAAAAAGCACGTTCTAGGCTCAATGCTAGATAATATATATATATATATATGTTAGAGTAGAAAAGAAACTAAGACACATTAATATTGCATGCCTTTCTTTTCTACTTCCATATATACTCATATACATATATGTGTGTGTGTGTGTGTGTGTGTGTGTGTGTGTGTGTGTGTGTGTGTCTTTAAACCTAACAGTCTTCTATACACTTATGGATAGAACAACAAGCTCAGTGGCTGAGGCAGGCAAAACATCACTTTCTCCAAGAATGTTTACTTGGTGAAATTGCCTAATTTAAAAGCTATTCCTAAAATCCTCCTTTTAGCCTGCCATTTTCCACCATTCTTTTCATAACTTTTCATTTACCATTTTAAATTGCAAGCTCCTTAAAGGTGAGGATTGCATCTTCTTCATATTTTTACCCTCAGTTCCTTTAACAGTGCTTAGAGTCTGGTAGACAGGAATTTGAAGAATAAATATAAATCATGAAGCCAGTAAACAAGTGCTATGAATTTTCATTTCAGAAACGTCTGATTCTAATACTTGCCCAGCAAAAATTGTTGCAGGTTGTGAGTTATATTTGGCAGAAGAATGAGTACTGAGATTAATTTATCCAGTTTGATTGTGGATTGTTCATGACCGGGACATTCTCAACAATGCTTGCTGACAGATTCATGTAGCAAAGATAGCTCTGTTTCCCAAAACATAGGTAATGGAAACTAAAGATTCAGATAAAACAGCATCAACGAAAGGAACAGGAGCTTTTGCTAAACACATGGATGAACACTGACTTGGTTAAAGGATATGTTGTTGGCTTTTCACCTGGATTAAAGTAAAATACTCCAACATCAATTTTACTTTGAAGAACTATATTAAGTCAAACCCTAAGTGCTCTCTGCATGAAAACATTCTAATTTTTTTTCCTGACTGTGCAAATCCACAATGTAAACATAATCATGATGGCATTTCCTTTCACAGCATCAGTCATTTAAAAATACAAACCTTTGAAGAACAAGGATTTTGACAAACTAAGTAAAAAGGCTTTAAATCCTGTGAAAGACAACTGCAGGCAGAAAACCTGAGAATTTTCAGGGATAACTTTACCAATGGGGCTTTATACCAGTTATTCTAGCTTGTTTTCCAAATCCTGGCTCCTTTGCCCCTTTCCTCCCACCCCATTCATAGCAACAAACCATAGAAACACACTTAGATTTAAAAAGGTGAACCACAGTCATGAAACACTTGTTTTGCTTAAAATATAACCAATTTAACTAGGACAAGGTTAGCTTCCCCATTAAGCACAGTAGAAATCTTACCCAGGTCCCAGAAGACATTTAGGAGCCCATGAAAGTATTTTAATTTTTAAAGAATGAATATAATCCAGTTTATGTTACATTTGTCTCTCTGTCAATGCAGTTGTGGAGTGTACATTTGAGCACTTCCTAAGGAAGCAGTAATACACACTATTCATGTACAAAGGGTCCTCAGACTCACACTGTGTATGGCCCTGAGTTAGGCTATTTCCAGTCTTTAAAAATTTGCTATGAAATTATTATTTATTGGAATACTAAGACACATTAATATTGCATGCCTTTCTTTTCTACTCTCGCATCACAAAAACTAATACCTCAAACAGCACTGAAAATTCTTAATAGGGTTGGATATGAATAAGCTACCCATCTCAAATCCTGCTCAACTAAGTCATCAGAGACTGGATTGCCTGAGAAAGTCTTCTTTTCTCTATCTCGCATGTTTCCCCTGAAAAGTAACATTTAGAAATCATATTTTTAAAGGAACGAAGACAGATGAATTGCCTGATCCTTAATCACCACACTCAGACATACTTACTCACAAAGCTTTTTTTTTTTTTAATTAAAAAAAAATTAGTTGATCTGATTGAGTAATTCCTGAATCATGGTGGATATTTTGATAAATAGGCATACCAAACTCCTGAGTGAGTACTGACTTAGTAATGAAAATTAAGTGCTCCTTTAGTAAAGAGGCTGGCATCAAAGCTAATATCTGGGTGCACCCTGGTGGAATAGTGGTTTAGTCAGCCACCCTCGGTCAGTATAATCTACATGCTTCTCGTGGACTCAGGTTTGCATCCTGGGGCTGGAAAAACAAGCAAGATGAGTAACTAAATAAAATAAATAAAATGCGTCTTCCTCCTCTCTTCCTACCTGGCTGCCTCTGTTCACCTTCACTCCTGCTTGCACCTTTCCTTTAAAAAAACAAATTTATGTTTGAAATGCCTTTCCCAGATGGTACAGGCTAATTAGCAGAACTGACTCACATAGCCATTGTGTTTTCAGGACACTCGGGCTATCCTTTGAAATCCTGACAACTCTCTCCAGGAGTTAACTCTTATGTTCTTCCATTAAGAGGATGCTGGTTGATATATATTATCTCACTATTCCTCTAGCTCTATTTTGTGGAACAGATTAGAGAGGAAATGATGAGTGGGAATCTGCTACCTTCGTGTCTGAATTTGTTAATTATCTCTTGTTATGGAAGGAGGCAAGGAATAATAATAGAAATAGTTTTAGCATTATTTGAGAAATGTATTTATCCAGGATATTCTAAGTGTTCACAGGAAGGATTAGACATATAACCACAGTCAAATTTCAGCATTTGGAACAGAAAATGTCCAAGTTTCTAGCATATTATAAGCAGTCTTTAAAAAAAAAAAAAAAATATATATATATATATATATAAAAGAAAATTAGAACTTGATCCTTATATACCTAACACATGATTAATAAGGCAGAATAGGATATTAAGATACAGTTATATGAATTATATAAGAAAAAAATGACAACAGAGTAAACATCTGCTTTTTATAGAGTCAAAATTTATAGACTTTTTTCTTACACTTTAGACCAGAAGAGGGGACTCGTCGCTGAAACTGGAATGAAAGGCCATTTTTCTCTTTCAAAATATAATTTTCACAATTAGGCTATTAAATATATAGTCACCTGATTATAAACAAACGCAGAACCTTAAAAGATTTAGAATTGTATTCTGCCTGTTATAATTAGAAATCTCGTAAATGTGACTTATTTTTGTGATGACAATGAATCTCTGTATACATGTCATGAATCTTGTCTTTTTAATCTGATATCAAAACCCAGACTTTCTATTAGCAAGTAACCTCCAGGACTGGGCTCAACAGAGGCCTGGTCAGTCATGTGATTGATTCAAAATAGACATTTAACACAGATTCACCAATTTCTAGTCACCACACATCTTCTTTGGAAAATATATGTCTCTAGGTCACTGGAATTACTACAGGTAGACTTATGTCTTGGGCAGCCGTAGCTTTTTCTGCCAACACCTAGGAAAAACCTGAGAACAACAATGTAGGGGGAGAGAAAGAAAGAGGCAGAGATTATGTCCTAATCACATTGCAAGAGCTGCTGGATCAAACTTTGCACCCATTAAGATCAGAGGAACTCCTTGGATTTTCCAGTTTCAAGATCCTATTAACTGCCTGTTTGTTTAAATTGGTTTAACTATAGCTTTTATTATTTGAAAGTAATGGAGGAGAAAACTCTTGACTAAAACACTATTGCACCACATGGAATTTTCAATGCTAAAGAACATAATAGCAGTTTTGATATGACGCATGTCCACTCTTGTCTACTAACTGCTCTCTTTGCTGCCTTTGTATTTGACAAAGAATAAGGGAGTCCAACGATTTCTTGTTGTGCCACTGGGAAAGAATCATTCACTTACTTGCTCATTCATTCATTCATTCATTCATCAAATGCTTACTACATACTTATAGGTGCTAGGCATCTGCTGAAAAGTCATAAGTGCACAAAATAAGCTATTTTCATAAAATTTGCAATCTGGTAGGATGGTGTTAACAGCAAATAGAGATAAATCATGTCAATATTTTGGATAGCTACCTGTGCTACAGAGAAAAACAATGCAGGCAGGAAAATTTCTGACTTGTGGATAGGTTTTTATTCTATTTCACTGATTTTAAATAGATGGTTAAGGAAGGGCTCATTAAGAAAGTGATATTCGAGAAAAGATCTAAAGAAAGTGAGCTCCTTACAAAGGAAGGGATGTGTCCTAGAACAGAATAAAATAAGGTTCAACTCACTAGGATGAATGGCATATTTTCCTTAGAAAAGTTTACTGGCTTACGCAAGGGAGGAACTCCCTGTGAGACCCCACCTTTGCTGCTAGCTGGAGGGAACTGGGCATATTTGTTTTGTTTCACTGGGCAAACAGAAGTATGAGCTGAGGATGGCTGTAGATTCTATGACTCATTATGATTTTTAGTGTGCACTCTCAGGCATAAAGGTTGTGATGTGAATTGCTAATTTTATAAAGCACCGGGCTCCTCAGAGCAAAGGCACTATGTCAACATCAACATTAAACAAATAGCAATAGTTGACCAAATCCTTTGGTGGCACAAAGCAAACAAAACATGTTCCCTCTTGGAAGTACATGACGTCTGCCAGGTTTACCAGTTGGCAACCCAGATTAAGCAAAAATGAGGCAATGCATTTTTACAAAGTCACATGGCCTTCAAAGAACCTCTGTGAAATGTTGAGTATTTAACAGAAAGTTGAAACTAAATTTTTTTTTTAATTTCACTATCACAATAACATACTGATTAACCACTTGAGATATTATTATCATTTTTCCAGGCAATTTTATATTAATCAGAAATAAGAGTATAATGATATCCACTAGAAAATAATAAGTCATTTTCCACCAACTTCTAGAGCACATACAAATCTTTATTCAGCAGGACTTTTTAAAGCATTGCATCTCTTATAGTTTCTCAATGTGTAAAGATTTTTCCAAAAACAAGAATGGTTTCTAGGGTTCAAACGGGAGATGAAACTCTAAAATGTATATAACATATTATTATAATTTCCTTGTGTTTCTAAGACTTCTAAAGGGAAATATGTGTAACTATATAACCACTCCATCCTACTAAGAAATTAATAAAGTGCAGTATATAGACACAACTTATAAACAACATCAGGATTTAAATATTGACTAAAGCTCAGGATAAATGTGGTATCTATTAACTTCCAAGTTCCTTGAGGGGAAAAGCAAGCCAGTTTCTTAAGGTTATTCAACCATGTCTCTCAGAATTATGAGATACTTCTGCTGAAAGACTTTAGAATTAATCTAGTATGACTCCTTTAATTCACAGATGAAGATACTAAGACTCAGAGAGGTCAGTTCACTAGGAATATAAAAACAATTATATTTAATCACAACAACTATTGGGATTTTAGTAAATGCTTCCAGATGTATTCCCATATATAAACGAAATAAATATGTAGGTATATGTATATTCATTTTTTAATAATCTCTCATGTAATATGTTACTCATAGCCAACGTACCATGAATACCTACCATGCTAAAAATAGCTTTTTTACAGTATTCCATCACATGCACACATCTTGGTAAATTAAACCAATTTCCATTGTTGGACATTGGTTCATTTTCAATTTTCAACTATAATAAGTAATGTCATAGGTAAATCTATTTACATATTCTTAATTATTTCTTAGGATAAAGTCTTAGAAAAAAATTGCTGATTGATTTTTGTTTAGTTTTTGGCAATTATTATTAAATTGACTTCTGGAGAGGCTATTCAATTTTTACTTTTACTTCTAAATAACAATGTCCTCATTTCAATCAATATTTGGTATTATCTCTTTGTTTTATAATCTTTAACAATTTGATTAAATAAAAAGTCTTCCCACTGTTATTTAATTTGCATGTCTCCAATTTTGGACTGTCATTTATTTTACTGGCAAATTATGTCTCTTTTCTTATTAATTGTGAGTTGATTTTTCTGCAAGGATGGTCCATCATTTTTATTATTGATTTCTAAGAATTTTTTAAACATTAAAGTGAATGCCACTTTAGCAATGTTGGAAACAGACTCCCTGGTTTATCATTAGTCCTTATACTTCATTTATAATGTTTTCGATGTGTAGAAATACTTGATTTTTTTAGAATACACATATCTGTCAAACATTTTATTTATTTGTCTAGTTCTGGTGCTATGCTTATAAAGACCTCTCACTTTGAAATTACATAAAAATTCATCCATATCTTATCTTGTAACTAATTTACCTTTAGTTGGTACATTAAAATACATTAATAAATCACATTCTTATTTTACTTTAAAACCATATGTGAGACATAAGGAAGGAATCTAGATTTATATTATTTTCTCAAATGATTAGTTATTACCTCCGCATCATATATTAAACAACTACTCATTTTTTCATTGAATCAAGTGCTACCTTAATCATTCATTAAGTGTATATATATAATCATATATGAACAAACATACAGATCTTATTTGGAATCTATAGCCCCCTGATTTTAACTAATTTTGTTGAAGTAAATTTGCATCATGACATTTTAAAGATTTTAAGGTGTGCGTCACTACAAATCAACATCTGTGTATAATATGCTAAGTTTACCACCATCAGTTCAGTTCTTCATGTGATTTGTATGTAGTTCTTCCCTGAACCTGTGCCTTAGTTCTTACAGTCTTTCTAAGATGTTATTATTTCTAGAAAGGTAAGCTCTGTCTCTCTCTCCACCCTTCACCCACTGTGCTTCTTTTTAAGTTGTTTTTTAACTGCCTCATCAATTCCTTTAAATAAACTTTTGAAACATTTCACCAAAGAAAAAATTATATCTCATTGATATTGAATGTAATGGAATAAAATGTGCAGATTAATTGGTGATACCTGATATTTTTAACATATTAAAGCATTTTTCCCATGGCATAATGAGTAAGACAAACAGAGTCTGCATAGGGTCAAATCCTAGTTTGGCTCTTACCACCTCTATGATCTTGTGCAAGAGGCTTAATTTCTCGGAATCTTGTTATCAAATCTGTAAAACTGGAATAATAACACCGGCTACTTCATAGAAATGCACATCACAGATGATTTAATGTGCAAAGTACTTAAATGCTTATTATTATGAAATAATATTGTATCTCTAAGCTTTCTTTTAGTTAAGATTGATAGTTTATTATATATACGCTGATTTCTTATTAATTTGAGCGCTAGAGTATATGTTGGTGACTGGAATATTGTGCTAGTTAGAAAGGATTTTTTCCATTAGAATTTTACTCTTTTATGGAAAGGCTAATGAATTCCTTATATGTAATTTTTATTTGGTCATCTTACTGAAACTCCACATTATTTCTAATAATCTTTTACTAATTCCTTAACATCTTCCAGGAAAATATCAACTAACTATAAAGTTATTTTCTATTTTATGTTTCAATTGTCTGTACTAACTAGAACTTCCTAAGCAATATTACATAAAATATTTTAATATTACATGATGGTGCTTATAACTAAGCTGATGTTAACAGTAATGACTTATGCTTCGAAGATGTTTGGCCATTGAGATAGACATTAAATTGTTCCACTATCTCATTTGTGCTCTTTTTAAAAATTGAACAATGAATAGATAATAAATTGTGGTCAAAAGTCATTCTGACATCTATCATTACAAGCTTATTGCTTTTTTTAACCTATTATATGATGAATTCTGTGAGCAAAATCCCTCACTATTAACCATGTGTGCATTTATGAATGAACCTTACTTGAAATGAGTATGAATCTTTCAGCAAACTGCAGAATTTAATTTATAAATATTTCACTTAGGATTTTTCTCTTTAGTTTATTACTGGTTTATTAAAGAGATTTCCCATTGCAGTTAGACCTCCATACAATAAAACTGTAGACTTTCCTTTCATAAACTCTCAAGTGTTATTAGCATATTAACTAAAAGTAACTGTTCCAATTGTATTCCAACAGATATTTTTTTATTAAGGTTATATACTTCAACTTCTTTTAATGTTGGATATATATGTATATTCTATATGTATACAAAATATGCATATATACACAGACAAATATCTTTATTTTAGAAAGATATTTTTAATCAAGTATTTTTATAAATGATAACTTTCTATAATATATAGTTCACGTTATTCTCCTATATAATTAATAAAATTCTCCCTGTATCTATCCTTCTATAAATATATATATAAAGGTATGTGAGTGTGTGTATACACATGTACATATATGCATGTATGTATGCATACATATATTTTCCCAGCTGTCAGGTGTGACTACTGTCTCCTTTTCTCTCACTGTTGAAAACTGGGAAAGCCATCTTAGAAGGTGTGAGATAAGCATCCTCTCTCAAGTTGATGCCATTCCCCAAGAGAAACACTGTTGTCTCAAAGATGGGTCTCCATGCCAACAGCACACACCACTGTGATGTTTTTTCCTAATCGCTAGGGAGTAATTTTGTTCTTTCAGTTATAAAAGACTGAATATGGTTCCCCCTCTTCATAATCTAGCTGCTAAATGATTTAATAGATGTTCCACAAAATTAAAATCAGTAATAAGATTTATTGCAAAAATACTGAACTGTCTCCATTCTCATTGCCTGGCTCTATATACTGAAATTCTTTTGAATTAATTTTAGAAAGAACACGTAGTTTTTTTCATGTTATATAATATTTTGAGCACTATTTAAATGAATATTTAGTTGGATTTTTTAATATAAATTTAAAAAAAAAGTTTTGCCACTGAGGAAGAGTAACAGAACATAATCAATGAGAAAACTGAGTATCTCAGGAATTGGTGTATTAAATTAGTACTTAAAATAAAAGGCAGGGCAAACATTGGAAAGTAAAACCTAAAGCAAGCAAAGATTCTGAAATCATTGAACTTTCCTCCAGTAGACAAGCAATCTATTTCAGAGTTGATAACAACTGGAGCAAAGTATGGAATGTAATATTAAGTTATAGTTTCTAGAGCACTGTCACATTTTCTGGCATACTGCTAGATCTTACGTAAATTAGCTCTCTTTTTCACCACAACCTTAAGCAGGCGGCGTAGAGTTGACAGGCATCAGGGTCAATGAGTTCTTTGTGGGATCAAGTCATGACATTTTCATAACCACCATACAAAATTACTGTCCCCGTTTCACAGATGAGGAAACTGAGTCTCAGAATTCAAGACAGTAGAGCTAGGAAGTGACAATTAACAGACTTGTAAGTATGCACTATGTATGTGGACCACTGTTTCAAGTTCGACTCAACCTGTTTCTGAGAATGGCTAAATTGTCTACTTACAACATGCCAGACACTGTTCTAAGTACTTCACATACATCATCATCTGCTTGAATATTTACAATAATTTTTTAAAATAGGTACCCCTCCCCACTTAATAGGGGAAGAAAGCAGACTGTGAGAGGTTGACTTACCCGAGGTCGTGCAACTGTTCAGTTACAGCCAGAATATGTGCCTGGACTATTCCATGAGAGACAACACAGTTTTGAAAAATCATTATATCTACAGAAATGTCCACCAAGAAAGATGACTGAATTGGGAGAAATTATTTATAAAATTTAAAGAAATATATATTGATTAGCATTCAGAAAAGAGCGTGTGGTTTCTAGTTCTATGATGAGTAGCTTTCCTTGATGTCAACTATGCTGAATCTTCACTGAGGGAGGAACACCATGAAATACATCTAAAACTGTGACAAGAGTATTAACCGTGAAACAACTGTGGGCAACTAAATCAGAAACAGGTCTCACTTTTCCAAACAAGGTCAGTCATACCTAACTACAATATCTTTGTAATCTTCTTTCTACATTCAACAAAAGTGGGGGAGAGTTAAATAACAATACGAATAAATGTGTTTCCATTCCACACTTCTGATAGGTATGTAGAAGATAAAATTTCAGGTAATGCATTTGTGGAAAGTCGAAGAAAAAGAGCAAAAGGATATACGGATCCCCTAGCAAAACATGTCAAAGTCTTTCTTAAGGTCTTCCTGGTTGACCTCCCCTCATCCCCAACCTGCTGGAAAATAGAAAGATGACTGACTCGCTGTGAACTCTTTCAATCAGTTTTCTGAGCACTAAGGCAAAAGGAGTCCCTGGCACCACTGATATCTTCAAGTTCAAAACTGAGTATGCAAATTAGCCCCTGGCTCTTCTGTCTCTTCAAGCCCAACTGCAGGAGGACAGCCCTGGGTAAATGAGGATCACCCACAGTTCTCCCTCCTTGTGTACAGGGATGCCATCTTGCAATGCTCTGACTTGTTTTCAGCTAGTGCTGGGAGGAGCAAGAACTCCAATACAATATGATGATCTGCTCCCTCAAGTCACCTCAGAATGGTCCTACTTCAGGTGAATACATAATTCAGGTTTCTTTCATTTTTCTAATACTTTATGTACTTCTTGCTGGTTTCCAGAGTTTATGAACCTTGTCCTCGATAATTTTTTTGACTAGCTTTTTGCAGAACATAATGTAACATATTTCTTCACTTTGTATGCTGAGTTTGTGTGAGGGACACTGAATGTCACTCACTACTAGAGGCCAGCACAACTGAGACATAGCACCTCTGTAAGCACCTGACAAAACTGTCACTGAATCTTCACCTGTGTCACAGTGTTCTGACTCTGACTTTTTATGCTAAGTGCCTCTAATTTAACCAACATGATGATCTTCCAAAGGAGATACTTTTGGTTTCTGAGGTAGTTGTAAAGATATTGGCTATTATAGCACTCACTGTTCTTTATCAAAATAGAATGCCACAAAAATACATTTCAGAGTTTGGGAGAAGGAAAACGTCATCTTCTTTGAGAAATAGCTATTATGTTCTTCTCATTTCTCTTACTTTCCTGCTAAGTTTGGTCACTACGTAAGTATAAGAGAGATTTCTGGGCTCCTTCAGAGGGGACAAAAGGACCCTTATTACTGGAATAGCCACTTTGTTTTCATCCAATTTTCTCTTTTTAAAATTCTGAATAATTGAAAAAATCTTGATACTTTCTATAAAATACTATATATATTTCTGTAAATAAAGAAGATGGATACAAGTAAGGATAGAAGGAGGGTAGGTAGTGAGAGAAAAAGGAAGGAAGGAAGGAAGGAAGGAAGGAAGGAAGGTATTAGCAATAAATCAGACATATAAAATAGCTGTCATTTACATATTGAAACAACTGGAAAGTTATTAATATTAATTAAATGCTATACAGAACCATTATCTCTAGCAATATTTTACATAAAACTGTCAAATAATAATTGTGAGCAGGGAAGTTTCTGATCTAATATGCCTTCATCACAACATTTCAAGTTTCCCCAAAGTAAACATAAACCACAAGGAGTTTTGCTGAATCTGTATTATATTAGATCCATTCAAAAATTAAACATTGTATGACTGTCATTTACACTGTTGTCTGCAAACTCTTAGGTCATTCTAAGGAATATAATAGCTATTGAAAATAACACAGGATCTGATTTTATACCAATGTGCCACCTATGTTATTCTTCCTCACCTTCTACATTGCTAGATATTTATTGCAATGACATCACAGGGTAGTGTTCTATCTTGGTCAGGCTGGCATCTTGAGACAGAGAATCTTTACCCTCCATCCCCACCATCTTTGATAATGAGTTAGGTGTCTGAAAGCCACAGAAACACTTAGCAAAGATAAAGATTGTGATCGGCCTTTCTCACTATCAGATTGTTTAAAATACAATGATGGTTTGTAGAAACAGACTTTAGAAACATTTTTGTCAGTAGATTTATGTCCATTAATGCTTATCCTATGAGTTAATATAAAGGTTTTACACTAGTCACATTGTCTTTCAGTTGCTGACTTGTCTTGAGAGAACAAGGCATTTTATTTAAAGGATGAGCTAAAATAACAATGTGGAAATAAAGAAAATAAACACTCAAGCCACACAATGCTAAACACAGATCAGCACAGCTATATTTGCAAATGAAATCAGCTAAAGGGAGGAAAGTGTAAACTGGTAAGGTAGAAATATGCAGGAAGGAAAATGAGAAGCTCAGGAAGGAAAGAATTCAGCAGTACTTCAGTTCTTCAAGTTGAAAATATCCAGAACAGAGAAATCTGTCATGAACACCTAACCTCCCTGTAAAATGTCATGCATTTAATACGCAAGATTATTGGTACCTCTATAGGGCATATACCTTGTTATGAATAAAACATACACTACAGGGATACTACTGAACAATTAGTGTTTGACTGTTTAAAGTGAGAAAAATGTACCCATTTTTCTTCTTTACATCTTTTTGAACATCCGCTATATATTAAGCGCTGTTCTAGGTTCTGGGGACATAACAAGAAAGAAAAGAAACAAAATGCCTTTTCTTGGGAGTTCATATTTTAGTTGGAAGGATATGTACATGGAAATAAAGAGGCAAATTATAAATTAGAAGATGATAAGTATCAAAGAGAAAAATAAAGCATGGGAGACGGCAGAGGTGGGAATTTGGGATAGAAATTACTATTTAGAAAATGTTACACTGCGGTGATTTTTGAGTAAAGACTTGAAGGGGTGAGTCATACAGATATTTGATAGAAAGTAAACCATTTCTTCATTTTTCTTCATTTGGATATAAGTGTGTGTAGGAGGCGGAAAGAGAAGCATTTTTTATACCCCAAGGAGGTGTCTCTAAGCAGCATTATGCAGATGACAATTAAATGCAGAGTCAAAGCCAACACTGGCTAAAAAGAACAAATTCTATGTTGAAAAAATATAGACAAGTCAAGAATCAGAACACATAAATATTTAAAATAAAACTGAACATATTAAATGTTTGACAGAGACACCCTAAATTCAGGCAACTCCCCCAGATACCAAGTATATCTGTTCCATTTCTTCTGGCATGAAAAGCTCCAGTGGAAGAGTTAGAGGAGTTCTCATCCTCTGCTTGGAGAGTCATGTTAGAATTAGAATGGTAAGGGAGCTCAAAGAACTGAGATACTGATATTCACTGTGCTCACAGTGTATGCAAGGCAAGGGGGAATATATGCTGCTGCTCCCAGTCTCAGAAGTAGCACATAAAGCACAAGGATTTTAAAGAGAACAAAGTCACACTAAATAAGTGAGAAAAATTAATAAATGGAGTAGGATTGTGAACCTCAAAATTTCAACTTTTTTTTTTTTTTAAACTAAGTACTTCTTTGACTGATGGCAATATGGAAAAGAGAAAGGCTGAGCCAAAACAATGCATATTCAAAGGAGATCACAGCTCTAATCTCTGAGGTCATGAGAATAGTGCTTATTTTCAATTCATTCACTAAATGAGCAATTTGTAATAATACATGCAAAATTCCAAACATGGTGCATCCTCCATCATATGAGACATATTTAATGGCTCAGTTTCTTTCAGGGAAACTTTATTGAAAAAAATAATAATAAGCTCTGAATGCATGTATCAATTATGCTATTGAATAATATAGTTTTAAATTAAAAAATAATGTAATTTATACTTTGATTCATGCCATGATTTTCAGTAATTTTGGATCCATTTATATTTTTGATTCATTGTGATGTCATTCAAAAGAGATGATTTCATTTTACATAATCTTTCTTTAAACTAACATAAAATATTAAATTTTGTTTGGGAGAAGTTTCATGGTACTAACTTCAAAGTGAACCTCTTAGAAATGAGCTGTGAACGTGAGTGTGAATGATGTTGACTTTTCTAAATGAAATTTCCTGATGCAAAAAGACTTCACAAAGCCATTCCCAGAATTCAGCTACAATGACAAAAACACACTATAGCTAATCATTTATGGAAGTGTTCCCAAAATACCACATTTATTGTTAAAATACACTTTAAAGAGTTTTTAATTAAGAAGGTTAATTTTATTTTAATTTTCCTAGGATTAGTTTAGAAATTTTGAGAAGTTGCTTACAGCACTCAGGAGGAATATCTATTTGTTTATTTGTTCTTGATTTTTGGAATGATGTCATCATAGGTCAATCCCGTTATTTAAGAGCTAAGTACATTTGCAAAATTTCCACTTTTCTATCCAAGACACATGAGAGTAATTTACATCTAAATGAAGAAGCATGCCACGCTTTAAAAATACCAGCTTCATGACATATAGTCCAATGAATTGCTGCAATTTTGTCTTTAACGACTCAAGGTTAAAGGAATGACCTGTTATTTGAAAGAGTTTTCAAAACACAAGGGTAGTTTTGTTTTGCAGAGAATGTTTCTTAAATATTTGGTTTAGGATATGACACCAGAGGTAGGGGATTCTCTAAAAAATGTAAAGTTTAATAAATCCATGAAAATGAGTCCCAGATGCATCTGATGGGTGACTTCAGGTTTTTTAAACATAGTTGAGTGTGTCAAGTCTAAATGTTATACAGATCAGGACTCTATTCCTAAGTGATAGAACCTCTTGAGGTCAATTAAATTCATTTAGATACATTTTGTGTAATATATAAAATACCTATTTTAGGTCTTACGGAATGTACATAAAGAAAAACATAGTGCTCTGAAGAATATAAACAATTATAGTAAAGCAGGTAAAATGCATTCATTCATCCATTCATTCATAGATTGATTCATTCATTTGAAAAGTACATATTGAATCCCAATTCTGGGTTAGTTACTTCATGAAATGATAACTAGATAAAGAAAATGTGGTGCAGATCCATAATGGAATAACATTCAGCTATCAGAATAGAAGAAGCCCTGTCATTCGCAGGACATGGACGGACCCTAGAGAGAATCATGCTTAGTGAGAAAGGTCAGAAGGAGAAAGACAGACATTGTATGTTTTCACTCATATCTGCTATACAAAGAAACCAAGCAAACAAATGAACTAAATAAACAAAAATAAGCTTTTTGTACATAAAATCAAATTACTCGTTACAAGAAGAAAGGGGGCAGTAGGGAAAAAAACCAGGTCAAGGGATCAATGATATGATGAAGGAAAAACTGATAAATGTAATATATTAGATGCAGATGTTGATTTATGATGTTGCACACCTTAGATATCTATGATGTTATGAAACAATTGTCCTTTAATAAAATTAATTTTAAAATAGTGAGAACTGGTACATGTTCTCTAGCACTTTGAATCTTTAGGGAAGAGAGAGAGGTAAACAAAGCAACTCATAATAAAGCAGCAAGAATGATGAGAATGATGCTGAATATTTCACAGCATGCTAATGCATCTCGGAAGAGGAACCAGAGCCATGACCCAGTCTGTGTCTGGGGCCTGGACAACGGAGGCATCATTGTGGAAGAAGAATGAATGTGGAAGAGGAGATGAAGGGTGAGGCTAGTCAGGACCAACAGACAAAGCTGACTGCACAAGAGGAGGAAAAATAAGCAGGAAGCAGAGAACAACCAGTTCATTGTTCTTAGACAGACTCAGAGGACCTGGCCAAAAGAGAAAGGACGCTGGTGAGAAAGGCAGTCGCTGGGTTACTGAGAACCAAAGATCCAGGGCTCAGGGCTCAGGGCAGCCACTGAAAGACTGCAAGCAAAAGATTTTTAAATCATAATCGTGTAAGATACTATTATATTTCCCACAAACTAAGTCACACATTTCAACTGTTCACTAATTTTTAGTTTTCTTCTTCTTCTGAACCCAGAAGGGGTTTTTGCTTCTCGGTTTCCTTCAAGTTAGCAGTTTCAAGCTTTTAAATGAAATATGATTCACTCTTCTGGGTGGAAGCATTGAATTGCTAGTGCTTGGGCCTTTTGCCCTTTCTTCTGTCCGGGGGTCTCAGACATCTGTGGCTGACAAGCAGGTGTTGCTCTATGTGCTGCGTGGAGACAGGTGGCCGAAGCATCATTGGGATTCACAGTGACATTGTCAGTGGCCTGCCCTCACCAATACGCCCACCCAATTAATTTGGGAATATTCTTGTAATGAATACAAATGTAGCCCTGTTTTGCTATTTGTGTTAGGCATGTTCCTTCTTAGAACTGCTCACCTGCTAAAAGTAAGCTCTTTCTTACTGGCAAGTCAAGTCACTTTTTCCATCAATAGGAAGTGGAAATATGAGAGATTTTGCTTACATATTTACTTATGATCAGAATGCATTTTGGAAATTTGAAAAATGCATAGACCAAACGAGAGGATGGGCATGCATCTTAATGAATTTAGAATAGTATTGAGTCATATGGTTTCAGTATTACATATGTTAAAAGAATGGGGTAACTTCAAAAAGCAAAGGCTATAAATTTTATTCATGCATGTACTTTCTGACTGCTGCTCACTTACTGCCTGCAGCCCAGCACCAGTGCATCTCTCCTTCATATAAAAACACAAATTTAGAAATATTAGAGACTGCAGAAGAAGCCAGAAGTACTCTTTCTCAGAGATGCATTGAAACATATTGTTAAAAATGGAGGTGTGCCCTGGTGGAGTAGTGGCTGGGTGCAGCCCACATATATTCCGAGGACCCGGGCTGCATCCCAGAGCTGGGGAAAACAACCAAGCTGAATAACTAAATAAAAATAAATTAAAATTCTTCTTCCTCCTTTCTCTTCCTGCTTCCTCAGCTCACCTTCATTCTTGCCTGCCCCTTTGCTTTGAAAAAAAAAAAAAAAAAAAAGTAGAATTCATTGATAGGTCTTTCTTTGGCCTATTTTTTTTGCCTATATTTTTAAACCTTCTGTACCAGCTTGATAATATTAGCTTCAAAAAAGGAAAATTACTTATTCTTATGCTTACAGAATCAGGTAATTTATCACATCTAAAAGTTTACATGGATTAGGTCCCAGAAGAGGAATATATCTATATATCATAAAAATAAAATATATTTTAAAAGCTGGTAATAAAGGAAACACTTCCTGAAATGACAAGATATAAATTTGCCTATAAAATCAGAATGCCTTGGCCAATCCTTTGAGGAAATGATCAGGATGATTGTGGAGTAAATAACCTAACCCTTTCAAACTGCATGAAAATTAGAAGAAAAATGAAGACTTATGGATGGCAGCTCATTTCCAAATAAGCTAGTGGAATGGAAATTACTAGAATAAAAGTTATTTTTTAACTATACTATGTTTTGTCTCTCTGAACACAATTATTTCAAACATGTGCACTTTGAAATAAAGCATATTTATCTAGCTAAGCTTGAGCTGGCTTTAAAAAAATCTTAGATTAAGAAAAATTAAGAAAAATATTACAACTTTAAACAAAGCAGAACCTTAACATGAAACAGTTATTGGCCAAGGAAAACATCTCAGTTTATATTTCCTGTGTACTAGAGAGAGAGAAAAATCTCTCTCTCTCTCTCTCTCTCTCTCTCTCTCTCTCTCTCTCTCTCTCTCTCTCTCATATGGTAACTGTACCTCAGTAGGTTAAATCTTCAGGACACTAGGTATGCTACTGTGCAATATTTTACACATGGCTTAGCCATTTCTTAAAAGCAGAGATAGTGATGAACGCAGAGACTTTTTCTCATTTCCTTTTCAGTGTTTATTGATACAGATTAAAGTCTCTGTAACTTGGTTGCCCCAATTTGGCAATTTGCTGATTCTAAACAGGGTTGCCAGAAGACCCCAAGCTGGCATGGCCCCTCTGAGCTTTGTCTGGTTTGAGAAAAAGGCTGGGTGTGGTGGCAACAGGTGTTGGAAATGCTGCTGACGAAATGATCTCAGCAGGCCTAAGGACAAAAGAGAAAGGTTGCCACATGAAGCATTTAGTGTGGCCTCAGAGGGATCTCAGAGTCAAAGAAATCTGAGCAGAAAAAGGTTTCATAGCATTTCAATGCCTCAGAGTTGGAGCAGCAGAATTCATTGATAGAAATAATTAAGAGGCCTTATTAGCATAACTCTCCAACAAGAATGCAGTCCCCTGCAGTCACCTCAGCCAATGAGATGTCTAAATGCAACAGCCATTCAAATGCCACTTAAGGACATCATCTGGGTGCAAAGGACCTCTAGAGGCTATAAGAGAATTATGATCAGTATCGTTTATTGATTAGTCATTCTGCACCAGGCATGGTGTTCAACACTTTTGAGTCATTAATTCATTTGTTCTTCACAAATATTCTCCAAGTTATTATAACTTGCCCCATTGTCTACATGTGGAAATGGAAGCACAAAAAAGTAAGTGAATTTGCCCCAGGTGATACAGCTAGTACAGAGAAGAGTTAGATTATGTACCTCAAAGCCTGCCTCCAGAACTCACATTCCTAACCATCAAGCTTTACCATCTCTCAGGGACACAAATTACAAAGCGGAAAAATTCCAATCTTTGCTTCCACAGGTATTTACATGAAAAGGTAATGAACATGAGAACACAGAAAATGAGATGCTGAGTAAATGCCAAGAAGTTGTGTTTGAAATTGGTCCACAGACGAAGAGGTTAGAAGTGAAAACTGGAAATTGGATGTGATTAATTAGGGGCAGTGCTGTGTGTGTGTGTGTGTGTGTGTGTGTGTGTGTGTGTGTGAGAGAGAGAGAGAGAGAGAGAGAACCTGTATAGGCTGGCCTCAGAGTGGCCTGGGTTCAAATCCCTGTTCTACCAATTAAAACCTGGGTGAGTTTGGGTAAGTCACTTAGTTCTTTGCTTTACTTTCCCTACATTTAAAGACATAAAACCTATTTCAAAAGATATTCATGAATATCTTATGTACAGATCTTAGCATATCACCTCATACAAGGTAAACACTTCATATATTCATTATAATACAGTTGAGAGAAGTTGGGAACACATCAGATTAAGGGGAGAGCATGTGAAATGAATCTGTAAAAACTGAAATACAATTTCTGTCAGTTCAGTTCAAGCTGATAGGATGGGTTATGTGTCTGACTTGTGCTTGGATGTGAGAGAGAAGCTCCCTTGGATTGTCACTAGGAGGTCTCAAAGGCATGAGAAGTTGGATGTGGTTGTTTTGGCCAATAAGTATGATGCATTTTATACAAACTCATGAGTGTAGGGGAAAAGGCAGAGACTCTTAGAGAAAACCCATTCTATCTGTACAAATGAGCATGGAGAACCAGGGATGATTGGCCGTAAGAGCCGAAAACAGGAATGAATGCATTAATCAAAGAAACATTCACCAGATACGAAGTAAGCATTAGTTGTATGCTGGTATTCCTGTATACAAAGAACGAGATAAAATGACAAGGCGCTCCCAGGAAACTCATTCCTTTGAGTGAGACAGACAAGAAAACAGCATGCATGATCCTATTTGAAAAGTGGTATTTTAAAACCAAAATGATAAGTAAAGCATAGTCTGCCAGGGGAAGCACAGATTTAGGACACAACACAGAGGGTGGATCAGGGAGACTTCCAAGAAGAAACAAGCCTTCAGATAAATTTAAAAGGAAGATGCAGGTCTCACTGAGCAGATTGCAGAGGATAAGGAGGGGAGACGTTCTGATCAGAAGGAACAATGTGGACAAAGGCTGATAATTGAAACAGGATGACATATTTAAGCATTGCAAAACACTTCCCAAGAGCAGGGTGCAGTTGGGTGCTGCACACAAGGTGGAGAAATCATGTCGTAAGGAAGTTGGAGACTCCTGGGAGAATGCGTAGGGGAGGGGAGGCTTGGCTTTTCCCTTCAGAGAGGTCCCTGTGGAAGGAGAGGGAAGGAAAATGGGTTGGATGGAGAGACCAGAGGCCTGAACAGTATTTAGAAACTTATTACATAGAGCTCTGGTGAGATATAGTTCGATCTCACCGGTGACAAAAGGAGAGACTCAACTAACTGTGGCATAAAACCTAATGAGGACAATTAGTCTCTCTTTAGTTTCAAGTAAAGATGGCAAAGTGATTGGGAAGTTAAAGGCTCTCGACAGAGCTCAGGATGATTACAGCTTCAGCAAGTCTTCAAAAAGTATGACTGTCCCTCTCTGCCATCCTCTGCTGTGTGGTCTTTCTCTGCCCTTTGCGGTATTTCCCCTTATCTCATAACTGGGAAGCGGAAACGGAGTGCCTGAGTAGCGGGGAGACAGCCAACAGAGCAGAAGGCAACGAGGAGTGAGGGGATGAAAAACAAATCCGAAAGAGACTTGAAGAGACAGGCAGTACTTTTGCTAATGTCACTAGGAAAATTAAATGTGAAAATAAGATTTTCATTAAATGTGCGCAAGTGCATATGTGCACATGGATTAAACCATGCTACCCTTCTCAGTCAGAATGATCTTTTTCAACACCTTGAGAAATTAAAATCTTGGAGGATAGCACTTGGTTTTCCCCTTTGAAAGAAGAGAAAGACATTTTGACTATTAGCATAACAAAGATGGGAAGTCCATTTTTGATCTTGGAGATGCAGTGGCTGCAAGACAGACCCGGATCCTTGTGGCCAATCAGGTCTAGATGGGCTGGCACCTGCCCACCTGCTCAGCCTCATCCCACACCTCTGTACCTTCCTCTACTCTGACTCTTCTGACTTTCCTTAGATTCTACACTATTTGATTAGTTATCATGTAAGATTCTCTCTCGCTCGCCTTTCTTTCCCTGATAATTCTTATTAAGCCTTCTAATCACAATGTAAACAACCCTTTCTCAAGGAGGCCAATCTTGTTCTCCTAAACCAGGTCAAAGACCAGATTCTTTGACCCCTGTGGTGTGCTTTTCTTCCATAACATCTGTTCCCAGTTCGTTTCATGTGTGTGGGTGTGCGTGTATGCACGCATGCATGCATGCTATCATTTGGTTAATGCCTCTCTGCACTATTTGAATGTAAATTTTTTTTTTAAAATTTAATTGTATTTAACTTTATTTTTATAGTAATATTTATTTCTTTAGTTCACAGTGCTAAATTCCGTTTAGGATATTAAAATTGTATCTTAGTCTACATTTCATACCACACTCATCACCAGGGTTCCAGTGAATGTAAAGTCTACCTGTGCAGAAACAGTGTCTGATTTTTATGCCATTTAACCTTCAATGACTACAAAGGAATGGTAAATAAAAATACATGTGGTTAGATATAGGGAAAGGATGTTTCTAAGGGGTTGAGGGAGTGGAAGGTGAAAAGAGATAGCAAAGATATCTTAAGCTACTGATCATTTTGCCTACTCTAAGTATTAGGTATGTGCTATATTGTTCCTAAACTGAGTAACTATTTTAGGAGTGATCTTAACATAAGGACATCCATTGAAAATATGGTTCATTCCTGAAAACTCATCGTTCAGTAAAGTACTATCTAGTCACTTCAAAAAGACTTGAATTAGTGTCTGAAGTCAAAAACTTATTTCCTTTATGATTGAAAGTACTGGGTAAATCAGAGCATGGCTAAGGTCCAATTGCTAAAGGTAGATCCTACAAGTTACCTTCTTCTTGAGCTACCTGAGATGGCAACCTGCAGTTCTTGGACATCTCTCCAGAAAGTATAGGTAAGGAGGGAAAAATTCTAATCAGTCAATTTTCTTATTAATAGGGAGTATGTCTGTTGAAGAAGAAGGTTAAAGCATAAATTGAAATGGCAGTAATTATCTGAGAATGACATTACCCATAATTCAAATTATTGTGAACAAGATAAAGTAGACTGTGTCAATCTTTACATGCAGAAAAGCACCTGGGATAGGGGATAGCTAAATATATTTTAAAAGTATAAGAGTTTACAGGTAAACAACATTTAAAAAATACTGAATTTTTCTAAAGTTTTGAGAAAAATTCAGCTTTGATTTATGTGTTTACCTTCATCCAGAATAAATGGAACAACTCCACTGAAGTTGAACAATGGTGGATGGTGGAACCCAGGATTCTTGCTATGTGTTATTGTTACAGATAAGCAAAGACATGAGGTTAGAATGATCCACATGAATTAAATAGATTAACGTTGGAAACAGTATATGAACACATGCTTTTTTAAAAATCAATCATCTATCTAACCAACCATATATACAGATAGCTATACACAGGCATATTTGTAGATGTGTATAGACATAGGTTAGTATATACACATATATTTCCTTGCTGTGAGTCAAGAGAACCTACAAGCAATGGCACCCAGTAGCAATTAGTACCCACATTTAAAATTTTAATATCATTATACAGTGAAGAAAGGTTGAATTTATAACTAATGAAGGAAATGAACATGATATGTCTTACATAGCCAAAAAGTAAGGAAGAACTTCAAAAAAATCCCACATTGATGGGATACATTAAAAGTGACATGAGAGTCAACTGAAAGAACTTCCAATGGCCAAAACTGGAAGAATTTGAGTAACAATAGTGAAATATAACCTAATGTGTAAAAGAGATGTTCGTAAGTCCATGGTGATACACAATATGATTAGATAAATAATCAGAAGAGAATAAACAAAGGCCAATTTTCTATAAAGAATAAATTCAGATATATTTGTAAGTACTCTGCCTTCAAGGAGGTTGAACACAACTTCATTACTCCTTAAGTGTGGGCTGTTCATAGTTGCTTCCAAAGAGTATAATATAAGAATAAGGATGAAGAATTTCACAGGGGAAAAAGATGACAAAAACCACTTTAACCAGGTGGTCAAGGTTAACATCAATAGCAGAAAGTTATTTTGATAGTGTCATGAAGATGGCACTTGATTCTCTCAGGTAAAACATAAAAGTCCAATCTAATCATGAGAAAAGCATAAGAAACTCCCAGTTGAGGGGAAAAATACAATATACCTGACCAGTACTTCTCAAAGCTGTCAAAGTCATCAAAAAACAAAGAAAATTCAAGAGCCCTGAGGAGTCTAAAATGTGACAACTAAATGTAATGTTGTATTCTGGAACAGAAAAAGGGTATTAGGTAAAACCAAAGAAACATGAATAAAATATAGGTTTTAGTTAATGATACCATGTTAGTATTGTTCTATTAATTAAAACAAATTTGTCATACTCACATAAGACATAAATAATAGAAGAAAACATGTACTATATTTGAATTTTTAAATATAATCTTACAATTTTTTTATAATAAAGATCATTTTTAAAATCCCTGTAAGTATAAATGCAATTTAAATTGGTAGAATTAAATGACAATACTTAATCTTACTGATATAAGCCAATGTTTAATTAAAGTGACAGGATTTTTCATATATAAATCTTTGTAAACATTTGCTTTCTGTACATTGCTTTAGACAATATTAGATCATGTTACCCACCATCAATTTAAGTTACATAGAATGTTAAGGAATTGTTAAACCTATAACTTGCGTGAAGAAAAGTTTACTAAAAAAGCAGGAAAGAATCTAAACAAGATATGCATTATTTATGTGGACTTACCTTTCTAAAAAAGACCAGAAAAGAGATAGGAACGGTTTAGTGTTCTAAGACATACAAAAAATAGGCAAATTACGAAAAAATATAAAATTTTAAACCAACTAAGAAGATTCATTTTAGCAAATAAGACATTATCTTTACTTGTGATTTTTGATTCTAGCAAATAGTATACATTTGTTCATCTCTAATTCCTTACCTTCCCCCATATAAGTTATGTCGCAGGAAATGCTTCTTTGAGCATTAGACCAACCAGACTCATTCGAAGGTTAAGTCTCTCATTCTGAAGTACACTCACTAGTTATAGTTCACATTTGCAGTCACAAAGAACCAGACTCATTCATGTACCAGTTCTTCAATTATGGCATCATTGTCTTTCTTTTCTCTTACAGTCTCAGTGTTTCAACCTTTTTGGTGACAAGGAATGAGTTTGCTTCTACCCTTCGTACTCCCTTCTGAGTCCTCTCCAGGATGTGTCCAGCCCAGGATGAGCACAGCACTCCAGCAAAGGCCTGAATGATGCAGGGTCAAGTGCCCTCATTACCTCTTTATTTTGGGTCATTTTAGTTTGATTAATGTAGCCCAAGTTGTTATATGAAATCTCCAAAATTGATTCTATATTTTACCTTCCAAACTGGATGGCGGATACAAATACCACATTATCTGTGATTACTGTGAATGAGGTTAGCATATTATCATTTGGCAGTGAACACTAGACTCAGCTTCCTGGAGGTTCTGTGCATTCAAGAATTACAGCCCTCCTGTGCTGACAAAGTGGAAAGGCTCTCAGGTGGCACACCTTCCATCCTCCCTTATTCTAAAAAGAAAATCAACACTTTTTTCTTTGTTCATTCTAGCTACAGAGATATCAAATCAGAACTGAACATACTAATGAGACAACAGTCCTCTTTAACCCCTGTATTTAAATGCTTGGTTGTCTCTGGACATGTTCCTCTACATGCATTCCCATGGAGAATATAATAGCCTGCTCATAAATAAAGGTATAAAAAATAAAGCAATTAGTAATTCAAGAACACTTGAAAATTCATGTATCAAAGAATACTATTTTTAAAATATTTATAGAAAGTATGCAAAACAATACACTGTAAAACTCGGTAAATGTAAACTGTGAAAACTGTTAGAAGAAATTGCTTTAATGCTGGTGATAGAGTGACTTGACATGTGCTTAAAGCCCTGTCATCAAACCACCTGATTCAGCTCTATGAATTCTACTGACCAAGACACAGATATTTTCAAGACTCATGCTTTAAAGAACATACAATACTGACAAGTATGCCTCCCAAATGACACATCTCAAAGAAAAAAAAAATACCATGTAATAAATGCTAGCTAAATTTCTATTCAAAATAAGCTACTCAGAGATATTATTTGTACCTTTAATCCAGAAAGATAAGTAATGTTAGTCTTAGGAAGTTATTTTATAGTGGACTTAGATTAAGCAATACAGTTAAGGGCTATACAATTTGGATATCAGAATCTGAGGAAATGAAAAGCATATCAATCAAGTAGATGTGTTAACAAAACAATAGATATCAAGATTACATTTGAATAAATTAGCAAAAGAAAAGGATATTCATTAAAACACCTAATTTTTCATTTCTTACAAGAGAAATGGTGGTGTTTATTTTACATACTAAGTCATACAAAGGTCCAAGAAATAGGTACTCATTTCCACTCTTCATCTGTGTGCTCGTGTACTTGAAGCCACAATTAGCTCCCCACCCTGAAGTATTTTGATTTGAGATTTCTTTTTTGAGTAACATGGAAATGAAGGAGACATTTTTTCAGGCAAGACACACAGGTTTCTAAATGCCTCAATTCACTGATGCAAAGCGCATTGTGAAAGGCGCTGGGGACCTCCGTTTAAGAACAATAGACGTTAAGACTGATGTACTGACTGCTGCCTGAACACTGTACTCAGCAGTTTTGAAGCACTTAGCTGTGATGAATAGGTGTGAAGACTTAGGTACTGAAAAACCATTTCCTTGGAAATAAAGCTTTTTTATTTTCTTTTATCTTTTGCCTGTCTTGATTGAAGCTCTGAAGAAACCAAGGATACAGCAGCAGGGAAAAGCATGCAATTCAGATTACCCAAAGGACAGGCTTATGACGAGGCTGAATGAAAACAGATACTGGGGAGAGGCACGGGGAAAATGGCCATAATCTACAAAATTCTCTTGATGTGTTACGGCTTTCAAAGTAGTGAATTTTCTCAAGGTAATACTGCTGGATACAAATGGACTCATCTGTCAGTCAAAGGTATTTTACACATATTCAGGTGAAACATTTGACTATCCTAATAGAATCAAACTCTTGGTGCCGATATGTAATAGTCAATTCACCTTAGCTCAGAAATATGAGGAAATTGTAGGAAAATGGACAAATGCATGGAGCCTTTATATTCTGTATTCCTGAACACCATTCTTTTTTTTTTTATTTTGTATAGTTTTTTAAAATCTATTCAAGGGGTTGTTTTCAGGGGAAAATCGACTGTTCAATCAAACATTCTTGAAAAAACAATTATTTGACCTGGTCGCATATAGGTAAAGGATTTCATAACTCCCAAAAGCCTTCACACTCATCTACATCCTCTATTCAGGTTGCTTGTCATCTCATACTCATGTTCACAGTTCCCATTTTTCTCATCACGTGAATGGGTACTTGAAGCGTAAGTACAAGAAAGCAATCTTTTAAAGTGACATGAATTGACATGCTACTGGGAGTAGCATTGCTCAAAAGTTTGACTTCGACTTCTGCCTTTACACAACAAAAATCCATGTACATGCTCAGGAACATTTGCCTCTAAGATGTTCTTAAGAGATACACTGGCCTTCATCACACTAAACTACTACCACTGTTAGAAATGGAGCAAGACTCAGAACTCTAAAATCTGGTGCTATGATGGGCTGCAAGAAGAATACAAGGATGTGAGAATGCTATACTTTTAATGCCAAGATAGTTCACATGGGAAGATTTAGCATTTTTAAAAAATAAACATTTTTTTAGATTCTTCCTTTTATGAATATCTCAATATCCTCAAGGGTAGTTAATGAGATTTTACTGAAATCTGGTATAAGGACTTTCATTATTAATCATAGTATTTATGATTGTCAAAGAACTTTAAAATACACTGCAATCTTCGCAGAAACTTGTGGGGGGAGAAAAGGGACAGGAGAGGAATTAAAATGCTCCAAACTTTTACACTGAATGTATCAGGTGCTATGGCTTATATATATCTCATTACATTTTATGTGCATCCTCAGGACAAATTTCCTTCTGATCTTAGTATCAGAGATGCTTGCTTGGAGCCATTGAGCTGTTTATATCTAATAGACACTGGGATTTGTATGTAAGCTTCCTTATTTACACAGGCTTTTAGGAAGCTTACTGAGAACTTTAAATGCCATCTGGCCCACCTTTAGACTTCATGGTCTGTTAAACTCTTAGAAGACGAAGAGCTCTCTGTGTCTCCCTTGAGATGTAGACAAAATTGATTTGAACTTTCCAATTTCATGATTAGTGACAGTCCCCAAATGCATCCACTGATAAGTTGTATTTTCTAGGGGGCAGGGCTCCTGGGCCTCTCTCACTAACACAACATGACTTCTTTCTTATTTGTATACAACACCATCATTTACTTGAGTCCTCCTGAGACTTAAAATAAGACATGTATCAGGTGCGCTCTCTCTCACTCGCTCTCTCTGTCGTTATGTGTGTGTGTCTTCCTACCACTAGGGAGGGCTCTGTTTATGGACTGGAAGCAGATGATTCTCAGCCTTCCCCAGGTGCCCTCTCTTCCTTGTTATTGGGATAGGCAGGTGAGGACTGAAATGCATTTTGCTCAAATTCTTGCAGAATTCTAACATATAATACAATGACCTTTCCTAGTGATGGCTAACCTCACCATCTCCACCACATTGAAAAACACAGTTCTAGAGTGTCAAAATGTTGAGCTGGGGAGTTTACTTTACTGATATGCTCAGATCAAAAATTGCATTTACATAAAATACTTCTTGAATTTCTTTCATAATAAAGCAAGAGAAAAATCTTTATTCTAATGCCTAAAGGGCATTCAAGTCTTTAATTTTTAAACTAATTTTATTGAAGAAACATTGCATTATAACATCATACGGGTTCAAGGTATGTATCAAAGTAATCCTAGTCTAAGTATCAGCAATACTGTACCTAAAATGCTGGTTATTATGTTTTTGTTTTTATTATTGAGGTCACATTGATTTACAAGATAATTAAGTTTAGATATATAGGTTCATTCTTCATCAAACATATGACAATATACCACATCCACCACAAAATTTCTAATAGTCATTTACCATCGTCCATTGGATCCCACTTACTCAATTCCCCTTCCCCACCCTCTTCCCCTCTGGTAATCTCAGTTCTATTGTCAGTGTTCATGGGTTAGTTTTGTTGTTGCTGTTTTTCTGTTTATTTACTTTGTCTCTTTATATTCTATATGTGCTTGAGATCAACTGATATTTGTCTTTTTCCTTCTCAATTATTTCACTTAGCACAGGATCCTCTAGTTCCATGAAGGTTTCACAAATATCAGCATATCATAATTTTTATGGCTGTGTAGTACTCCATAGTGGCTGTTAGTTTACAAATAACTAGCATCTCAGAAAGGAAGGTGATTTGGAGCAACAGCATTTGGACTTTGCATATAAACTCATTGAAGCAGGATAGCTACATATGCAAATGTAGGTAAATTCTCCCAAGTATCAGAAATCAAGATGTGTATAAATTATTTATGCTCAAACTGATAATTTCTACAGGAATTTTACTTATTCAAACACATAGACTATTCTCTGGAAAGTAGAAATTCATATAAATGTATGCACTAAATTATGTTTGTATAATTATGGAAATGTAATTTTTACTCTCAAGCATTTATTGAACACCTACTGGGTGTCAGGCACTATTTTAGGAACTGAGAATCTAATGCTGAAGGGCCTGGGTAAGACCCATAAAGAGAAAGTCTGTCCTGCATGAAGTAGGTGCTAATTCAAAATGGGGGAGCACAATGGCTTTTTCCAAGAGTAGGTGATTCTTATGGGATTAGAAAAATGAAGAAATAGCACTATTCCCCATAATTCAAACTCAACCCAAGTAGTTGTCATTGGTATATGTCAAAAAATCTCAAGAACGTAATAGAGAAGAAGCAGTTTAGTCTTCCAAGCAACCTTAGAAGACCAAGGTTAGAATAGGCCTGTCACTGAGCAACTATATGGACAACCTTTCACAACCTATTCTCCCAATCTGTATATTGAGAATTTTACCCCATGTTATTTCTTTAGACTAGATGGAGACTGGATAAGCAAGTAATAGAGATCTTTGCCCAGAGAAGAGTTGGGAAGACATAAGGAACACATAAATGTCACTATGTGATGTCTTTTATCCATTATTGTAGGCCTCACCATTAATGAGCATAAAGTTGCCAACTTATTCATGAAGAAGGCTGATATTTCAAGAGAAGTTTTGTGCATAAGGAATTTAGTCAAATACCTAAGGCTAAATGGCTAAGGGTTTTTTAGAGGAGGGGCCAAATATTTCAGAAAAGCATCAGAGTTTAATGTATTATTGGTTGACCAATGTATTATTTCTCAGCAGTCTCTTTAATAAAAGGAAAATTATGCCTAAACAAGCTAGAAATTGTAAATTAGTATGGTCAACTATAGAATCACTAATTTTCATAATAACACAGCCATCATGTGGTTCAGTCTCCTCAACTTCAGATTCAAAAAGGAGAATCATGAGAACTCAAAAGGAGGGAAGAATGAAATTTCCTTGTAAGTGACTAGGAATTCTTAGTACCTTATTTAGAGGTTTGGAGTTGCAGCAGAAATCCCATAAAGAAAATCCTGTACAGAATCATCATGAGTACTGAAAACCAAGAATATTATAAAGGCAGCTCTCTCACCTCAGAGAAAATGCTGATGATTAGAAGAGATGAGACGGATTTGTATCTTCTCAAGTCATGGTCCACAATAGGGTTTATCATTATGGCATAAAGATGCTAAATCTATTTTAAAATTTCCCTTAATTTACATCATTTATTTGTCCTTCCCCCCCCCCCCAAGGTATCATGGAAGCATAAAAAAATTAAATTTATAAATATTTAAACTAGGTTATACCAGTTCTAGTTAGAGTTGTATCACCTTTTGTTATTTTCAGTAAGTTTCTCAGAAACTAGTGATACTTTCAAGTAAACTTCAGAAGGGTTTTGAAGAAATCTTTGTAAAAGCAGGTTACATATACATGGATTTGTGATATTCTAACATAAACCACAGAAAGGTTCCTATTAAAAAGTGAGCAAAGTTGAATCATTTTACCTTCTCTTCCCACTGTGATTTTTATTCATTTGAAGATAAAATTCAAAGCACACATCCTAGAGCTTCTGTTTTTCACCTGAAAGTTATTTCCAGGCAGCTTAGGAAATTTCACATTTCCAAAATCAGGTCATGAAATTGGAGCTGCAATCAAATTAATATGTTCATACAATAGCTTTCACCATTTCAAGTAGAAAACAACAGTAAAAATCAACTCTGTATCCTTTGGAATGCCAAGAAAATTACAAATGATAAGAGAAATTCCAATTGCCAAAAAATTCCCAACTTAGTAATTAAGAATTGCAACATTTCTGTCACATCTTTGCCCCTTTTCCTAACAAAAATTTTTGTTTAATTTTAAAAACAGTAACATGCCCTGTATGGACTTTATATATTCATTCAGAATTATGACTTTCCAACTTGGTTGACACTTTTATACTTTCTCTTCAAACTTCTTTTCAATTTCCCACAGGAGCTTAGATAGTTTCTTCATCTGCTCACCATCCATGGTCCCCCTGAGGTATGATATTGAATCCTCCTTACCAAAGAAAACAGGGCAGGAGACCAAAATTTCTGGGTTCTCCTTCCTCCTATGTAATGTCTACATTATCTACAACCTCCTCTCCTTCCTCCCTTCTATCTTGGAGAAAAGATGTCCTTCAGGAGTCATTCAGGTCAAGTTTGGAAACATCCTCCCCAACTCCCACAAATACTCGGTGTTCTTTACTGTTCCTCTTGTCCAAAATTTTGAAAGTAATGTCTACTACTTTTCTCCACTTTGACAGTCCCTAAAATACAACTTATTCCCACAGCATCTCCCTTAAAGGGAGAATGGTTCTCTTGACCCACTCATTAAAGTGTTGCCAATAACCACTAATCTCAAATCAACCAAATATACTTTTAGCCCCTCATTTCAGGACATCTTCGAAAAATTGGACCAATTAACCTGTTTTTTCCTCTAGACTTGCAAAAATATTTGCATAACCTATACAAATATGTTCAATATATAGTACAATTATTTGTTTTCTGTCCATTTTTCTCACAAGTCTGTGAGTATCTTCAAGGAAGGACTGTTACATTGATCTGAGCATCATTGATGCTTAAATGAATCAGTATATCAGTATATTTGAAGATAAAATTCAAGTGCTAATTCAATTTGCTAAGAACAACATTTATCAGCAACTCAGATATTGTGCTACTTAGTGATTAAAATGCTTCTTCAGTCATTTGGCATTAACTCTGATTTCAGAAATTGTTAATATTCTTTACTTGTAATTAGAATAATTTGAAGAAAGTGATAATGGTGGTAGCAAAATCTAAAACCTGCACTTTTGACAAAGCACTGTCAACAACATTTCACCTGTCACAGCTGCCCTTTAGTGGAGTCCAGGTCCAAGCAGGGCCAAGAGGGTGCAGGTTGTTCACTTCCCATCAGCATCTCAGGAGGGGCCAGTGAAGCAGAATACATTTATACTTCCCTTACTGAGTGTGTGCCCAGAGAAAGGGACATGCTTGGTTTTTCACAAAGACTGTTCATTCACCAAGCATAGCGTTTCTAATTCATCTATTAGAGAAGTACTTCCACTTAATTCACTGAAAGGAATCCACATGCCAGAGTGGTCTTATGAACATAGTTTACCTCAAATTCCTTGTAAACTTTCTCATCCTGAGAAAATACCAAAGAGCTGTTGATGTGAGGGAGGGAGGGAGTGGGGAGGAGGAGGCAGAAAGAAAGGAAGGAAGGAAGGGAGGGAGAGAGGGAGGAAGGGAGGAAACGTCTACCTTGAGGGAAGTGTGAAATCAGTTGTTGAGGTCCCTCCTTGAGTTCCTTCTCTCTGAATATGAAACTACTTTTCTTTTTCATTTAATATATATCTATATCTATCCATCTATCTATCTACCTACCTACCTGCCTGCCTATTTATATCTATCGATCTATTGATATATATATACATATATACAGATATATCTATAGCTACACATCTGTATATATATACATACACACACACACACACACACATTTTTTTAAGCTGGATGTCTCAGTATTAGTGGATGTAGCTCCATAATAGCCTAAAAGTGATGCAGCAACAAAGGGGTAGAAAATGAAGAATTTAATAGAAACAAAACACCGAAATTTATGGCTAACCATTCTCATGAGATGAAGACTATTTTCCTCCTTTCTTCTTTTTGTGGGTGTGGTCTAATACCTCCCAGGCTCAGACCACCCACTTAGCCCATTGAGAGTTAACCTGTCAGCAAATTAAAGTGCACAAACTATTTTACTACAGTGCAATGTCTGCTGGAAATAAAAGTTATATTTTAATTTCCACAAGGTGTGGGCACACTAATACTAATGGCAAGTTTTCTCTTCTCTCATACCATTCCTTTACCAATTTTTTCCCAAACAATTAAAACAAAAATATAGACTAGACTTTATCTTTAGATTGCAAGGTAGTTCTACCAGAATTTAAAGAGCACGCAGTTAGTGGTAATAAAAAACAAGAAAATTGTCAAAAAATCATACTGAAACACAATCAACACTTCATCTAAAGGAAACTTTTCCTTTGCTGTATATATTATCTAAACCTGAACTTTGTCCTTAAACAATGGATGGTTTTACTATTGAGCCCCATGGAAAGGCATTTGTAGAGTTATGTGCTCGATCTAAACTTTATTGGCCACTAGTATTTACAAATAAATTATATTTGGCCCTCAAAGGAACTCTGAATAAAGCCAAGAGTTTGGTATTTATGTACTAGAGTTTCTTACTAGTTTTGTTACTAGGAGGATGAAATAGTACCACAGTAAGGTCAGCAACAGTTTGAAATCTCATTAGAATATAAAGAGACAGAATTTTAGGTTGACAAAAACTGGCACAGTTCCATTATCACGCATGAGACAATACATTCTTTCTTCTACATATACTATCACCAACACAACATTTCTCCCATCCACTAAGTTCTCACACCGCAAGTGAGATTCTTCTATCAATCAACACATAAACTGGAAAATACAATTCTGGGTTGAATCTCTGTAGCTTCAGTTTAGAAAGAAAAGGAAAATGTGAAAGAATTTAAGAAGTTTGATAGGAAAGAATATCCTTTCATTAAGATGCAGGCCAACTTCACTTTTCAAGGACTTAGAGCAAACTTTACTAAAATTAGTATGGCACCCCCTCTAACAAATCCAACAACTAAATCAATTCGGGGGGGGGGGGGAAGGAGGTCTATTGCTCCCTTACTTTAAAACTGGATGGTATTAGAATAAAAATAGACACAGAGATAAATGGAATAGAATCGCAAGCCCAGAGATAAACCCACTCATGTATGTATAGTTATCTATGACAATGGAGTCAAGAGCATACAATAACAAAATAAAGACTCTTTAATGGTAATTGGAAAAACTGGACTCCACATGCAAAAGAATGAAACTAGGTCACTAACATCATACACACTATAAACAAATATTAAATCAAATTGGATTATTAAAAACTAGGATGTAAGACCTTAACCATAAAATACATGGAAGAAAGCGTAGGCAACATTCACATTGCCTTAGGTTTCCTTTGGGGACTCTATTCCAAAGGAAGGATACACAAAAAAGGAAATAAACAAATGGGACTACATCAAACTAAAAAGTTTTTGCAGAGAAACTACCATAAAAATAAAAAGACATCTTATTGAATGGGAAAAAGATAATTGCATATCAAACATCTGACAGGGGATTCATATTATATATATGCATACATGGATATATATATATATATATATATATATCTAATATAACTCAACAAACACTCCAATCAAATAAGGGGCAGAAGATCTGAGTAGACACATCTCCAAAAAAGACATGCAGATGGTCAACAAACACATGAAAAGATGAAAAGATGTTCATAATCACTTATTATTAGAGAAAATATAAACCAAAACTACAATGAGATATCACCTCACATCATTAAGAATGATCAACATCAGAAAGACTAGAAAAAAGTGTTGGTGGTGGAGTGTGTAAAAAAAGTAACCCTCCTACGCTGTTGGTGGGAATGTAAATTGGTACGTATACTTTGGAAAAAAGTATGTAGCTTCTTCAAAGAAATTAAAATTTGAACTACTTTATGATCTAGAAATTCAACTTTTATGCATCTATCTGAAAAACAGGGAAACACAAATTCAAAAAAGATATATGCACTCGCTATATATATACATATATATAAAGAAAATGTAGTATATATACATAATGGAATACAACTCAGATATGAAAAAATAAAACCTCATTATTTGTGACATGGATACTCAAGATTATGCTTAATGAAGTAGGGGAAGAAAGACAACACTGGTTGGTTTCCTTCCTGTGTGGACTATAAAGAAAGTGAAGAAACAGAGAAAAACAAAACAAAAACAAACTCATGGATTCTGATAATAGAACTGAAGTCACCAAAGGGCAAGGGGCTGGGAGGGTAGAGAGGGCCCACTACACGGTAGTGGAGGGTTATTAGAACTTCGGGGATGGGTGTGGTGTGATGTTCTACATTTGAAGAAGTGCAAAACTACACTACTAAAACATATACAGTCTTATAAACCAATGGTAATTATAAATTAAAAATCAATAAAGAAACAGGCCATCTTGCCTCTGATTATTCATACATTAGAGTTGCTGTTAAAAATACATATAGTAATATGAATATTCATATATTTGAATATGATTTATTACTGAAATTTTGATCATTATCTTGCTTCATTCCATAAAGGATTTAGGGGAAACAAAACAAATGTTTTAAATGTGTGAGTTGAACCCTAGTTTTCTAGAAGAACAGCCAAACAGGGACTTCCTAAATTAAACTTTATAGGAACCTTGAAAGGGAAAACCCTGGAAAGAATATGGGGGACTAGAAGAAGGAAACAGATGCATTGATTGATGGTGAGTCAAGAGTCAAAATCACCTCATTTTGCCTCTTAATTGGAATTATATCAAAGCATCACAAAGACAGTTCAATAAAAGCATTTAGATATGTGGACTTAAAATATTAAATCCTAAGCACTAGCTAATTAAAATGGCCCTTCACAATTCACAATCACTAGTCCCAAATCTTCCGCAGGTCTCGGAGGAGCCCCCTGAGAGTCGCACTGGTCAGCTCCTCCTAGCAGAGGACCTGGGCCTCCAGCCCCCATTGTCCTCTAGAATGATGATTTGATTTCTTCCTTTCTTTCTAGGGTTTGAGTCCCTCACAGAATGGATTCTGTGCACTCGCTATATATATACATATATATAAAGAAAATGTAGTATATATACATAATGGAATATGCCCTCTGAAACTTTATAAATGGAAGACTCAGTTACATTCAACAGGGTCTGGTTTTTCTGGCAAGAAATTGTAGCAGTTTTCTAAATCAGACTATAGAAAATTGCTTTTTATCTTTTTAAAAAGGCAAAAATCTATAAACATATTAGGCATACTATATTATGTCACTCTTCTTTGAACCTCTGCATATGATTCCAGGCCATGCTGCTTCTAATGAGTCCTCTTAATTGCTGCTCGATGTAATTTAAATTCCTAGAAAGCTGGCTTGAAGTTCTCTTCCAACCATGGAAGAAGACCCATTCCTGAATTGCCAGGCGACCACCAAATTCTCCCAGCTTAATGCAAAGTCGAAAATAAGAGGAGCGATAGAGTACTTATTTACCTAGTGAGGTGAACTCCTATCTTTGTTTGGCTTGGCAGTAAAAAAGGTCAAAAAGTGTACCTGAAAGAAACCTTCACAATAAAGTCCTCCAGTAAATATTTCTAACGTAACTTTAAAAAAGGGAAGCATATTCTCTATACCACTCTTTTAGCACTCAAGGGGGAGTGTTCTCTCAAGACAAGTTATAAAATCACTTATTAGCTTTCCCTTGTAACCAATAAACAATGAATTTATCATACTCTTTCCCAACGATCAGCACACCAGCTCTCAGGCACTCGGGCAGGAAGACGAGTTCAAATAAGAACTGTGTGTGTAGACTTCTATTTGAACCATCACCTCCTGTAGGTTTGGGGACTACTCTCGACAACCTATATGCAAATATCTCTCTTTCTTGTTGCCCCCCATAGCAGGAAAGGAGAGGAGCAGGCACCTCTATGCCCTGCCCATCCAAAAAGTTTAATCTTCACAGAGAAGACCGCAGGCTCATGAAACCAAAGCACACACCTCCTTTAAAATGTTTCTTATTCCCAGGATTGGTCTGTGGCTAACTTGAGATCTGCCCTCTGATGAAGAAAAGGACCTGCCTGTGAGAATGAGGAAAGAGAGTTCTTGGAGAGGCCAAGAAGAACAACTTGGCAAATCCTTTCTTCTTAGCATAATACACCAGCATGGAATCTGATCCAATAGAGTCTGACAGCAGAACAAAGGGAAGGAAGGTTTTCTGTCACAAATACCTAGAATCTCTTACTGCAGTACTGAAAGGTGAGGGTATAAAGAAGAGAAAAACAACAATTGGGGAAGTGAAATCAACTACACTAATTGGGTCACCTGGGGGGAAAAAAACCAAACACCTCCTTCTCCCTTTGAGTTCAACTTTTTATTCATGCATCCTTCCAAGAGGCTCAGGCAAGAAAACGAAATACAAAGACTCAGACTCCACACTGAATCTGTTTGGCCGCCACCACAACAGGCACGTCCTGCAGTGAAATGTATAAAAGGTTACCTAGCTCCAGGCACGAAAGAAAACCACCAAAATGCTCAACTCCTCTACACAGCTTTCAAACACACACACACACACACACACACACACACACACATATACATATATATATATATATATATATATTATTGATCTAGAGGAGCATGAATAAGCACCTTTGCATTCTCTCAAAAACAACGGAGTTGAATAGTTCATGTATTTCTCTACTTCCTGCCCAAAGTGGAGGTCAGGTGAATGCAACAAAATAAAAGGTGGCTGGACTATTAGGTATTCCAAGAGTGAATGCATCCTAGCAATCACAACATAAACAAATGGACTCAAACAACAGCGCTCAGGTAGGACAAAAACTGTTGCTTTATAGCAGGGTACACTTTATAGTAATGAAATGGTAATTTTCCCCCCTGAACAAATCTTACTCGGTACCAAATTAGCCTTGAAGAAAGACATAAGGAATAGAAGAAAATTAATAATTTAACAAATGCCTACTATGTGTCTGGGACTATTCCCAGGACCTTTTATTACAGGTTTCATGAATATTTGCATGAATGTATCTATAAGAATAACAAGGACCTTATTGCTGATGCCTGACTGTCACCATCAGGACCTGCAAGGCAATGGCATCAATGCTCCCCCTTGAGTCGGGAATACTGGTGATGCACTTGGAAGTGGGCCACTGAGGTCTGCAGGCATGTCACCCCGACTCCCTCCCCAGCAAACTGGAGATGGTGGCTCTGGGCAGCAGAGAAGGAAGATACGCCACAGTGCTGATTCTGGATACATCTAGTCTTGATAGAAAAAGAATACCTGGCCAGAGTGACAGAGGATGTCACCCACTTTTCTCTGCTGATTTTTAGCTCAGAAGCTGAACTCTGCTGTAGTGGAGCCTTAAATTATTAGGAAGATTTCATTTGAAAGGCTGCCATATAAGCAGCTAGAAAACCCCCCTCAAACCTATGTTTTGATATCTATTACTTATCCTGTGGCCAGTTCTCAAAATTTACCTGGAAATACACTTTCAAAACCAAACTCCTTGTAGTATCCAAAACAAACCATGTTAATAGACACAAAAACCTTAAAAATGTGTCTGTATGATGCATTCACAAAGTTTCTGGTAGGAGAGATGAATCCAGACAACACTAAGGGTGTGGTAAAAACAAGCAATTTTAAAATAATGAACTAAGCTCTTATAAAACCCTCAACAACGAGTTCTTATACATATTCAGCCATTAACTCTAATAACAAATAGTATGTGATGGTACATGTCCAGAAACCTTAATGCCTTGCATCGAACCTTAATACATGACCAAATATCAATGTTGCCCTAAGCAAGTTTTATGAGAATTTGAGCACTTCATGGCTCATACATTAAATTTTTTATTAAACCATCTCATTCTGGTAGAACTATTTCTTGACTAGTTAAAATCTTTCTTAATGTGAGTCACCAATACATCTTAATATGATTTTAAAATGGAACATTTTAAGTTTGCCCTTAACCTTCCCTTGGAAATTCACAAAGATTTAAGGTCAGGCAAATTGATGTTAGCTGTCAGAAATACATATGTGCCCTTCCCCAGGCAGTTTTTAAAGAAAAGAAAACCAAAAAACAGAACAACAACAACAAAAAAAACAAAAGACAAAACAAAAAACCCCAAGTCTCTCTTTTTCTTTTATGCATTAGTTAAATAGTTGTCGTTCTCAAAGTTGCTGTGTTTGTTTCTTTCTTCATAAAATGATAGCAATTGCATATGTCCTTGCACTTCACTTGTTTTGTGGGGATGCTTTTATAAGAACAAATAATTTGCTATTGCATAACCATTACTTTCTCAGACAACACGTTTTACTTTTCATCCTCACTTGATACAATATTATTGTTCAAGACAAATCTAACTCTGGTACCTGTCATGGAATTTTTAGAATTTGAAGTTTCACAAAGGGAAGGGAATATTGATTACTCACCATATCCAGGAATGCCTTCTAAAGGGGAAATTATTCACGTGCATCATATTTGCAGATCTTCTGGCATTAATATTTTCCTGGTCTCATAGGTTACATATAGTGATTTTCATAGATGAATTCCAACTCCCCTGTTTCAGCAGCTATTATGGGCAATTATTGCAACAAGTTTTGAATTCCAAAAAATTCCCCCTCAAAAAACAAATAACAACAACAAAAGACCTTCCAGGATTTGAAGAAAGAAACATCACAGAGCACTGCAGGTATGGGTCCATCCATTTAGATTCCACTAGTAGTCAACACATTAAAATAACCAGTTCAATTGCTAATCTTAACTGGTGTCAAATATTGTCCAGGTAAAATCCAACTTCTTAGAGTATAAATTAATACATCCTTGCAGGAAGGACTCTGGAATGTGGAAAAAGAGGAGTCAAAAGACAGTTTCTTGTTATCCTTGTTAAAGAAGTGTGAGAAGGGAAATGGAAAACTTCAGGTTGCTTTGCCATGCTGTCCTTTAGAAATGAATATTGCTTTTTCTTCTTTCTTAGGCACATATTCATGTGTGGTCACTTTAACACAGTGCTGCCTTCTGAGACGTATCGGACAAAGACCTGGGCAGAGGGGCTAGAAACCATGTATAAACCAAAGGCAACTTCTTCCCCAAATTTCGGAATTGCTGGTTTTCAACTGCAAAAGTAGGAAGGCAATGAACAATTTCTGCTTTGCAAGACAGGATTATCATTAGCTACCGTCATGACTTCAGAAGGTGCTGTCATGAGAAAATTCATTTCTGCTGCCTAACCCCGTAATAAGGCTGTCTGCTCTCTTTCAGTAAAATGACTAAGCTATTGATCCTTTTGCTGCAGAAATCCCTTTAATTTGTTATCAAAACCATGTGCGGGCTTTTCATATTTTGCCTTGGAAAGAAAATGAATTTCACAACTGCCAGTCAGTCAGTCGTCTAAGAATTTCTTCCCTGCTGCCTTCCCTTTCTCCCTTTTCTCTCTCTTTCTCTCTCTCTCTCCTACCCCCAATTCAGTTCCCCAGTAGGTGTCATTTACTCTGATGCTCTGATAGCTTCTGAAAGATTCTCATGCCCAAGCTATACAGACCTTGCATGCTTTTAAAACACAATGGCAACAAGCTCCTGCTGGGATCTCCCAGCGCCGAATTTCCAGCAGAACCTTTCCAGTCGTCGTAGCCTCCTCGTCTGCCCTGGGCTGTGGCGCCGGGCTCTGAGCAGCTCAGGACACTTGCAGGCTCCGTGATACTGTACATTAACTCTGCAGCAGCCGCTGGGCTGCAGAGTCTGCTGCCTGACAGGGGATGTGCTGGCGTCAAGGGGGCCCTCTAGGTGGGTTCCCAGACACTGCAGCATGCCCTGCCTGCCTCCCAGGAAGAGCCTATCAAAGCGGTTGAAGGAACAGCTCTGAAAGAGCAGATTTCTTTCAGTAAGTTATTACCAGGCAAGACAAGCTAAGCAGTAAAAAACCTGTAAATAACGTTACCAAGAAATGACACCTTCAACTAATAGCTATTAGGGAGGGAGGGTTTTTGTGGGTTACCCAAAGGAAAAGAAAATGAATGCAAGAAGTCTATGTGAATTTGCAAATGTCAGGGTTTGCTTATTTGGACTCACTGAAAAAAAAAAAAAAAAAAAAAAAAAAGAGAGGCAAAAATAATGACGTCTTGCTAACAGGATGATGTGTAACCATTTAGCTACAGAGGATCACAGGGTAATTTTTGGACAGGAAATCCTGTGGAAGCCAGTTCTGCCGAAGTCAGTTATACCTCTTGCAAGTCAGTTGCAATTGTGCATGCCATGAGGCTGCTTGTTTGATTAGAGGGCGTGTAGATCTGGGGAGTGGGGAGATAAAGCATTGTGATGCCTAGAGTTAATGGTTTGCCTTTCCTCAAGCTTGCCCCTTTGTTGCAAAAAGTCTGTTCAACAATCCCCTGGAAGCACCCCATCACTGTTGATGCCATTTTGGAGCAAGAATAAAATAGTAAACTCTTGTAATAGTAGGTTGGCACTTAAATGGTGTTTGTTGGAAATCTCTAGGAGAAAGGACTTTACAGTAACAGTGTACTCCATGTTAATGTATCACTTTTGACTTAACCATTTAAAAAGGCTGTTATGCAATTGCTTAATATTAAATGGAATACTGGCAACATTTAATAAATGATGCCATTATTTGCAGTAAGGATTGCCCCAGTGAGGCCCTGCCATTGCAGAAAACAATGATATGGGGTGAGGTGGGGGCGGGTGTAATTTCCACAAATTCAAAACCAGGCATAAAAACATAGTTTTGAAAACTGCCATGATCTGGGGTGTTTTTATTTTCATCAAATAATGATCCAAATGGAAGAGCTCCTGGGAGAAGAAGAACTGAGTGATTTCTTTAAAAAGCACTTTGAACTTGTAGGTTCAGGGAGATGGTACCACAGCTTAAAAGCAACTTGAGAATATTTGCTAGGATTTCCTGCTGCCTAGGCAGTGTCCTCATGACCTCCTTTTTTGAAAGGGAATAAATCTCTTCCATAAGGTCACTTGTAATCTGAACCAGAAAACTACAGCCTGAATTGTTTTAACAAGATTTAGATGCTTTGAATGAAGCATCACAGAGTAATTAAAATTTTGATATTCAATTTGATATTTAAATGCTATTAAAAAGCAAGGACACTGACAATGTCCCAGGCACTGTAGTAGGTACTTAACACCATCTTATTTAACTTTCACAGCAACACTGTTAGTTAAGAACTGTCATGAGCCTTGTTCTCTAAACATGGAAACTGAAGAACTCAGATATTAAGTAGCCTGCCCAAGGTCAAACATCTACTAAAAGTCACAATTTGAACCAAGAAACTCTGACTCCAGAGGCTGCATGCATTCCCACTGTATTACAGTGCCCCTATGATAAGAATAATGCCACCTTGAACGAGTGCTGTGCTTTCAAAAATTATCTTAATAGGAATTATTTCAGTCTCACAGAATCATGCTGAGGTGAATATGAATTTATTATAGCAATTTTGGAGAGAAATCTCTGAAAAGTTAGTATTTGTCCATCATCACAGACCACGTTAGCAGAAGAGTTAGAAGAGAATTCAGATTATTGGACAGGTTAGTGTTTGATGATGATAGCGCTGCTGGTGGTGTGGTGGTGAGGGACATTAAGCATTTCAAAACCAAGGCTTCATTCTTATACTACATAAAAGAGAATGTCTTTGTGAAAATAGCAAATGCAAAGATTTTTAAAAATAATGTAGAAATGCGTTTTTTCCTGTAATAACCATTATTCATTTAAAATGTCCATAATTTTTTGTAGCTGATTCTGTTCTATGCTGTTCATATGCCCAAGTGATCCCCAGGGGGTGATATGACACTCAAAATATCTCTGAGTCTTTCTCAGTTACCACACAGTTCAATGTTCAATTCTTGTTAGCAACGTTCCCATTTATGGGCAAGGATATAAGCAAAGCTATTTAAAAATAAAAAAAAAAATAAAAAAAACACAAATGACTTTAGTATTAAGTGACTAAAGGAGATACAGAATTTAAAAGATTCAAACCAAGAACAGATTTCACCTGCAATTTTTAAAGTGAAAATGTTCTGGCTTTCCCTGTTTTGTTTTGTTTGTTTTTTTTTTGTATATACAGCTATCTAGAGTAAGATACAAAGATAAAACAAATTAGAATGAATGGACATATAACTGAGACACTATGATAAATAGTAGGAAAAAAACCCCAAATCTCTTGCTAGAGAGATAATGAAGAAAAGCAATTTAGTTTACAGGTTAGGGACCTGAAGCTTCACATTAACAAATTATTCTAAATTGAGTATTTTAAGAACTCACGGCAGCATATATAAGAGAATGGAGTTTCTTAGACAACAGCAATGGTTCACAGCTAGCCTTTTTATTCAATGCATAATGAAAACAGGGTTTTTAGAGAGTTGCGATCACTATTTTACTAACTGACACTTCAGAAGACTTAATATTGTGCAGATATGTGGTCTTCAAGAAACAACATGTAGATAGACCGAAGGATTTTAGTTTAAAAATAAATTCTCCAAGATGAGTGGCTTTGACAGGTATGTATATATAAATAATTATAAATATATATAAATATAAATATATATATATAGAGAGAGAGAGTTTGTTTTCCCTACTACAAGGTAATCATTCTTTCATGGAAGTTCTAAGAAATACCAGGAGAAAACATAAAAGATAACTTTTGTGGCTGAGCCCAGCTCTCTATTTCAATAAATAACAGAACGCTCATCATTGACAGGGCCCAATAGATTGGCACAAATGTTTAGTGAGGTCCCTACAGCCATGATGCAGTCTCAGTTCTGTTGGCAGAGACTGGTTTGTGTCTTTTGATTTTTTTTCAACAGTATAGCAAGCACAGGAGTAATCAGTCTTTTAAGGATGGGTTCACATTAACCAGTGGTCATATGAGACTGATGTCAAAACAAAACAAAGCAGAACAAAAAACAAGACTGTCAATTCACTGAGAAGTATAAACTACAAACTCGGAGCAAACCAGAATACCTGATGCAATATTTTATCAAAGATTGTTTAAAAAACATTCAGAATCAGAGAAAAAGCATTCATTGGTTAGTGTCCCCACACCTTTTCACAATAAAGTCCTTCTCTGCCTGGGCTAGGGGGAAATAGGCTCTCAAGAGTGACAGCTTTCAAACGAAGGTCCTGAGATACTTGCGGTATTGCAAAGTTGCCTTAGACCACCTAAAGGGTGAAGCAGAATCCAGGCACCTCATGCTGTTTCAGCCAGTCCCATCTGCTCTGCCTGGTTTTATTTCAAGGCTGGGTTGGAATACGAGAGTCTTACAAAAACAAACAGAAGGAATACAGGAATACAGAATTAACAAATTCTCGCTTTTGTGATGTCAGTTTCATTCTCTTCAAACCCCTTTAGTCTACCAGTTTTCTTCACGATGAGTGCAATAGAGATGATGAAATCATACTTTTACCCTAATACAAGATTACCATAATGAAGACACGCCCCAGTGTCTGAACTTGGATGTTTCCCTAAACTCTTTAGAAACTTGTCTGATTTGGAGGCTATAATGACTTACCTTATTGATTTTCCCCAAGTTTCACTTTCAGAATATAAGTTTAATTTTGAGAGTTTGAGGTATATCTTTCTGTCACCATCATAATAGCGACTATCAATGATTACACAGAGGATACAAAAGTAAGCCTCATATAGATTTACATAAGAAGTGAGAAGGTCCTAAATGATGATCTCTTTTTCATCTTTTATGAAAATTAATGCTAAGTTTGATATTTTATGGGACAGAAGTATCCCTTTCTTTCAAGACCCTGGATAACGTCTTAATTGTCAAATGAAATTATTTGATCCCTATATTTTACATATTGGTTCTCTCTCTATAAATATCTCCACATACATTTTTAGCATCTTCTCAATATTTTAGTATAAAAATGTTACAGATTAGAAAACAGAAGTTACAGGATATCTTGGGTCTATGCTACGACTTTTTCACTTAAATCTATAAAGACGATTCAAGTGAAATTGCAATAGATGAAAAAATTTCTATGAAAAATGAAATTATGTACATTGTGCATCAGCATGTGTATGTGTATGTGAACATATATTTTTGTTCTTTGTTTCATATGCATCATCAATTAATAAATAGGTGAGAGTGTCATTCTAATATGTAGACTGAGACCCAACATGACAGCACACTCTCCACCCTAACTTCCAAGTGGAAAAAGAACATTCAAGACCAAAAATTCTCCTCACCCTTTCAGAAAATCAATCAGGAACAGTGTCAGAGTATTTATAACATCATAAACGTTATTGGCCCTCAGTAAATGTTAACTAATAACCATGTTGATAGTGATGACTTCTCACTTTTGGCAAGTTCTAGCGAAGTCTGAAGGCATGCTGTTCAGCACATTTATGACTGAAATAAGAGGAGCGTGTCATGAAGCCACGGCTTCAGTTGCCCAGAGTCAGGGATCTGCGTCATGTTTCAGCAAGTTGCTGGTACATTCGAGTTCTACATATTCATAAACCAGTGATTCAACCACCAATTGAAAAGTGAAAAAGAACTCCATTAAATACCTTTTTTCAGTCCTCAGAAAACCTACAGATTCTTTGTTGGGAGTTATCACAATTTAATTTTTAGCTTAATATATAAAAAGTCACTTTGGATCCCGCAGTCCAGACATGAATATCATCTTAAATGAGAAATAAATCCATCTATATGGAAAAAGAAATGCTTCTATCATCAAAACAAGATATTTTATAGTTGGGATATTTAGAATGCTTGCTAAATTACAATTTTAATATTTTAGAGCAGAAATGTTATTATAATACTAGATTATTAAATTATTATTTACTATTCAAAAATCAAATACAGGGGTGGTAGGCAGGGCATATAGTCATATACTTCAGGATTGAGGAAACTGAACATGTGATTTTACATAATTTAAATCAAAAGTTCCTTCAATAAATATAAATTTAAAAAATCAAATGTGTATAAAACTCACAGCAAGTTCAGAAAAGAAAAAGTTGAATTTAATTCTGTTTTGAAGTCTCAAGATATGAGCATGCAATTTGAGGTTCTACCTTCACTTTTTGTATAATTTTGAACAACTCAGTAAACTTCAGTTTAGGTTAGACTCAGTTTCGTTATCTGTAACATGGGAATAACAGCAAATTCCCAGGTCATTATGAATTTTAATATTCTGAGGGGAATTATAACAAAAAACTTCACAATATGAAGAGAGCTCTTTAAATGTTGCTCACATATACATTAAATTTGCTCATTAGAAAATGTAATAAAATATAGATTCTTCACTTGATTTGTAATTTTCTTAAATTGACATGAGGTAATTTTGGAAGTCCTTTCTGAATGTAATTATGTTTTATTTCTACTTTAAACTCTTCAAAATCTTTGTATCACATTTATTTCAGAAATTCAATGGAGTAAAAATATTTCTGATGTAGGACTAAGGTTCAAAATATGTCCATGTTTATGAAATATTACAGGTTCCTGAGAATGATTCGAAAAAATATCTTTATTAGGTAAAAAATAAGACACTCATATTTTTAGAATAATATCTTGTTCAATATAAATTCATCAATTTAAACACGTATCTGCATATAAATACCTATTTATACAATGTAGAGAAAAAGAACCAGAAGGATATACACCAAACTATTGACAAGCTAATTACCTCTGAAATAAGGAAATAAAAGTATCATTAAAAAAGAATTTTCACCTTTTATGTTACATAATTCTGAATTGATTAATCTTTTCAATGAGAATAACTCCACACATTTACAGAATTAAAACACCAATGAAGAGAAAAATATATTTAGTATATTTTAAGACGAGTAATTCCTAGTTAATATCTACATACTGGAATGTCAAAGTCAAGTTTCTAATATTTATCAGATAAACTATCAGATAGACTTGAGAGGTCTAGCCTCAAACCTTAAAACTGAACAGTCAAATTCAAAATAAATACATCTGAGTATTCAAACATTCCACTAATACTACTAGCTAAATTAATGTTGAGTCTAAAATAAAAATGAATAATTGATTTATTCTTTTTCCCTGTCCAAAGTAACACTCAGAAGCAGTATTCAACACTGGATTGTCAACATTAAAGCTATATTTACCTGCAATTACATAGATCTTAACTCTTAAACTTTGATCCATCTATGATTCTGTTGATCTATTTCTTTATACTCTTTAAAAAACTTAAGGTAGTAAATATCTTCTATAGTAAAAGAATAGTCAGGATATTTTCTGGTCAGGGTAAATCTAGAAATTCTATTTATGTATTTTTAAAGTGCAATGGGATTGCTTGTCCACCATTAACTTATTGCTTATTTAATATTTTGGCAATGAATTACCATCAATTTTGGGTTTTAGTACTTTCTACATTTTGATTTGTTTTTTTTTTTCCACTTTTTTAATTCATTTTATTTTTATTTAGTTGTTCACACTGGACCCTGGACTCGAACCCAGAGATATGTGGGCTGAGCTCCTTCGGAGGCGATTTACCCAACCACTACTTCACCAGGGTATACCTGATATATTTTAATATTAAAGTTAAAAGAGGCTACCTTAATCAACCACCCCAATTACTGTTTCCAATGTACATACTGGCCTACACTCATATAGCACTGGCAGTTAACAGAATTAAATAAGAGCAAATATGTCTGGTTTACAAATTATATACATTTATTATATATATATATATATATACACGCACACTTATGTGCACACACACATATATATATACACGTTACTATTTCAACATCTTAAACATACTCTGTGGAGATATGGCTGCTTCATTTTTTTCATCCTTGAAATAGATGATTGAGGGTCATCGTTAGAATATAAACTTCATTGGGGCACTGAGATGTTTTGGTCTTTTTTACCTATTACATTCTCAGTGGCCAGAAATGTGTCTGATGCATAATAAGTGCTCAATGAAATATTTGTTATGTCAGTGATTATTATAGATATATTAGTCAGCAAACCAAACAGGATTATTTATGTTTATCCACAGCCTTTTAGAGAACTTGCTTTCCCTATACCCTTTAAAAATCCCAATTAGGAGAGGCAAGAAAACTTGACTCACTGCCACCATATTAATTCACTGGCCAGCAAATAATATTCTCTCTGGAAATGTGAAAGGTCATAAAACAGAGATAATCAGTTCTAGATGGGTTTCAACCAAAATGTTAGTGGATCTACAGGCTAAAGTGCCATTTTGGGCCAAGTGCAGACTGATGACTAAGGAAAGAAATGGCAATTATTGAAAAAGAGTAGGCAAAGAAACAGAGACAAACAGAAGTGGATGATTACATGGCCTCAAAAAGAGCAGTTGCCTCAATTCTCGAGTTTTACAAATCCAACATAGCCCAGCTATAATTTGTTCTCTGTGAATTTCTCTGTCTTTACAGTAACAATATTCCTTCCTTTTTCACAGGAGTTAATCTGAGCTGTTTTCTTCTTCTTGAATCAAAATCTTGACTAAAGAAGTAACCATTCAAGAAATGTTATTTTGCTATTCATAAATTGTTTTCTTTCCTCCAAAAAGAAAACAATTTTAAATCAATGTCGTAATAATATTGAATAGTCACAGTGAATATACCTGCCATTGAATTAATATTTAAATTTTAAAAAGCCACATGCACAGTGGAACTGAAAATATATCTTCATGTGCATCCACATTCAGAGGTTGTAGAGAGGACATTCTTTTTCTGACTGACATCTATTAGACTTCCTGTCAAAATATTAACTTATTTTTTCAAGCCCCTTTCATTATTTTCTTCATTGAATGTTAATTTGTTTCAGATAAGAAGGCGAAAAAAGGGAGAGGCAAGGAGGAAGGGAGAACTACTTATAGGAAAACTTATTAGATAATTTCTCTTTCTCAGAGAGCAAAGGGACATTTAAATGATTATTCTAAAATAATCACTTAAAAGTTTTAAAATATTAAAAGGTATTAAAACAGAATTCAACATTTTAGAATAATAATTTAAATTTATCATGATATAATCAAGTAAAACATCCTTTGCCTTTGACTGCAAAATAAATTCGAGGCTGGTTATTAAATCCTAGCTGCCTACTGCCTGCAGCTGTCCTCTCCTTCACCTCACAATATCTATCCTCTGTGTTGTTGTCTTTAGTATTCTTGGAAGTGAATCCAAAATGCTGAACACTTGAAACTATCAAGTAGATTGTCTTCCTCTATAATTCGCATATTTCACCCCTAAAACCACCACCATAAAGTAAACAGATCCCTTAATAAATACAAATGGGCAAAGCAAAAACACCACATGTCCAGAAATGAATGCAACAGAAAAATGTAAATATGAAATCCCATATGTAACCTCATACTTCTCTCTGGAAGCACATTGTGAGTGGGAAAGAAGACCACGCGGAATAGAAGAGGATTTCACCTGTACTTAGTTGCGAGAATTGCAAAATGGATGAAGACACCAAAAAACTTTACATTTTTCCACATTATAAAGTAGTGAAGCTGATTAAGCAGCAGATATATTACTATGATATCTCTGTTCTCTCTGGCCCTTGCTCTTTAGATTAGTGGTGGAATGGAACAAGAGTCCAGGCAAAAGTGTAAAATAGGAAGTGAGTAGAATGAGCATCTTGTTATCAAGACCCTCAGCAAGTTTCCTTGAATTTTGTAATTCCCACTTCATTTTTAAAAAATGAAATTTATACTGGAAACAAGTTAATAAAAATGCAAACACAGTTCCTTTCTGCCTCTTCCCACTGATTAGAGTCTCAGGCCATTCGAGATCTATTTTTGTGTTCTGGAAAGAGAAGGCAAAAGACTGCTGTCACCTTGAGTCTCTTGTACCCTTCCCTCCCTGACTATAATCATAGTCAACAGGTGACAGTTCTAATGTCCCAATCCAAAGGAGTCAAAAAGAAGGAAAGGCTGAAGAAAGAAGGAAAAGTGAAAGACGGTGGAACAGGACAGAAGGCCCTGCTATTAACTTATGCTTTCTAGAAAGACTTCCTGCTTTTGCCAGCTTTACTTCAGATCTACTTTTGAGAGCCTCTACTGGAGCACAGGTGTTTCAAAGAGCAGAACATTTGCTAGAAGACATAAATAGTTTTCCTTGATTCCCCCCCTCCACCCCCGCAAACAGGAAAGGAGGAGAAAAAGGAGAAAAATGCAAGAGATACCAATGGGACACAGTATTGTCAAGATAGTTTTAAAAATATATGTAGGTGAGTATAAAAATTGTAACAAATTCACTGAAAATAAAGACATGTGCTTGTATTAGACCATTTTATTTTGGCTTTTCGCTGCTCCTTAAAGCTTTATTTATGGAGAAAATCTTACGACTTTTCTGGGCCTTCAGAGCTTTATATTCCCTTTAAACCATCAGTTCAGATTCTGTTTAGAAATGAGAAAGGATGGGGAAGAACGGTGGGGAAATGAGGTAAAAGGAGTCAAAGTATATGCTGAGGGATAGAATTGGCTGCCGTTGTAGTGACTTTAATATATTACTGCATATAGACACAAATGTAAAATAATGCACATCTTAAACCTTTATGCTGTTATCAGGCAATGTTCCTTTGATAAAATTAAAAAAGAGAATTAGAAATTATAATGCCCACTCCAAATGAACTCCAAACATGATTCATATCCCATATTCCCACACCCACTGGGCCCACTGCAGACTAGCTGGCTGCATTGGGATGCATGGGTGTGGCAGGGGTTAGGGTCTATCCTTCTTTCTTGCTACTCTGACTTCCCAGTTCTTGGTATTGACTACTCTGGGGACCAAAGAGCATCAAGAGAGGTGATAAAAGGAAGGACATGTTTGTCTTTGTTTTGGGTTTTTTCCTCCCTTGAATTGGCACCATCATAAGATGGCAATCTCTTTGGGTCCTGGCAGATGTTGAAAGTCGTTCTTTGTCTCCTGAGTACTTTTGTGGGTTCATCAGCCGCATCCCTGCCAGGCCTTCTGGCTGCAAAGGCCTATGACGCTGGCAGAGCTCTGTTTTCAAAGCACTGCTGGTTAATCAGTCCCCCACCAATACCCTGGTTTCCTAGCGGCCCAATCCCTACAAACTCTTGCTGTTGGAGTCCAACAACCTTTTCCAGATGGTCCTTTGGGGATGGCATGAAATGGCTCAAAGCCAGCTCTGTCTCTAGTGTGGTATACATCTGGTCCATGGGAAAAATTCCCATCACTGTAGCCTCTTTCTCTGGGCTTGATGTGAATGAGATGATGGCAGCCCCCACTGAGGGAGTGGAGGAAAGGATCAGCACGGCTCATATCTTTTTCTCAAAATACACACACACACACACACACCCCTTTTCATAAATTACTTTCCCCTCTGAATTCTTTTATTGCTTCAATATGAGTTACAGGCCCTGTGTGAGGGACCCAGAAGTCTGGGGCATCTATTCTGAAACCTGTAAGTTAAGATTACCATCATGCTTTGGGAGGTAGCTTCTATTGCACCTTGGGCTTTGCTGAAAGTTAAGTTTAAAGCATTGCTATCCTAATATTAACAGCATGACTCTTCCTAATCATTGGCCCTCTACTCAATATTTACTTTACAGTCCTCCTGCTTGGTAGAAACCCATTTATTTTTGGGGGAACGTCTTTTGAAGCAACTAAGAACTCAGGTGACTCCATGCCCAGCTAAGGGGAAATCCTGAACAGCCTAATCTCATTTGTTGACTAATGAGGCAAAGCAGTCAGCCTGAGCAAAAGAACAGCATGCTAAGATGGCAAAGCAGATCTAGTGATGTGCTGAACCACTTTGCAACCACCCCTCAGGATTCTACCTTGAAACTTCAGATTATAAAACAATAAATGTTCTTATTTGTTTATGATCATTGAGTTGGGAATGCCAAATTTGCTTGAAAGGCATATTCACCAAAACAATTCAACATGAAATATTTATACAATCCAAAGAAGGGTACCTCTCAATAGGTAATCAAGTTAGAGAAGGGAAGGAAGCTTATGTTTTCTCATTTTTGTTTCTTTCTAAGTAGCTGGTGGGCGAGCTCATCTGCCACAAAAAGTACTTTAAAATCGGATGTTTAAGTTACTTCTCAAAATTGCAGTTGCTATTAGTGAATTGAAACAACAGTTGCGATGACACCTGTGATAAAAAATGTAAATAAAAACAATAACAAGTTATGCTCAATGGAAAATCCAGTATTCATCAGTAGGCTTGGCTCTTGGAGTTCATGGAGAAACCAAAGAGGATTCTAATATTACAGGATCTTGCCAGTATCCAGGGAACAATCACATTCTAATCTTAGAAAATCAGCAGGTGATGTGTTGCCAAAACCCCCTTGGAACCAGAACCATACTTTCTGCTGAATTCCACTTTGAGGACCTGTTTTACTATTCCATATCATCATGTGGGTGTGCTTATATTAAATCACTTTCAGAGAAACACTAGGTGACTAATTTGTGACAATGAGATGTTTACAGACTAACACATTCATAAGAACAGCAGAATAATGAGCTAATTTGTAAAGTACCAGATGGAATTTACTGGAAGCTAGTGGCCTAAGCAATGGTAATTGTCCTTTATACTCCATGAAGATGCTTCTAGTATCTTGCTACCCACATCTTTGCTTTCAGATAAACAGACCAAAGTATAACTAATCCTTTTCCCATGAAGGCAGGACTCTAATATTGAATGTGCCTGCTACTGAGAGAGTCTGCTGTAGTGTACAATTCTGCTATTTATTTTTTTAAAGAAAGCTGCAGGCAGGAATGAAGTCTAGTAGGCAGAGGTAGGAAGAGAGATGAGAAGGGACCATCTTATTTTTATTTATTCAGTTGTTCATCCTGATTGTTCATCCTACTGGCCTGGGGACACAAACTGTGGTCTTTGGTTGTACATGGACTGCGCACAGCCTGGAGGTGACTGACATAACAGCCACTCCACCAGGGTACACCAATTCTGTGGTTTCTAATCCCACAGCTGAATGGCATCCCATAAAGAGGGACAATCAATCTTAACTGTTCTCTAGACCATGTTGTTGCTGATGATGTTGCTTTGATATTTTTCTATGCTAGCTCACAAACACTGAGGTTCATTTACTTTTATACTGAGCCATCTCTTCTTCCTGTTTTCAGGCTCATAGATACAGGCACAGGATTTTCAGGAATTCTGCAACTTCCCTTTCCCTTTTCTCCTTCCTTTTCCCAAGTCAACACAGGGGTAACTTTCTCTCTCTTATCATTAGCCTCATCCTTTCCCTTTAGTCCCCAAAGTTTGAGACTGATAAGCCTAAGCTCTAATTTCAATACTTGATGTATCATATTTCAGAGACCTGAGTGTAAACTACCCAATTTATACTGCTAGGCTAAAGAGAAATTTTTCTGAAGCATGATTTGGAAGAAGAGGCACAGGTTCTTGGTAACTTGGCATCATTAGAGAGACCAGTGACCTCTTTCCACTTCATTTACCTTCCACTCATTTTCCAATGTTCACAGAATCTTAATTTTTCCATCTGAAAAAAATAATGATACATATTTCTTAGATTTGTTTTTGATTATATAAGAAGTTAAAGGTTAACCATATAGCACATCTAAGAACTCAATATGTATTTATTTTCCTTGCCCTCCTGAAATATGTGTCACCTAACCTACTTGGCTATAATGGTGAGAATTAAATTAGATAAGAAATTAGATAAGAAAGAAAGGAGTGTAGAAATATGAAGAGGTTAAATAATATAGCTTTCTACTATTAACACAAAGTGCACTGACAATGTGACTGTAAGCACAGCCATGCACGGTATGGCTTTGGGATTGTTTGCCTTAAGGAGAACCCACACATTAACTAAAATAAAACCAACAATTCGAAAGAAACATGAAAAATGGATGCAATTAAGCATCACAGGAGAACTACACATAACCAAATAGCCAATTGAAAAGATGTTCAATCTCTCTAGTAGTCCAAATAGTAAGCTGAACCCACAATGAGCTTTCCTATCACACTGGTAAAAATTGAAGACTAAAAATATCCAGCGATAGCGAAGGAGAGGGAAACAGGTACACCCATAGCCAGTTCATGGACAGATGGATCAGGAAAGACATTCTTAGAGTACAATTTCACAAACTTTTTAGAATGCAAAACACACATAGAATTCATTTGATTTGCATGAGTCTCTCCTACGAAAGTGGTAGCTCAAGAACAGATGCATACACATAAGGATATTCACATCAACTGTTTATAAATGCTACAAATCCTGTTTCTGTCTCTAACCGAAGGACAAGTTCCTGAAGAAACTATACTTTTCTCCCGCCACACTAATAACTTTGCAAGTCTCCAAATATAGAATAGGGTTGAAGATGTTTAAAAAAGCTTATGGACTAACAAGCAGTCAAACTATTTGCATTATCTATAAAGACAATGTATATAGATTTATAAAATTTGTAAGTGCTTTTCTATTTTCAGAGACAAAAATGTGTATTTAGTAACCAGCGATCCAAAAGTTTATTTTTTTTCTACCCACTATATAAAAAATGTGGGGAAAGTTTTATAACTGATTCTTAATCGGCCTCCCCACCCTATGTAAAACTTATTAACTATAAATGTGTTATTTCTCAAGACTTAATATAGTTAAGCAAAATAATACTTCCCATCAAACTCAATTCTGTCTTTCTGTCTCTTTCTTGTTCTAGTCCCCACCCTCAACCCCAGGTGTATACAAAGTTTGTTTTGCTGGCTTTCTCTAACACCCGATCAACATAGGGAATACTGTCATTAAAGAACAAAATTGCTCTCATTTAGTCCAAGAGTACAAAATTTTGCAAACGAGGTTTCAAATTACTGTTACTACAGCTCTTGAGCTCCATTTTTTAAATTAGAATCTAATTTCCTTGCAATACAGGTTGGGGAGAGAGGAGATGGTGTCTTTTAGGTACAAAGACCATGCTTCTGATATCAGCAAAAAAGAAAAAAATACTTCAGGGTCACTCATCATTGGGGGAATGAGTTTCTTCAGTAACAATATCTTGACCAAAGTGGTATGGTTATGCACATCCATTAGTGAGCTATCTAACTCAGGTCAGGAAACAGGCTAAAGGGAACTAATCCAGCATAACTCATTAGACTAGTGGTCAGATCAACTTACTACTTTATTTTAGGTAACTAAGACCCAACATTTAAAAATTAAATAGTGCCTTCTTTCTCATGGAAGACACACATCAGTGTGAATCCCAGATATGTATTAGTATATCTGTAACTATACAAACTGAACTAAGTTTCTCAAAGAGCATTATATTAGTTAAAACATTAGTATAAAAATGAATTAGCTTTCTATTTTTTATAAAATAATAATTTTATTCTTTGTTTACCAAACCAAACTCATTTTAAGACATTGAACTTGTTTCTCAGTCTGTGGGTGTTACACAGCACACATTCTACCAGTCTTCCATATACTATTAAGAAACATATGATAGCACATTGGAAAGGAGGGGAGAAGGGTGAAATAAAGCTACTTTTTTTTCCCTTAAGTCTTGCTCCTGAAGAAGATTTGGTGCATCAGGTTTTCCTGAAATTATTTTAATATTTGCACTAACCCTATAAAGGGAGTATTAAATGCCCCAGTTTATAGATGAGGGACCTAAATAACCTGGAGGGATTAAGCTATTGCCTGCACGTGGATGCAGACAGTCAGTGGCTGAGCTGTGCTGGACTCTAGAAACCAGTGTGTCTACCACACTGTGGAACCAGCTGTGACCCATGGACTTAGAAATGGCTGAAAACTCTGTGCAATCAGAGAGACAGTAAAATGGTTAACAATGATTAGGAGCTATATGATTAGCAAGTTCCATGATTCTGTGCTGAACACTTGACTTGCTTCTTCAGTGTCATATTCCAGAAAGTACTACTAGTTTGTTCATTATACAGTGAGAAAAACAAAGGCCAGAATAGTCAAGCAGGTCACCCAAAGGTACACAGCTCCTTAATAAGTCTTACAGTGAGCTCACAATATTTCAGTGTTTTCTTTCCCCGTATTTATCCTTTCATCTTACAGAAGAAAAAAACAAGTGACTTGTTTTAAACTGATGGATTTTATACACAGTGGGGAGTGCTATTACCTCTCAGAAAACAAGTAACCAATGTTTCTCCCAGCTCTGCGATGCCAACGTGCTATTGGGTGATACTGGGAAGCACTTCACTGACGTCCTGCTTATGTCAATAGACATAGAATTAGGCTGCAGTTTGATTCCTAACCCTGTTAAAGACTTTCATGCACACCTTGCAAATGAAATAGCAAAATGAAAATAGCTACGTGTCTCTGCTGAAAGAGCCACTGAAAGATTTGGCAGAAGCTGGTGTTTTGTATTGTCTCCTTAGCTGGTGTTTGGGGATTATTCATCCAACACTGAGTGAACGCCCAGCGCCCGAGCCCCTCCCCTTTCCTATTTATTATCAGGCTGCTGCAGTGCAGCGTTGAGACATCTGATCATTTAGATCATTAAAAATCAATCCAATGACCAAACACTTCTGTACATTTTAGAGAAATGACAAAAAGTACAGTATTCAGTTGCTATTAACTTGCTCTGGAATTTCTTTTTACAGCTGCCAGGAAAGTCATTTGGTAAAATTGATTAAACAAGCATGCCAGGAGGAGAGAGGAAAAGAGCAGAGAAATGTAAACACTGCAAGCTTAGAAGGGAGGGCGATGTCACTGAGGGAGGGAGGAGGAGGCCAGTAGGAGGGGAAGCCTTACATATTATAATTTTGAAAAAAAGAAATTCAAGATGGTAGAATAAAAGCAACCAAAATGCAGGAACAATAGGGGCAGAAGAAATGAAGAAGAGACAAGCTATCCATATGTTTCTCACAGGCTGTTTGCATTGGTCACACCGCACGGTTTGACTGAATGAAATCCAGAGACATGCCTGGTACAATGATAATAAGCCAACTGAAGGATTTTGGTAAACTAAACTCAATATCAGGAGAAGGTAGGGAGGAGTGCCTCTTTTCCTGAGCAGTAGGGTTTATTTCTTTACAAGCAATTAACAAAGAAAAATAAACTGTTCAATAAAGCCATGAAGGCATAAAAATTCACATGTGCATTTCCCTATTCATTATTATAAAAGACATATATCTGCTCTCCTTCCAAATATGAATGTCCTTCCCCTTACAAAATTTTATTTTCTCTCTAATAGCTTTCAACGACTTCTTGATTAACCCAGAAGGACTATTAGCATGTGGAACCACAGAACGCTGACACGGATGGATTTTAATGTGGGGTTTCTGTGACGGTGCCACTATTTCTAATTCTTCCCAATGTCCTATTTAAAGTTACACATAGCTCACACAGCTCATGTTTCTATAGAAAAAGGCAGAAAGAGACACCACCTATTTATTTGCTATGTATTATGTCTGCTAACATTTAAAGTAGGACAATCACCTAAACACAAGTGACTTAAAAATAGCATTTAACACATAATGAATAAAACAAATGTGCTATGGAAGAATGAATGTACTTCCTTAGATATGGGACATAGAAAATGATAAGACAGAAAAACCATTTAATTGCATAGAAGACCAACATTAGTCTAAATGAAGTAACCCCCTAGAGAGAGGCTCTAAATTATATGTGCTCCATGTTGGATATGCTGCTTGGCGGAGCTGAGATTCAGAAAGTATTTATTTTCAGACCTGGGCTTACATGGGAAGTGAATAACCTTCTTAACCTTCTTGAAGCAGAGGGGTAGCCAGACTCCAAGATAACTCCCAATTACCCACCCTCTGGTATTCACATCTCTGTGTAATCCCTCCTTCCACACTGTAAAAGGGTTGGAGATCCAGCAGAAGGTGATAACATGTCACTCCTGAGATAAGATTATGAAAGAATGTGGCTTCTGTTCAATTTGGAATGTCTCTTTCTCTCCGATCTCTCAGTCTGGGGTGGTATAATATAGTATAAGCATCCCTATAGAGAGGTTCACAGAGCTAAGAAATGAGGTCTGCTCACTATATGAGTGAAAGCAGCTGAGCCTTGAGATAACTGAAGTCAAAGTCAGTAACTTCAGAGAGAGCCAGAACTGATAATGAAGGAGAACCTTGAGTCACTTATATGACTGATGGTTATACATACAAAGTTAAGTCTAAAGGGGCAATAGTTGGTAGAGATATAGTAGGTTATAGAAGCAAAATTTTAAGCAAGGAGATATGGCTACCATTAGTTTTGTGTACTAACATTTTCAGTTCTCCTTGGAGGCATGTGGGAGGATTGTAGCTTCTTGTCCCCTTTAAGTTACACATAGACACCTGACTTTCTTTGGCCAACAAAACTTGAGCAGGAGTAACACATGCAACTTCCAGTGGAAAATTATCTATTCAAAACTGGTTATGAGGTTCCCAAAGTGGGAGGCTCCCGTTAGTCATGTATCTGAGTAGAGATCAGTACCCTCCTCCCTCCACTCCAATCTATGACGGACATGAGAAAGCACATGAGAAATAAAGCTGTGTTATTTTGAACACCAGATATCTTGGAATTGTTTGTTGTAGTGTGATCTAGACCATCCTCACTGAAACAGAAAGATCTCTGGCTAGGGAATTCACTCTAAGGAAAGAAGAAATCTAGGACGAACAACCAGACTCAGCTACAAGCCTGAGCTTCCCCTTTTCAAAATGTGGAATGCTTTGGGGTAAACTGTGGTGATTGGCATATGAATTCTCTCAGTCATTTCCTGGAAAGGCAGAGAGCTGAGTGTGAGAACTGGAAGAACTTTTTCACGATATCCCTAAAACTTGAGAGCTCAAAAAGAAGCACCCCTGTGGGACTCTCGTGAGCGAACAAGAAGGGAAAATGCATTTTCCTTTCTACCAGGCAGGTGAATAATGCACTGGAAGGATGGGTGAACAATAACAGCTGCAACAAACATGATGGTATCTGCTGCCAGGCAGTCTAGACACGGATGAACATCGGCTGAGGTCACTGATAGAGCAGAGGCTGACATCCCGAGCGAATCCAATTTGAGGCAATTACAATGTACCCCCGAAACTCTTCAAGATGCTTCAGTTAGCAAGCATGTGAGTCACTGGGATATATACCTGAGCAGGTGGACATAGAACTGTGAAGACTGGAAAATCCAATTAAATATGACCCAATTTATTCCAATCAGCTTGGAGATTGAATACCCAAAACTTACTTCCTTACTATGAATTTGGTTGTTCATTTACTATTTTTCTTTATCACAATAATCCATTCCAAATTGTGTCATGTGTCAATGTCATTCTTCCTTGATCAGGTCTCAATTTAAGGCTTGAAAAATCCTTTAGGCAAGAGCGTTATTTAGCCAGGAACAGCTTAATCTGTTCTCAACTGTCACTTGATTGTGAGTGACTGTAAAATTAACACTATAATATTGTCATGATTTTAAGATGCAGTGGCTTATAATTTAGTATAACGAGACAAAGATATGTGAAGAAAAGATGTAAGTAGTTGGACAGAGGTAAAACTTTGAGTATCATGCATTAGTCTTTTTGATAGACATGTCTCAGAAACCCATTAAAATACTTCTGTGAAACAGAAACCAACAAGGAGGGAAGAGTGGACTAAGGGATGCTTTTAGTGGTGAGGAATGCAATCAGTAAGGCTGGGGAGAAGTCAAACTTGATGTTTTTATTTCAAGATAGGAGAGATGACAATGGCAAAGGTGGGAAGTCAATGGAGAAAAAACAGAGCACTGGCAGAAGGAAATAGGGGCTGGGGTATACGGCTTTTCATAAAGGGGAAAGAAGTGGGACATAGACAAGCATCTACAGGGTCTTACAGAAGACACTCACGCATAGCCTACTCAAACACCTCATGGATTGGCACTGAACCTTCAGGGTGGTTTAACACACATGGCCCTATTCTCTCCCTTATCACCCTTCTATCTTGCCTTCAAGCATTCATCACACACTGCACATATTAATTCATCTGTCTATCTACCTGTTCCATAAATATTTGTGAAACTGAACAAATCAGGATAGGCGTAAACATACATTTAAGTTGCCCTATCTTCAATGATTAAAATTTCAATACTGAAATGTTCCTAATCTCTCTTTGGTTTACCTGCTGTTTTCACTTAAATGAAGTCCTAGAATGAGTTGTTGCCCAGTAGCACTTATACTTCTGTAAGATCGCATTGATATTTGGAGGTTTTCAATCTACTTCAGAAGATATAGCAGCCAAATCTATCCACATCGCTAAACCCAATCAACCCCTGTCATTCTTACTCTGATGCTATTTAGAATGTGCAATGAGCCACCAAATCCCACTTCTTAAAAACTAATTTCCCTGGAGCTTTTGCTCTATTATTTCATCAATGCCCCTGAGGTCAGAAACGATGATTTCTTCTCTCCTGAACAGCACAATGTCTCATTAAAACTTCTTCCCATAAGCCTAAATATTTCTTTAGAAAGTCAAGAAGTTTCAAGGATCATGAAGGACCTTTGGTTTATTATCAGTTATATTTAGTACTTTGAGAGCAACAGGACAAATTCATTCATGACCTAGAAACAATTAACTCCATCTAATTCTGATTCTTGATCGACAGTGATTTTTGAACATGGAAGTTTTATCAAGCTTTTAAAAATACATGTTCTCATACCATTTTTCATAAATTTCAACAAACCACATTGGATTACCATATTTACATATGAATATGGGAAAGTCTGACAATATCGTGATTCATGTTTTTAAATTTCTTACATCTACTGAAAGAGATGAAGATAAGCAGTAATCATTCAATCATTCAAAAAATTTTTATTGACTACCCCCTTGTTCTAAGAACTACTAGGGATATAATAATAAACTATGAAATACATTTAGGAGATTTCATTCTAATTGGTGGAGAAAAGAAATTAAAAAGACTCAGTGAAATCAACAGACATTTATATAATAATAAGTTCTAAAGAGAAAAATTTTAAAAGGATTATGGAGAATCCCAGAAATAGGGATTTTTAGATAAAATTCTTTAAATCGATGGACATAGAAGACCTCACCAGGAAGGTACTTGAATAAAGAACAAGACCAAAGGAAGTAAAACAAGCAGGGAGATGCAAGTTCAGGTCTGCAGTAACAGAAAGGACAGAGTCCCAGAAACAGGACAGTGCTTGGAGTAGGCTGGGGGGATGGGGGTATAGAAGGAAGTCATATGACTGGAGTAGAGTATGACTTTTATTTGGCTGAATGTGAGGTGGCAGAAACCCAGCTATGCGATGATAAAGACTTTCATCCTGATGCAGATCAGAGTTTCCTGAAGGGCTCTGAGAAAGGAGTAACTGGGTATGACCTAGGTTTTAGCAGTGCACTCTGCTGATGTGTGTAAGAACAGAATCAACTGACACAGGCAAAGGGAGAAGCCAGGATGATGGTCAGGGGTTTCTCACTTATGTTGTCATAACATCCCTGACCAGTGATGGAGGAGGTGAGACACGGTCAGATTCAGGATTATATTTTGAAGAGAGATGGCTTGATTTGCAGATTGGATGGGGGAGATGAAGAGAAACAGGAAGGAGTCAAAGATAATCACCAAGTTTGGCCTGAGAAAGAGAAGTCCAGTGGAGGAGATGGTTTGGTGAGAAAAGCAGGATTTGGGTTTTGGTCATGCTAGGTTGCAGGTATATTGCAGACATCTGGGTAGAAATGGAAAGCAAGCAGGTGAATATTGAAGTGCATATTTAAGAGAGAGGTCCAGACTGGTGACAGAAATTTGACAAGGGTATACAGGCTTTAAAGTTGTGTGATTAGATGAGATCATGTAGGAAAATGTAGAAAGAGGATGAAAGAATCTCCAGACTAAGTTTGAGACAATGCCAAGCACTTGGCGAGTGGGAGAAGCAACAGCAAAGGAGAGATGGAATGACTGAGGTAGAAGGAGGAAAATCAGGTAGTGAGAAGGAGGAAAATCAGGTACTAATATTTTTCTGAATGTTCTTGAGCATCAGGACAGAGACTTTTTAAAAAATTTTATTTAGTCAAAGATTCATATATCAATAATCTTGCATCCAGATTAGCACTAGATTTACATATTTTGGAAAGTCAAGCAGCTAATGAAAGAGAAACAAAAGAAAAAGGGAGACATGTCATAAATTCAAAAATACACAAGAAAATTATAAATGAGTTAAATGAAATTAAATTATGTTAGCTAGCATCAAATCATGTGAACAATGGCATACAATGGCAAGTATCTTAATCTTTGGCTGATTTTTTTTTTTTAAATGAACGATTTGCATTACAGTTTATTGAAGGGGGAAAGAATTATCACATTTTGTTTCACAGTGGTGTAAGTTAGACACATGTCCACGCAACGACATAATTTCATTAAGTTTTTACCCATTTCTTACGTTTCTGTCCTGATAGAATTGACCTGGCTATATAGAGCACATATTAAGTTCAAAGAACATTCTGCATTTATATTACCCGGTAGGAAAAAGTCATTCTAAAATGCAAATATGTATAATTAGGAAGGAAGAAAATCATGCTGGAATAAGAAAGTTTTGGAGAAAAATTAGAACTGAATTTTATGCCAAATATAATATTCAAGTTTTGCATTACAAAATGAATTAGGGTTTTGTTTCATTTTGTTTTGTTTTTTAAATAAAAATCTAAGTCAAAGGCTATTGCAAGTACAAGAAATAAAAATTTAAGGATAAAAAAGATCTACCTGGGAAATAAGGGAACTGCTCTTACTGCATACCACCACAGCTCAGGAAGATAAAGTATGTTACTGCGACTAAAGCAGTAACATTCAAATCTAAATTCCATTTTCCCCTTTTAAAAGTGAAGACAGTAATACCAGGCCTATTTACCTTCCTATTGATCAGATGAGATTCTGTATTTTAAAGTGTTTTTTAAACTGAAGAAGAGTACAGAATGTCAAAGGATAATGCCACATGAGTTCTTTCAATGGGTAACACATTTTAAAATACTGGTTGTTTTTCATTCACTTGGAAGAGACTTAACTTTAAATCTGTTTGTCCTCAGGATACTAGTTAAACTGAATTATTCAAGATGTGGTTTTAAATGTTTTTAATGTTGAACATTCATATCCTAGTACAGAAGTCCTTCTCTGGATATCATTAGTATATGTCAATGTTAAACGAGTATTTAGAGTTTAGAAGTTGTTATAAATCAACTCTAGGTTTCCTAGGATGTACTAAACAAAATGAATAGGACTCCCCTGCCCATCCCAGTATGGTTGAATTCTCAGTAGCCCTGCTATACTATGAATACCTGGTTCAGGGATAAGTACTTTAAACCTTAAGAATTCTTGGACATTCAATATCTTGCTATAACAATTTGATGAGACCTGTATAAATGAATCATAAACACATGGATTAAATTCCCCATGAAGTATTCATAGCTATGAGACACCTAGTAAGCATTTTGGCAGAATCAAGTATGTCTTGCTGACCCCTTGATATTTTCAGGATCCTCAGTGAACCCAGACCCAGTAAGCATGTTCAGAACAAGGAAAGTGACCAAACTTGCCCACGTTTGCTTGGATGTCACCTTTTTGAAATGTCCTTCAATGTGAACTGGGGTAATCTGACCTCCTGGTCTGGCTATAGGCTTTAAAATATTTTATGTACCATAGTAAATTTAAAGTTTTTAGAATGCTGACCTTAAGCTCTTAATAAGTCAGTTAATTAAAGAGAAATCAGTTTGGTCCAAAAGAAGATTCTCTTGCATATTAAACTAAACTCTATATTTGAAATATTTAGGACTTTGTTAAATACCTCTAAATTTTTATGAAAAAAAAATACACCCCCCTATTCCTTAAATCTACATTCAAAGAAAAATTTTATTTATGCTTGATCCATTCCAAATCAACTAAGTACTTGATTGAGACATTATAATGGGTAAAATGCTTTTATAAGAGTCATTGTTATGCAAAAGGCCTTGAATAGATCTAGTTTGAACCAATCTAAATTAACCCTGTCATTAGAAAAATATAGAAAGTTTTTTTAATGTTTATTATTATTTTATTTTTATTATATTAAAAACATTTGAAATGTTTTTAATAAGTCATAGAAGAAGTCCTCAGTTTCATCTTCTAGGACCTCAAGAAAATAACCTATTTTCTGTACTATATTACTATAATATGTAAAATAATCTATCTCAATAATAAAGTCAAGCAATAAGAACCTCTAACTTCTAATTCAAGTGTATTTGCAAACACGCTAGATTTATAAAACAATATTTTAGTGTATAATTTACAATGGAATTTCAAAAATGCAGTCATTTCCACCCATTTGATTCTTATTTTACTCTATATACAAATCAGTTGTTTTTCAGTCTAAAAGAACTCAGCAATAGTGTTTTGATGTTTCAGCACTTTCCATTTTGAAAATGATTCAAGTATTGATGTGGTCAGATCTATAACTCCTCAACCATCAGAAATTATAACTGTGATAAATAGAATGTAGCAATGTTTCAGACTGGCAACACATTGAATTCAAGAATAAGAGCTACCTATAGAATAAAAACGTCTAGGTCACCATGTCTGTCTCTACAATAGTGCCATGTTCCCTAGCAATTTTCCCAAATGATGGATTGAGTCACTGGCTCTTGTCTTTTCAAATCTTCCATGTGAAAATGGAAATAAACTGCTGGAGTTAATCTAAAATTTCATATTCTGGCAGATCTAAGCAGAACTACTTCTGTGTTTTTTATATAAAGTGGCTCCCATGGAAGACTCTAATTCTGCTTTCTTTTTCTATTTTACACATTCTAAGAATTAAAATTAATATAGGACAGGGCATATGCATATGCATAGGTATGTGCAGTCACGCACTGTTAAGTCCAACCCTTATTATCTTCATTTTATACACACATATACGTACATATAGGAATTTATACATGCACATATATGTTCCCATGAAGATAAAAATCAGAGGTTTAATTTATCAATGCATTACTTAGATCTAATACATTATGACTCAAGATACATCCTCTAACATGCCTAAAAGTTTTATTTTAGATAGGTGTAGTTTCAAGCTTTGTTTTGCATATGGGGAAATGATATTTTCCATGTCTGAGGTTCTCCTCGTCCCCTACCTCCACAATGCAAAGCACACTTTGGAAATCAATGCTGTAGTTCTGTATAATGAACATCATTTACTTACTTTTCTTCCATGGTTACCACAATAAACACTGTGCTATAATGGGAGCTCTTAAATAAGAGATTAAAAGCCAGTATTGATCTCTGAATGTCTGACAGTGATTGGACAATGAATAAATCCAAGAATCTGACAATACTTCATTCATTCCTACTTGTTATGGATTGAAGTGTGCCTTCCCAAAATTCTCATGTTGAAGTAATATCAGTACCTCAAATGTGGCCTTATTTGGAAACACAGCAATGTACAAGTCTACTTCGTTAAGATGAAGACATGCTAGAGAGAGGGCGGGTGAGGGGGGTAGGGTATCCTAATCCAATATTCCTGGTGCTCTTATAAAAAAAAATCACGTATGAAGAGACAGACACACAGGAAAGAAGAATGCCATGGAAAGGCTGACAGAGGTTTTGCTGCTGGAAGTGAGTAAAGGGTCCTCACTAGATGCTTTCAAAGGGAGCAGGGCCTACTGAACTCTTGATCTTGGACTTCTTACCCCATAAAATGTAAAGCAATCCGATTCTGTTGTTGACACCACTCAGCTTGTGGCAGTTTGTTGCAGAAGACCCAGCAAATGGATCTACCACTGGCTTAAACTCCCACCATGCTAGTGAAATGATTTTCAATAAGTAATGACCTATTCAATTCACACCAACCACCATTTAGGCCTCTCTCTACCATTACTATCTGATTTTGATTTTTTACTTTTCTAAATATTCTTGGTCATTTGACTCCTTCCACAAGACTTGAGAGCCTGCTGTGTGTCATGCTAAAACAAAAAAGTAGCAATGACAGTAACATCATGAAGAAGAACCTTTGCATTCTGGGGACAGAAAGCCAGTTGGAAGACAAAAGTAAATGAGTACAGGCTTGTACTATATGAACATGAATCTCGTGCTTTAAAAATATGTATGAAGATGTCATAAGTTCATCCTATAGGTTTAGGCAAATATCATTTAGAAAGCAGTGTGTGAACTGGAACGTGAGGAGGGGTTAGGAGCACAGGGGGAGAGTGATAGACCTGGGCCCAGAATAGAGGGCATCCTCAGGAAAATGAGTCACAAAGCCTGAGGGACAAGAAGAAACAGTGAATATTAAGTACTATGATCAGAACGCTGGGCCGAATATAAGCCAGGGAGGCCCTGGCCAGAGGAGGCAGGGGTCCGATCCTGCCAGATGGCAATGGTACAAGTTTGGACTTCATTCTGAAATCAGCAAATGGCTTTGAAAATAAATTTAAGCAGGGAAATCATGTAATCATATATGCCTTTTAGAAATAATTATGCTGAATGTTGTGTAAGAAACAGATGAGTAGAAGCAAGCAAAGCTAAAAGCAGAGGAAACAGTGAGCCAGTGGCTGTAGTTTTTCAGAAGAGAAAGAATGGTGGCTTAGTCTCAGGTTGTACCTGTTTATGGAAAACAACGGACAACTTTGGAAAATACTAGAAACTGAATTGATATGAATGGACAATTGATTGGACTAGAGGGTAGAGGAAAGAAAAATTCAAAAGTAATGGCCACATTTCTGGCTTGCAAATTTTACTAGTCTGGCATCATTCATTAAGATAGACACAGAGGTAAGCAGAAGATCTGGAGATGATGAGAAGTGATCTGATCCTGGAACATGCTGAGTTCCAAGATCCTATGTAGGTGTATCTAGACAACAATCCAGAGGAGTGGCAGCACGGGCGCAGACAAGATATGCAGACTGGGTCCCCAGGCTGGTCGCACATCAGAGTCAGGTGTGGAATCTCTGACAAATGCAGGCACTTGGGTCCTCCTCATAATCCTAATTCAGAGGGTCAGTGAGGGAGGGGCTGATACATTTTCATTAGCTCTAGCTCTACAGGGGATTCAGAGCATGGCCATGCTTTAGCACCCGCTGAGATACAGAGTTAGAACACAAAGGACAGGACAAAACGCAGAAAAAATGCTGTCATTTCAGAAATGGTCCTAGGGTGAAGAAACCCCAAAGAAGACTGACAAATTGGGGCAGACAGCTAGACGCACACATAGGAAGAGACTGGTGAAGAACAGAAAAGTCAACAGTCTTCAAATACTGAAGAGATTCTGAAGAAAACAGCCTGAAAAAGAACCACTGATTTTAGCATTAAACATTTCAACATCGTTGATGAGGGAAAATGCAAAATAGGGAGTAAGAATTTAAAACCCATTGGCTGTGAAACGGAGCAAGGTAGTAGACAAAGAGGAAAATGAATGAAAGTTTGCTCCTTTTTTCATCGTTGTTTCATGTTTTGAAGATTGATTTGAATGTGTCTATTTCTTTAAAAATTTCCAGCTCTATTGAAGTATAATTGACAAAACTGTATATATATAAAATTCACTGTGTGATGTTTTGACATATAGACATTATGAAATGAATACCACAATATCAAGCTAATTAATATGTTCATCAGTTCACAGTTACTATTTGTGCATGTGTGTGAGGAATGCATGAGACCTACTCTCTCAGAAATGCTATTAACATGGTTAGTAGCTATACCCACCATGCTGTGCAGTAGGTCTTCAACCTAAAGCCTCAGAGTGGAAAACGTGTACCCTTTAAGCAATCTTTCCCATCTTCCCTTACCCCCTAGTCTCTGGTAACCACCTTTCTATTATCTGTTACAATGAGTTTGACTTTTTTTTTTTTTTTTAAGAATTCACATATTGAATTCATGCAACATTTATCTTTCTATGCCTGACTTATTTCACTTGGCCTGATGCCTTCCAGAGTCATTCGTGCTGCCACAAACACTGATGCTCATGAGCCAATATGAGGAGAAAGCCAGTGATACAAGACAAATGACAGGTGACAGAGAAAGTCCATGGAAGACGCAGAAGGGAGGAGGATTCAAACCACAGGCACGAGTCCAAGGTTCATCCTTAAACATGAAAAGAGTTGGAAGTTTCCATCTGACCAAGGAAAGGGTTGTCGTATAGGAAAAATGGAGACAAGGTGATTAGAAAAAAAAAAAAAGACTTTTTTTTTGGTAGCACTGAGGCCTCCTTCAACTGGTACTTGAGACTATGAACTTGCTATGGCGACCAGTGTATGTCCTTGCAATTTCCTCTGGAAACACTAGAGGTAAAATGGGGAGCAAACACTAGGAGATTACTCCTGGGTTTTCATTTTCCAACTTGAGTATAACAGAATAACAGCAAAGAGATTACCAAGAGGACAACAAAAATATCAGACTACAGGGTATTTCATGTAATGAAAGGAACTAGAAGGAAAGGGAACTTTAGAGTTTGGGATATTTGAGTTGAAGATTTCAAGGTTGATGGGAGCGGTACACAAATTTCAGGGAGTGGCTCTGGGGGTGAGCTATCAGTAAAACTGAAGTCGAGGTCAACAGATTTAAGGAAGCTAAAGAGGAAAGAATAAAGCTGTGATTCTCATGTTGGCTGCATATTAAAAATCACTTGGGGAGCTGTAAAATTTCTCAATACACCAGCCCGAGCCAAACCAGGATCTCAGTGGATAAGACCAAAGCCTCAGTCTTTGATTAAGGTGAAAAGATTGAGAAGAGATCTGCAGAAATCAGTTGTTGCCTGTTCCATGTGACTGAATCCTAGTCACTCTGGATGGTGAATGACAGGTGTAATTTTAGTTTTTAAAATTTTTACTCAGGAAAACAATAAGGAAGACAAAGGCAATGGCACAATAGCTCGCACAGGGAAGAACTCTAAACAGAACTCTAAAAATTCTTAACATGTAATGGTTTATGTTAAAAGATAAATGGATCTAGGATTGTACTGTCAGATATTCCTTTGGAAATCTGAAATATATCCCATAATTTTATGTGCCTGTTAGACGTGAAGTTCAAATATATCTTCCTTTATTTCTTTTTAAAAGTTCAGGCAAATTAGAGTTATTGGCCTAAAGAACACTCCCAGACTCAATTCTGCAAATTCCATCCTCCACTTCAGATTGGATTTAGTTTCTTATCTTGGATCTTCTCAATCACCCTGGCTCCTAGAAACTGGAGAATTGATGAGACCCCTTCAAGAGGTTACACGTTAGCATTAGTTTTAGCTCCCCAAAGAAAAACAACATCAGTAGCTATTCTTAAAATTTCCTCAAGAAAGGACCCTTTTCATCTGGGATAAACTGAATAGGAAGCCAGCTGAGTTCTTGTCACCATGGTGACCTCATCATGTGGAATTATAGGTTTTCATAGGGGTTCATCCAGGTGAAGGCTTTAATTATAATCAGAAAACAAATATGCTAGGTCCATAAATGACGTTTCTGCTAACCCAAGCAGCAAAATAATTATTGATATTTCTTAGCCTAGTGCCTCATTCTGAGCAGTTCTTGCTAATTAAATCTCATGAACAGTTTTCTTCCTTTCATCTATCTGGAGTGACAGATCCCCACTCATTACTTTAAGAGGTCTAGTGTTGCAAAAGATTTTGATGTGAAACAGAAGTACTCATAATATTCCCAGCAATATTTATATATTGATTTAATATATCGAGAGTTCCTTAGATTCAGGAGTCTAAATAATTTTATTTTTCCTACCTAATACATTAACAAAAATTAGTAGGTTGAAAAGGGTGGAAGGAGAGCTTTCGAAATTTTCTGGACTCAATTAGTATGCAAAATTTGAGAAATGGACTCTAAAAAATCCCCAGCAATCTGTCAAATTTCATCACTTTACGGTTCAAAATATCTATATATTATAGCTAATATTTTTATATATTTTATGATTCTAGAACAGTTAGGACAAAAATTGCTTCTTTTAAAAAGAAGTAAATAAAGTGATGTGAGTATAGGCAGAGCACAGAACCTTTATAAGGCAGTGAAAATATTCTATATAATAGTATAATGAATGGCTCTATATCATTTGTCCAAACCCACAGAATATACAACATCAACAGCAAACTGCGATAAACTATAGACTTTGGGTGATTATGACTGTCGATATAAGTAAAGTTTATCCTTAGTAAAAAATATACCATTATGGCTAGTAATGTTGATAACTGGGGAAGCTGTGCAAGTATGGGGGCAGGAGGAATGTGGAAATATCTGAACCTCCTTTTCCATATTCCAAAAAACCTAAAACTGTTCTAAAAAATAAAACCTAAAACAAAGTACTTATGGCTTCACAAGATAAAACTTGCCTAAAGTTGGATCTGAAATTAAGTGGCATACTAGACTCAAAATTCAAAATGGGATATTTTGACTCAGAAAAGTCACGTCAGAGTTATCATAGCATAAAAGAGCAAAACAGACAAACAATTTAGTTCCATTCTGACATAGCTGACTCTCTGCTGAATCTGGCGCTGTGTAGTTCATCTCCATTCAAGTTCGCATTTCAAGTATAAAGTATTGTCTTCCTTGATTTATAGTTATTGTCATCTTAATGATCACAATGACTTTCCATCTGTCTTAGATATCTATTTATTTCTCTTTCTACTGATTTTCTCTATCCAGATTAAGAGGACCTCTATCCTGCCCCTCTTCCTTACCCAAACATAAGGTGCCATGTGTAGTTGTCTGTAAGGAACTCTTCAACACCACTAATAAGAGACAATTTTCAAACAACTCAAGTCATTCATCTGAAACTGACCATCAGTAAACAGAAGGTCTAAGAATGTAGAATCAGGGCACATGAACCTGAGAAAATACTTTAAACTATTGCCATACACATTACTCCAAATTTCTTTTAAATTTTAGTCCATTTCCCATTAATACATCTCTCCAATTTTCCTCTCAAACTCTTGATTTTTTATATGTGCAATCATTACCCAAGATGGAGACTTCTTTGGCTTCGTTCTTACCACGTTTCATTAATCTTAAGAGGCCACTTATTGTGAGATGTATTATCAATTTGTTGAGTTTTTCACAGGAAAATTAATCCCTACTTCATTAAACGAACATATCAATTGTATGAGTCATCCTAATTTCAGAAATGTTAAAGTAACAAAAGAATACTTCAGAACTGTCAAAAGACAGAATGTTCTCATTCATTTCTCATTTAGCATAGTTTGTTTCTGCTTCAATATTTACTCTAAGATCTTACACTCTTAGTTCCATAGTACCTTTAGAACAGTGCAGTCCAAAATAATCTTATGGCATAGAAATGTTCTAAAATCTGCATTTTTCAATATGTAGAATTATGTGGCTATTAAACACTGGAAATGTGACTGGTGTAACTGATGAACTGGATATTTTATTTTATTAGAGCTTAACACATAAATGACCACGTGACTAATAGCTACCATATCTGTTACTGCATTAGTCAACACAGTTCTATAATCTAAAATCTAGTATCTCCAGATGGCTTTCAGTGGGAGCTCCTTTTCTTATTATTCTCAAGGCTAGAATTTATTTGCTTTACTCCCATTACTGGAACTTGAGGAGTGGTTAACAGCCTCCTGTTTTTCACTGCCCTTCCAGGCTACCATTCCATCACCTTCTTGTAACTAGCTCTGCTTATTTTGGAGTCCATACCATCTTGCACTTCTTGATATCCAGAAAAGTCTTCCACCAGTTGCATAAAACACACTGACATATTGACCATACTTTTTCTTTCTATCCTAGCTTACACTTGATAACAACTTTAAACATGGCAATGATTTTTTCATAGTTACCTCTGCTTCAGTTTGGAAAGTCAACGTCATGAAGATGGTCCTCTCTAATTCAGCTTTCCAATACTTGTGACTCTCCACGTCACAATTTGCATCTCTGACTAAGTTTGCTATCTGACTACTTAAACAACTTCCTACCTCCCTCTAAACTTTACATGCACTTTCATGAGAAAAAACAGATCCCCAGAACTTCTATCTCTGAATTTTTACAAACTTTGAGGTCCACTGCTTTATCTGTACATTCCAGACTAGAGAATATTTTTAGAAAAAGTATTAAACACATTGAATGGATGTTCCATGAATAGTGCTATTTAGGTTTACCCCCACAGCTTAGCGGTTAATGTATAGGACGTGTACTGGTCAAGGACCAGGGTTTGAGACCAGGGGCAGGCAAAAGAAAAAAACATATAAAATAAAATAAATAGTGCTTTTTTAGCAAAATTATTAACAACTTACTAAAAATTATATATTATTTTTAAACTCATAACTTTACCTCATTTTCTTTTGCTGTCAGTAAAAATCACAATAATACTAAAAATAATGGACATTTCAAAACATTTATAATGTAGCAAGCATTATTTTAAGAATATCATATGAATTATATCATTTAATGCTCATAGACATTATTTGAGTTTTTGAGTTATGTTCTATTAGTCCTACCATATTTGTCACTTTATAACATATGTAAAATGTAAAATATATGTATATGTAAAATGATATAATGATCTCATTGTAATGAAAGATTAGAAGTCACCTTGCATAAACTGGCTGAAGATTTCTCAACTGAAACCACTATTCATTCTCTTTCCCTTACCTATATTAGAGACATAAATTTTCCAAAGTAAATCAATCCACTCATGTTCTTAATTGTATCTTTCAGTACCTTCTCTTTAATCCATACATTCATCCTTTGGAAACTTCTACTCTCTTTTTTTGACCTCTTTATTCTATCCCTCCCTTCCTCCATACACACCAATCAATACCACAATGGTTCTTTCCACTCAATCTACGATTCTCCTTTAAAAAACAAAAATGTCTTTCCAATTTGCCTGATTTTTGCCCAGTCTCCTCCCTTTCTTTTCTTGCCCTTTCAAACTTCCACAAAGAGTAGAATACAGTATGGTAGAAAGAAAACTATGACCTCAGGCAGTGGTAAAGGAGGAGGCCATGCATCTGTCACAGCACAGATACAGTAGGATTTAGCTTTACTATATGAGAAATTAACCTAACCAAGAAGATTGATGCAGAAAAGCATTATATGGTCTCTTTCTCCTGATTCAATCATCAAGACATTTAGTCTCTATCTTACAATTAAGGATTATTTCATATAACTTTCCAATTAATTGGCCATGTCTTAATCTTACCTGACAGTTCTTCATTTCTCAAATGATAAAAATCCCATTATTCCTTTAAGTCGTTTCAGTCTGATTTCTGTCAGCATCAGTTCTAATCCCTATATTCCAATTCTTAAAGGTCATCATTTGACCAAATTTTAAAGTTGTTATTATTATTTGTCTTAGCATTTAAATATAAGTCATTTAGTCCCTTTTTGTAATGTCCATTCCATGGTTAAAATTTACTAATAGGAATTATATACATCTTGGCTGATGTAGAATTCTAAATTGTCCCATTACCGAAAGCTCCGTGATTACACAAGTATATGGAACAAAAAGGAATTCTGTTAAGGTTACTAATCAGTTGACTTTATGACAGTGAGATTTGGGGGCAGGGAGTATCTAACCTAATCATAGGAACTATTTAAAAAGAGCAGAAGAGGGAGCCAGAAAGATTAAAAATGTATGAGGATATTTGATATGATGACCAGCAAGTAACCAAGAACGTCAGTCCTACAACTGCAAGGAACTGCATCCTTCTAATGACAGGAAGGAGTTTGGAATATGACCCTGAGCTCCAAATAAGAGACACAGCCAGCAGGCATCTTAATTTAAACCTTTTGATATTCTACAAAGATTTCCCAGGCTGGTCAACCTGGAGTTCTGGCCTAAATACAGTAAGACTACAAAAAAAGAAAGACAAAAATCAAAATATATGGGTGCTGTCTTAAGCTGCTAAATTTGTTTTAATTTATTATGCAGGAGCAATAGAAAACTTAGATAGTCAAAAGCATCCAGATAATATATTGTTATCTCCTTTATATTCTTAGATAATAGAAAGGACTGTCTTGGAGTTTTGAAGCCAAAATCTGTAAATACGGCTTTAAAATATCACTTCAGTAGCACTTGGAAAACAGTGTTTCTGGCAATAGTTGCTTTAAAAATAAAATCATTTAGATTACTACATTAGTCATTGATTCTTTATAGCATTCCAAAATAAGGTAATTTATTTAGCTAATGACTAGTGTCATTATCTGGGTCTGCTAATGCATTAAAATAATGTTTGCTGAATTCCACAGTCACGGTTAGAATCTGAAGTATTCAATGGGATTAGCTCTCCACATCTCAAACACAAAGATCTATTAGAAAGGTGCATGATGAGAACAAAATGATAAGATGGAACCACTTATTTCTTTATTTAATGGCTATTAAATGAGTGACTTAATTAACCTCTTACCTTGGAGACTCTATTACGCAAATTTTAGTTAAACAAACTACATATTTGCAGTTTTTAAATACATAAAAAGTTTTTTTAATAAAAACGCTTCTACATTAAAATGAAAACATTATAAAACATTAACATTTTAATGGTGAAAGGATGCATGTTATTTTGTTTATCTTTTAGTCAAAAAAACCATATTAAGATACAAGTCATGTAACGAGTTATTTGCAGCATAAGAATAGAGTCAATATTTTGATTAAATAAATTAAGATAATAACCTTAATGAGCAACGAGCGAAAATGCCAAAACGGAGTGACAAACAGAAACATTTTGTGAGCCTGTGAATGTATTTGATTCTGTTGCTTCTAGTTCCTAAAACACAAATGAGATCTTCAGTCTGCATCTTAAGAATTATTATCCATATTTTACTTCTTTTAATTCCACAGTCCTCAAATGGTATAACTTCTACTTACTTTGAAAAACAGGCGGACAGAAGTTTTGTATTTTATGTATTTCATTTTTACACAACCTCTATTCATTAGCCAAAGAAGAATCTGTTATATAACCACAGGTAATAAAAACATTATTTGTCAAGAGTCTAACCCCTCCAGTAGTATTTTTTATTCTGGGTAAATGTTTATGGCTCACTTGAGGCAATTAACATTTCATGTTAATTAGTAAAAGAATCAGCATGGATGGTGATGAGTATGGTGATATGAATGGCATTGCATTAGGGAATTCTCAGATACCACCTACTTCTTGAAATAGCAGGTGCTATGGATATTTCACACTGTTCAAATAAAGAATAAAAAAGATAAAAACGGATTATTAATGATGTACTGAATTATAGGATTTCATTATTTTTTCAAAGTAGGAACATACTCAAAGTTAATTACCAGAGCTATTTAAGATTTTACTCTTACCTAGGCACTACATTTTTATGTAAACAATGCATTTTCTAAAAGTATTTTGAATGAATGGTAGCCTTCTTTCTTAGCAGGTGGTCTCACTGCATCTATCATTAGGGAGCAGGCATGCTCTATGATTCAGTACTGTATTCGAGGGTGTGTATTGCCCTGAAGCACCCGACAGATTTTACATGTAGTCAAAAGAGTTTTTATAATACTCTTTTCTTAGGTCTAGATTGTTATTCATAGCGACAGTTTTTTACCATCAACCATGAGAAATTTTTGGTACACTAGGGTTGCTACTGAAGATGTAGTCATCACAGCATTGCTTGCACCTGCTGCAGAGGTGGAACAAAGTGGTGAAAGTCTGCATATTTCCAAGAGGCTGGGGGAATAAAGGAGTCTACACACAGATGCTGGGATACTGCCGGCTCTAAGCACACCACTGCACACCACCACTGCATATTTTACCCTTAAGCAAGAACTTGCTCAGGACTGTGTCCTGAAAGACTTTGTTTATCAAGGAACCATTTGTAAATTTGGTGAAACTGTGTCTGTAGATTAATCATCTACATCTACCTCTTACTTATCTGAATAGCAAAGGAGAAAGGAATTAAAGTTAAAAATTGCTGCTGCAGAATCCACAGCCATAATGTTCATGTGATTCTCAAGACAGCCCCTTTTACAGCTTTTAAAAAATTTCATTATATTTTTATTAAGTGGAGGAAAACATGCTTGTGATATACCTGTACCTTTAAAAAAGTTAAAAGAAAGGAGAACTTGCTCAGTGGCTGAAGAGACCAGCAATGCAGGACAGAATCATGGAATTCTGTCAGGCTGCACAGGTTCAAGGCTAATATGACTAATATCTTCCTCTATGCTTCCATGCTTCTCTCTCCATGTCTAGAAAAATGCAGTAGAATGTTCTGGAATAACAGAAATGTTCTATAGCTGCTTTATCCAATACAATAGCTACTGGACAGACTACTTAAATTCATTAAAGTCAAATTTTAAATTCTGTTTAAATTTAGAAAATGATGCCTGGCTTAAGATAGTTAGAATTCCAATGCTGTATTGATCCTGGTCTTGAGTTAGTGTATAGTTTTTTCACAAATAATTATTGGGGACCTGTTTTGTACCAGGAATTATTCTGTAATCAAATATAGAACAGTATACCAGACAGGGAAGGCTCAAACCTTAGGAGAGTCCAGGCTAATGTAAGAGAGAGAAAAAGAGTAATAAAATAATGTGTGACTAAATTTTATGCAGTTATACAGATTATACAGGACAAGGGACTGAGTTGAGAAGGGGTGGGAGTGTTCTTAGAAAAAGTGGTAAATCACTATATCTCAGAGAAAGCAAACCTTTGAATGGTGTTATGGGTTGAACTGTATCCACCCAACCACATACACACTAATATTTGTATGTTGGAGTCCTAACACTCTCCTCTCTCCCAGTACTTCAGAATGTAATTATATTTAGAATTTAGGTCACTGAAGATGTAATTAGTCAAGATGAGTTAATAATGCAATATGGTAGGCCTTAAGTCAATAAGACTGGTGTCATTGTAAAAAAAGGGAAATTTGAACATAGAATCACAAGCAGAGGGAAGACAAAGACATAAGGAAATGACGATCTACTAGCCAGGGAACAGTCTGAAACAGATTCTTCCCTCACAGTTCTCAGAGAGAACCAATACGGCCAATACCTCGATCTCAGATTTCTAACCTCCATAACAGTGAGACAACAGTACATTTTTGTTGTTTAAGCAATGGTACTTCACAATGGCAGCCCTGGGATACGATATAAGTAAACATGGATGAGGAAGTCTTGTGGATTTTGCTTGTCATTTAATCCTCAAAGGTACCCCATAGGTTAGTTTTGGTGATGAAGATACAGTTTAAAGAGAGAGATTGGCCTGAGGGAAGGCAAAGGCAAGACAGAAATGTGAGTTAGCTACTTCTTCACCTGAATGACCACTCTGACAGCTGACTTATCTCCTCCTGACTCCACCTATATCAGATTCTGTGAAAATTAAAAAATTAATTTTGAATGTAAATAAAATTAGACTATTAACATTGGCTAAACTATAGTGTTGACTTAAGAGAAAATGCAAAAACCCAGTAGAAATGTCTTATTTAACTACTGTATTTAGAACGGATGTATATTCAATTATATAAAATCCATATGCATCTTGATTTTTGCAGTATAGACGTAGTTATATCTATCTAGTAGCTTATATATGTTAATCACCATATAATAAATGACTGTACAATATATGAAATATATGATGTACATACACCTATACATACATAGATAATATGTAGGTTATATTAAATACTAGAAAAATCTAAAGTATTATATAAAATCTACAGTCCTCTTAGAGTTCCTTCCCACTGCTTTATCTTGCCTTTCATGTCTACAGGTTGACACACTTACATCGTTGTATCTTGCTTTAGAAGATATCAAATTATTAGTCATATTTCCATGAGGAAAGATAGTTATCTTACTAATGAATGAGTATACCTGTTTACAGACACTCACTTTAGTCAAAGAAAGTCTGACACTCTCACTCTGGAGACTAAACAAAGTTCATTTCTGAAAATAAAAGTTCAGCACTTGCCCTCCTGAAAATGGGATGACAAAAGCCCTTATGAGAAGACAGCCCATAATTTTGTTTGCTTACTTGGTGAAAAGAAGACATTTAGTGGGCAGAAACATTTACCCAAATGAGAAAGGCTCTTTAGAAATGTTCAAAATGTGGCCTGACTTTAATCAAGCAATGCCATCTGTTCAGTAAATGGCAAGGTCACAACATTTATAATAGAAATAGCATCCAATGATCATCCAGAAATGAACAAGCAGAAATAAAACTGCAGTCTCTATTAAACATGGCTACCTATGTTCTAGGAGACACACACACACACATATCCATTAGCATATGGTATGCCTTTTAGAAGAAGTACTTTTGTTCTTGGTCCTGCTAGTGACAAATTGTAGATTATTTGCTAGGTCGATAGACTTCCAGAGATTCAATTATAATTTCTCTGCGTTGTGGTTGTGGTAAGGATAAAATCAGGTCATGTTTGTGAGGGTACCTTGTGAACTATATACATGTAAGCAAAGGGATTAATTTTTCCTAACTATAAAAAATGACTCAAAAATTAAAAATAGTACAAATACATTTTGAGTAGCAAGCGTATTGATCATAATGACATGATCAATTAGGTGCCATTACTATTGTCATTTTGCAGGGGATGAAACAACTTAGATGAATTGCCTAATGTTACACAGCTGTTAAATACTTGACAGTGGGTTTGAGTCCAGGCTGATCTCACCCCAGAGCCTGTTTTCTTAATAAAAATTCCTCAAACCTATTTCTCCTTTTAAACAAAGGGCAGGTGAGAGGAGAGAGAAAAATGCTGAGATAATTATTTTGTTATAGGATGAAAAGATTCTAAGATTCAGTGATGATCTTCAAAAAACTAAAGCAAAACCTAAATCAATGTTACATAATATACATAAACATCTATGTGTAACAGAAAGGTCAATACTATATTAAAAGCCATAAATATTATCTATATGGAGAATTTAAAAATGCTACTTTGCTATGTACTTGAAAGATCTATCTTCCAATATAACAGGTAACTATGGTAATAGCAAAAGTGCTAGCATTAACTTTTGAGCTGTTTTTTCAGAACTGTCCACTAATCATTGTGTGTAGATGTTTACAACAACAAAGGGTTCATATTACTTCACTCAATGCCATTATTCATGCCAACTATATTTTTATATAAAAGAGATAAAAGTATATGGAGGAAGGCAGATGGGAAACAATAAAGTTAAGTAATTTGAGTGGATCTAATCAATTTTTCTCCTGAAAAAGACTAAGATATTTACTAGGAGGTCACTGGTTATTATAAAATGAAAATAAACAAACACCTCCTAACATACCCCACTACACATAATTTAATCAATGCACTTCTATGAAAGCAATGAGAAGTGCCTCCCATGTCAAAATGTATGCAGACTGTGAAGCTGCTCTGTGTGTTTACACACAAATATTGGGCCTTAGTCTCTCAAGTCTTCTGAAAGAGGGAAGTTTTTCTGAATGATAAAGCTGTGTGTAACATAAGAATCCACCATATTAAAAAGAAATAATCATAAATGCTTCTTTAGAGCCAGTTGATTGAGTCAACGCATATGTTGGAGAGTGGCCAAGTCCTCTCAGTAGAGTCAGCTGAGACACATGCCGAATAAGACAATGTAGGCCGCAGAACCCTCTCCCAATCTTCACATCATTCTTCTTCTTAAACGTCAAAGATATGTATGAATACAGTTATTTATTTTAAAGAAATATTAAAGAGAAAGCACGGTTGTAAAGAGATAGAGTAAACCCTGTTGGATTTAGGACAGTACATGGTATTTTATATCAGAAATTCTACCCAAAAAGTCCTGTCCTTGAAAAAAATGGGGTAGATATGGGATGCCCTGAAATCTCTAAAGTCATTTGTGCTTTTATTTTGTGACATTTCGGTTGTGCTGAATTGAATTTTGGCTAGTACTGAAGTCCTTGCCAGAGAGCTTGCTAACTTTTGTAAAAAGCCACAAAGTTTCATTTTGCTTTTGTTCTGGGGAGAAGTAGAATCAGAAAAAATGCTGTTGAATTTCAAGACCCAGAATGCTCTCTTTAGAGTATAACATATTCTTCATAATTTTTCTATGAATATAACGCAGTAAATTTATTTTTAATTAAGATAAATAATATCAATGATATTTCACATTATTAAATTCAGATCTGTAAGACCATGTCAACACTACTTTATAGTCAATTATATAACTAAGTCCCTCTTTTAAGACACTGAGGGTTCCTTCTTTTTTCCTAGTATAAATAATACTCAGGTCACCATATGCTTAACATACATCTTGGCTAATTTATCTGAATACACCCTCAAGTTAAATAAAGTACAGAAAATTATATACTTTGGAAAGATAATTAGAATGATACTTGCTGGTGGTGGCAATTTGGGTGGTGGATTAGTTGAAGCAGAGAGGGGACTAAAGACAGACAAGCCATAACCTCAACTCAGGCAGTGGCAACAGAAGTGCAGATGGTGAGACAGTTTAGACAGAAGAATCAACAGGATGTGGAGACTGAATCATATGGGGGAGAGAAGAAATTTCAGGAGAGAGAAATGAAGGGTGGCCTGAAGGCTTGAATCACTGGGGAGCAGATAATGAGTTTTCAATGGAACCTGCAGAGTCTGGAGGTGCCTGGGGGCATCGAGTGGAAAGGTCAACTCTTCCAGACTCTCAGGACAAAGACCTGTTCAGAACCCAACATGCGAAACACACACAAGAAAACCCAGGATTATTTCACAGCACGTCCTGCTATCACAGAGCCACACATGCTCCCGTCACCTTCTCAGTCCACCCCTCACATTGTAAGGCACACTGCATGTGTGACTGAGTGTGTGTTACACAGGTAAGTTTCTGTGGCTGTTGTCCAAAGTCACTGAATTTGAAATAACAGCTTTTCTTAACTATTAATGCCTCAACTTAAAAAAAAAATGCTTTAGTCTTATGATAGAGGATTCTGGTTGAGGGAGAAGGAAATGTAGATTCAAAACTGGAATCTATGTGGGACCAAAAACAGATGTGATTAAAAAGTAACAAATAAAAAGTTCTATTTGAGAAAATATTAGACATGCATCAACAGTTGATTTCATCATAACTTAAAAGGCATGTAAACTTTAATTTCCAACTCACAGAACTGAAAAGCTAAGCAATTTTGTTGTTGTTTCCCAACTACTAAATGTCAAAAGAACTCAAATCCTGACCTTCACACTCTAAGATCAGAGTTCTTCCCAACTATTTTTCAACTACAAAAATGTTGTTTTACTTTGCTCTCTCTTCCGTTTCTCTTCCTTCTCCTTCTAATCAAGATACATTGATTTTTGCTCAAAGCATTCTCACTTTTAAAAAAAGTTTTTAAGTTATTTCATGATAATGTTAAAAGTATCCTATGCTGCATAGTTGAGCTAGAATATAAGACCTTCAGACAGTCTTTACCACGAAGACTCAGCTTGCTTCCCTGTTTGAACAGGGCTTCAGTATCAACTGACTCACAGTGCAAGGAATATTACTTGGCATCTTTTTCTACAAACTTCCACCACATTCTTCATTCATTGTCCAAGTTTATACTGCCTTTTGGAATCACTGAACTGTGATCTCTGTACTAAAGGAAAAGATGTTTAAGTGTGCCTCCTCAGTACCGAAATCTCTAAAAATTTATCATAAGGCCATTATCATTCTCTACTACATGCTTCAGGTTGAAAGCATTACTGTATCTCTTTCTCTGTTGCTCAGTCTCACTCTCCTTTATTCCCAGGGAGTGGTAAACTCTATTCCCATGTCATGCTACTGAAGATTTTTCTTGTTTTTATAAATGTACTAAAGTAAGTCTGATCTGAATATATTGCTCTTACTGATTAAGTTTCCTTAATCTTGAACATGAACATGAAAGTGACTTTGTCTTTTCTTTTTCTTATTTTAGAAAGCCATCTGTGATAGAAGTCTAACCGAACTAATACAAAAATGTATTCTGATCAAACAATTTTTATTTTTGGCTGAAAATTATGTATTAGATAAGGTGTGCCTCTGTTGAAAATAACAGTTTTAATTGAGTCAAGATTGAGGAACAATAAACTGTACTTATTTGAAGTATACAACTTGAAAAGTTTTTACATATGACCCATGAAAGTATCACCACAAGGAAGACAATGAACATGTCACTCTCAAACCTCTCCTGTGTTCCTTCTGAGTCCCCACCTAACCTGACCCTGCATGAAGGCAACCAGTTAGTCATGGACTCGTTAGACATTAAAGACTTGCCAACTTTTCTACAAATCCAATTCTATTTTAAGAAAAATCTTAACAGGATTCATTAAAAATATGATAAAAGTGATGCAGAAAAAATCTTGAAGATGAACTGTTAAAAACTGTAAAATAAGAAAAAGACAACTATGCCAATGGAAAAAACTAAACAAAGTTCATAGGCAGAGAATGCCCATACTTCCCAGAATAACAAATAAATAAATTGAGAATTAATGATCAAGAAATGAAAAAATAACAGATATTCATTAATATATTCCATTACATTAGTGAAATTTGCTAAAACAGAATATCTTAAAAGTTCTCATCACAAGAAAAAAAATTAACTGTATAGTTATGGATATTGACTAGACTGTTGATGATAATCATCATTTTCGTATTAGTTCGGTTAGACTTCTATCACAGATGGCTTTCTAAAATAAGAAAAAGAAAAGACAAAGTCACTTTCATGTTCGTGTTCAAGGTTATACACTTGAAAATAATATAATGCTGTATGCCAATTATATCTAAATTCTACAACGGAAAAGGAAAAACAAAATAGCAGAGATATTCATTTACATTGATCTCCTTAGCAAAGATTTAAAATATAAAATAATGCTAAGAGATAAAATGAGTTTTGGAAAACAGATACATTGCTAGGAAAATGTACAAGTTTCTGAAGAGCAATTTGGCTATATCTACTGCAATATTAAATATGCGTTATTTTTATTTTGCAATTTTTGGTCTAGAAATACTAAGGAAATAATCAAGTGAATAATAATGAATTTGGAGTTATATAAATGTCTGATATCAGCGAATTGCTTAAGTATTCTATGTTTTGTCTATTTGATGGAATCATTAGAGACCATTTAAAGGAAGAAGTTTATCTGTATGGATTAGGGTGGAAAGAAAAAGAGTGGAAACTAAAGATAAGTATGTACAAAATGATTTTTTCTTCTATATTTAAAAATACTTCTAGTGTGTTTATAAATACACAAAAAGGACTCTGGAAGAAGTGATATGACATTTAAGAGAAGTTTTCTCTGGATGGAAAGAAAAGTACAATAATAGTTTTCACTTTCTATATACACGTATACATAAAATTTTACTGAGAATGTTTATTACATGTATTAAATAGTTTCATATAAACAGTATGCTCATACAATTTATACATCTAAGATGTATAACTAGGTATAAACATCTAAGAAAACAATTCTAAAAAATATAGATGTTGACAGTTTTAGAATTATAAGTAACTTTTTAACAATTTTTAATCTAAGTTTCTCTAATTTTTACAATGGTCATAAGAGACCATTACAAAAAATTCATATGATAAAAATATTTCAACAAACTTGTTCTGCTTAGGTAAAATCAATGTAATAAAAATGTTCATTTAGATAGTATAAAAATTCATCTCTAAAATGTCCTTTTCAAATGCTGATCATAATGATCAAATATATATGGTCACTAGAGAGACATCAGGCAACAGGAATTACAAGACAATGAGCAGAGAAAAAGAAATTCTGCTTGCTATATTCTACTGAGGTCAGCAGCTTCCAGTCCACAGCCTAGAGAGCAAACACAGAAAGCCAGGCAGTGTCCCTCTAAACTGAAGAGATGGAGTTGAGAATGTAGGGAGGTCAATAAGGCAGAGATTGCTAAGCTGGGAGACAAAAGAGAGGCAGTACACATAAATGACTAGGAACATCTGTCTAGGCTCCCCGTGAGTCCTCAGCATGGCTTTGATTAGCTTGGAAAAGGTGAGTTTTCAAGGTAAAGGCAGGAGGGAGGGATGATAAAGGTGTAGGGGCAAACCTGTAGGAGTGAGAACTATGTTACTCCATCTTGATTTTGATAATTTTCTCACAAATGTGCATACATATATCAACATTTGCCAAACTATGTGCTTTTAATATGGTATACTGGCTTTATCTCAATGGAGTTCTTAAAATCATTCTGCAAAGAAATGTATATGATGAAAAATGGTCAGATAGGATAAGGCATTGCTAAAATTAACTGTTTTTGTACACAGTATAACTTACTATCAATTTGCATCTACATATTTTAATGTTATCCAAAAACAGTAATAAAGCAAGTCAGGATATTATGAAAACACATATTTTGTATCCAGATATGGCAAATAACTTCCCATAGTTTTGATGGTATTCTCTACAGGATAAATGTTTCTCCAACAATGGACTATTTAATCATGACCTATTACTGTAAGAAACTATGATTCACTAAAAACACTTAAGGCCATAGACCAGAGTTTGACAGACTCTCTCCTCCCATAATACTAACAGTACCAAGAATCTTTAGAGGGTATATCAATGTCATTAACTCCAAGGACAAAAGTACTTTTTACCAATACAGATCTAAGTGTACATGGGATGGAGTCTAGGAAATTCAGAACAAGCCTCGTTTTTACCAGACATTAAAAGCTATTCTTTGACATAGCCCGGTGGTTTAATGGTTAAGTCCACAGCCTCTAGCTGGTGTAGTCCACACATAACCCTAGGACCTGGGTTTGTGACTCAGGGCCGTTGGGAGGAAGCGACCTATACAAACAACTACATAAAAGTAAATGAAAGCTTCTTCCTCCTCTCTCTTCCTGCCTTCCTACCTACTCACCTTCATTCCTGCCTATACCTTTCCTTTAAAAGAAAAGCAAACAAAACAGGTATTCTTTGGCTAGGACATTTGTAGGAAAATGGGGAGGCCAGGTGACTATAGAGATGTATCTACAATATGCTGGAGATCTACCTGAATCAGCAACTTATCAGAGGGATAAATTTATCTATATTGACTGCTCTCAACCAAAATATTTGAGGTAAAATAGTATCCTGGCAATCAACTGAGGGGATTGGGGGTACTGCATCTGTCTAAGTAATGTATTATTGATCTACAGCTAAACTGATCTGAAGGTCAGACTTCTAGGATTTCTCTCAGTCTCACATTCTGAATCAATTGCTGTCTTTTAGGAATGGCTATATTAGAGGTTCCTGACTCATCTTTAGCCAGAATAACAAGAATAAACCTGGTGCTACTGCATGTGGGCTGCAAATGCAACAAAATTAGTGCCTCTGTATTTTGCTCTGTGGGTTGTTCCTGAATTATGGCCCAACTGTCATGCTGCATTGCTCATTTGAAGTTTCTATATTGAGAAGGAATTTAAATAACCCACTTATTTACACTGGAATTTAATATATAGGTTCTTATCATCATGAATTTCTGTTTTTTCAGATAACTATCCTATTTGCTATGTGAGCTTATATAATTTTTATTTCCAAGGGACAAATATTGCGTGTGTGTGTATGCGTGTGTGTGTGTGTGTGTGTATGCATGTGTGTGTGTTTTAACCCAACAATGGTGGACTATTAGCTTATTAAAGACTACACTAAATTAGGTTATTAGGCATAATCCAGGTCATAAATACCAAATCCATTTCAATTAATCAGGTTTGAATTCCATTATCACACAAATGCCATTTGTTGATAAACAAAATGAAATTGCTGTCAAAACACCTATACACTTAGTTCAGGATTATTATTTTCAAAACTGAATTTAAGTATACTGGATGTCTGTATAATACACATATTATTTCCTATCTTTCACTGTACATTATTTGCAGATATACATTTGAAATGTATTTTTAAAGTTAGGTCTTCTCAAAGATGTTTTTAAATAAGAAACAGTGATTTCAAAGATACCTATATCTGCATGATTATACCTATAAAGTATATAGGTTGGTACACACTTTAAAGAATTAAAATTTGAGGATACAGAGATACCTCAAAAAAAATTTCGATCCAATAATTCCACTTTGAGGCTTATACACAGAGAATACAAAAACACTCATCAGAAAAATAATCTGCACCCCTATATTCATTGAAGAACAATTCATAGTAGCCAAGATATGGAAACAGCCTTAATGCCCACCAACAGATGACTGGATAAAGAAGCTATATAGACTCAGTGGAATTCTACGTAGCTGTTAAAACTGACATAATTATGTCATGTCTTTTGAAACAACCTGGATGGATCCGGAGATGATTATGCTAAGCAAAATAAGCCAAAAAGAAAAAGAAGTACAGGACAGTTGGACTTATATGTGGAATATAATGAAACAAAACAAACAGACAAGTCTCACAGGAAGAAAGACTGTGGGGATGCGGGGAAACAAGGAAAAGAAGGAACATGGCGGTGGTAAAGGACACTGGAACTCTGGTGGTGGGTGTGGTGTGAAATGAACTCAGGCTGAGGTGTCAATTCAATATTTGAAAAGGCATATAGCAATGTAAACAATAATAATGCAAACAATAATAAACCAATTTTTAAAAAGAATTCAAGTTTGTTTTGAGATATATCTTGTACTCTCTATCAATGACACGTGAAAGGCAGAATTGTTGGTAAGAATGAAGCAGTTTGGAGGTTTAGAATTTCCAGAGGAAAATTATTTTCAAAGTAATTTCAATTATAAAAATATTTTTATAAAATGTGTTCTGAAGAAAAGGCATTTTAAGACTATGTGAATGTATTCACACTAAGAAAGCTAATACTCTATAAATTAAAATCTGAATTAAAATTAATTAGGGAAGAATTCTGCCTCCAAAGAATAATTTAACATGATTTCATCTTTGCAGGAAGATACATATGTAAAATGAGGGACAACAAAATCAGTCATTTTGGCCCTAGAATCAGTTCCCTATAAGGAGAGGAGAACAGGGATATGATTCCTGTGATTCATGTAGCCTTAAAATTAAATGCAAATTATCTGTGTGATTACATGTATAGTTTCCTAGAGGTATGGCTAGATCTCATTAGATTCTCAAAGATTCCAGAACCTCTAAAAGAATAAAATCCATAAGTCTGGCCAATTTATCAACTGGAATAGGACATTTTCACTGTGAAGAAAAGGAATGCAGTTCTAACTGTGAAAAGGATGGTCCAATCCCTCTCACGCATCACAAGATAAGGAGAAAATAACATTCCAAGAAGGATTTGCTAATTTCAAGGAACAAAGTGCTGAGGAGACACATTCACTGAACAATTCCCAAAGTGCTGATGTGTAAGCAATGTGAAAATTCTAAAAATAGTGTTCAGTGACGTCTCAATGGCTCTTCAAAATAATGGACTGAAAAAAACAGAGCCTTCTCCCAAGTCAGGTTCAAATATGATTCTATATTAACCTTATGTTTTCAGATTATTCCATAACAATTTCAACTAGTCTTTGAGCCTGTGAATACTTCTGTAACCAAAATACTATGAATATGAGCTTTTGCATTTATTAAAGGATAAGGCAGATGATTAATTATTAATCTCTTTTAAGGTAATAAAAACTACCTTCAATATTAATGAGTAACAGAGTAAGTGATAGCTTTCTTGTGTGAAGCCTGTTGATCAAATCCTATCAGGGGTGCAGCAAGTGTGTGAGAACTCTCAAAACATCTAACAGGAGGAATGAGTGAAGCAACTTAGACTCTAACCCCCAAACAGAAAAGGTTTAAATGGAGAATTATAGGCCGTGTTCAGTTGTATTTTTCAAGGCAAAGGAAGATATTAGAATTATATTGAATTATATTGTATCTTTCCAGGGAAATGCCTTCTACCAAGAAGTGGAGGTGGCAGAGAACCAGACTTTAGTACAAAGTATATTTTTCTCATCATGAGTCTTAGGCAAAAGAGATGTCTTGTGAGGCGAGACTCTCTCAAAAGATGGTTTTATGTGCCACGAATATTCTGAGATGTATTTCTATACTGAGTAGGAAGCTGGATTCTTCTGTGTAGAAAAATTGTGTGAGTACTCAAAGTCTGTGATTCTGTGAATTATTAGAAATAATTGCTTACTGCTAAAAAGGATGTGACCGGGTAATAGGGCAGCTGCCTAAGGAACACCTTTAGACGAACTTTAACAGTGACTAGAAGGAACAGACACTTCAGGGTAGAGTAATTTGTGCACAAAACACAGGATTTTACTGCATTAGTGAATTTTAAACCACATCTCAATTACTTTCTTCTCTGAGGAGTATGAGGAAAAGATTAAAGCTCTTCAAGGCAAGAGCATTATATAAATTGGAAATGCTCCCATATTCTGAAAATGTGCTTGCATGAAGAAGTGTGAGCAAAGGGAAGACTCAGAGGTGATAAGAAAAAGGACGTAAGCTGTGGCAGAGTGGAAAATGGCCTTCAAGATAAGGACAAGTAATTTTAAATGGCTAGGAAAACAGGGAGGCCAGTAGAAGGAATTGAAATGATGAGTAATGGGAAATTAGAAGATTAGAAGAGCTAGATAGATTACCTTGGGAGGCAGCACTCTGAAATGATTAGAGAGTATAATGGCAAGAGAGGAGATTGTAGAATTGAGATAGGAAACCAAAAGACAAGGATGGATAGACCTATTCCCGAAACAGGAATAATACCATCATGAAAACCCAAGAAGGCAGTTTGTAAATAACAAAAATAAGGCCTTTACTGATACTTGGGTATTATATAACATTGATCCAGAAACAGTGTATGTATATGCTACTTGCTTGGTATCCATCAAGAAATGTTTTTGCAGAAATGAAGAAGAACATAGTCTACATGTCTATAAAACAGTAATTTAAAAAAAGAAGAATTTAAAATGATCACTTTGGAAACAAAAGCTGACAAATGCATTAGCACATATTTAAGAACCAAAAGACGAATGTCTTTTTGTTTCCAAGTTAAAGAAGAGCATCTAAGCTTGAGACACTAAGTGTGAAAATAAAAAAAATTCTTTGATTTTGTTTTCAATGTACAGCAGCTTTCACATGACAAATAGAGTTAAGTTGACACTGCAAACAACATGTAATTTCCAAGAAGAGAAAAAAAAGCCAGTACTTTTTCTATCACTTCTTAAAATAGATTCCGCAACAAGACTTTTACTCACATGTTTTCACAACTAAGATAAATGAATTAGAAGAATGGTTCAATCTAAAAGACTTCTTCCTTTTAGCAAATCTCACATGGCTGTTGATAAACTAGTCATTCTTTTCATCAGAGAAGAGCAGCAGAAACTGTTAATTCTCCTGTTCTACTGATGGATGCACATTAATTAGGTCTAGAGCAAACTAAGTCCAATAGTTAATGGAATGAATAAGGTGGCTGAAGATGGAGAAGCCAGTTATTGTTGTGTCTTCCAGGGCTGAATCTGTGCTGTGCAGTAGGGCCAAGAGTGACAATAATCCTGAATATACTGGGGAGCAATTTTAAAAGAATTCATGAAACTCTTGAAAGACTCTACAGCCTTTAAACAATATCTATTTGTAAGTGCCTTGAAAACAAATGTAATTGAATATTTGATTAGTAATTAAAATATGCATTTAATAAGCAAAGTCATATTTTTGTCAATCTGATTAACTGACTTCACATATCCATTTACTAATTTTGCAACCATTTGATAGTTTGTGGATACTACGAAAGCCAGGTAAATCGCTAAATAAAGCCCCCCACCCCAAAGAATAGTAAACAAAGCAATTTAGCCCAAATGAATATGGTGTAGAGTTTATAAAGTGATGTTTTATACACTAGTTTATAAGAAATGCATGAGAGCAAAACTTCCAAATCAATGTACTGTTTCATTCATCAACTTCTAAAACAGGTAAGAAAGAACTTTAATATCACACTTAGTGGACATGTAACAAACATGCTTTATTTTTCTTAATACAAAGGCATAATTTTATCTGGCTCTTCCTTCTGACTGTCCGAATAGTAGTTATCCCATAGACAGGACTGTAAGAGGGAGTACTGGGTTTATCAGAGATAGGGAACTTACTTTTTCCCTGGAAAACAATTATGATTGCTGAGTACAATAGCACTTAATATGTATCTTGATATTAAAAAATAGTTGGATTTATGAAAATGATTATTTTACTCTTATGATAACTGAGTCTATTCTGGCATTTTTGGGTTGGAAGGAGAGAAAGACACAAAAGAATCTCTCCACATGGTATTTCTCAATGTTTGCTGATTCCAAAATATGTCCCATTTGCCATGGATGCTGTGATGGTAACTCCTTTGGGAATGAGGACCTCATTTAGCAAGGCTCAGGAAGTGCTCTCAGCTGTCAGGCTTCTGCACAAATTGTCTCAGCGAACGAGGGTTACCTTGTACACACATCCAACATGTCATCAATAAAGAAGGCAGACAGGCTCAGTTCCAGAGTAGGCTAGCACCCCTCTGAAGGCTCATTCCTGCTTCAGAGCTTCCTGTTGGGTCTGTAGAGATTTCTTTGAGACTGCATTACAAGTCAACTTTTCCTTCTTCCTCCTCTAATTCTGCTCTCTGCCCTTCCTTTCCATGGGTGGTGGTTCTAAGAATCTCTCAGCATCTGCCTCTCAGGAAACCCATTCTTCAAACAATCATATTACAAAATTGAGGATGCACAGTCCTAGCCTCTCACCATTTATTCTTTTGTTTCCTTTTTCGTTGTTGTTGTTAGATGTTTTTCTGTCTTTCCTTCTTTTATTTATTTTTTTGCTTTTCAGTCTATATTTCACCCCAAACCCACAACCAAATTCCCAGAGTCCTTCACTACCACCTTTCTCCCTTTTTTCTTCTGACTGACTTAGCTTAACATGTTCCCCTCCAGTTCCATCCAGACTGCTGTAAATGGCATAACTTCATCTTTTTTAACAGCTGCATAGAATTCCATTGAGCTTCTTTATTCAGTCATCTGTGACGGGCATTTAGGTTGTTTGCATGTATGGGCCATTGTGAACTGTGCTGCTTTGAACATCAGAGTGCAGATACTTTTTCTAACTATGGATTCTTTTACCCTCCAGGTTTATGCCCAAGAGTAGATTGCTGGATCAAATGGTAGATTCCTATTTATTGTTTGAGGAATCTCCATACTGTTTTCCAAAGAGGTTACACCAATTTACAATCCCACCAGCAGTGTAGGAGGGTTCCTTTGTCTCCACACCCCCTCCAACACTTGCTCTTTTCAGTATTTTTTACATGGGCCATTCTCATTGGTGTGAGGCGGCATCACATTGTAGTTTTTATTTGTATTTCTCTGATGGTGAGCGATATAGAGCATTTTTCAGGTGTCTGTAGGCCATCTGTATATCTTCTTTAGACAGGTATCTGTTTAGTTCCTTAGCCCATTTTTTGAGTGGGTCATTTGCATTTTTATCAGTGAGGTGTGTGAGCTCTTTATATATTTTGGAGATTAAGCTAGAAAATTTGTGTTTTGAACCTGAATATCTTCTCCAATTCTATGGACTGTCTTTTTGATTTAGAGGTTATTTCTTTTGCTGTACAGAAGCTGTTAAGTTTGAAGCAGTTACAATTGTTTAGCTTTGATTTGGCTTCTTTTGCTGTAGCTGCTCCTTCCCCAAAGGGATCTTTGAGGCTGTGGTCACACAGTGCTTTTCCCACATTTCCAAGTTTCCATATTCTCTCTTATGTATATCTCGACTGATGTGCCCCATAGCACTCACACACACCAGCTCGAAATTCTTTGCTTGCACACTATCTTTGTGTTGTCTGCTCAGGATATGCAAGCACAAAGAGTATACCAGAAAATATATTCCCTGAATATAATTGATCCTTAACTTCCTTATGATTTTGCATTTGTTTGATAGTTGAAGTTTCATGATTATTGACTACCCTTTATGTCAGAAAAGCAATTATAAAATCTTGACTCCTCAACCATTCTTTAAATCTCAACACTTACATTAAATGAGGATCAGGAAACACTCTTCTAAAGACAATGATTCATGTCTGATTAGATACTAAGGTTTTTATTTTTTATTTCCATCACAGAAACTTTCAAAATGATAAATGCAGTTAATTCAGGCGTGACATGCAAAAGATGCTGAATTCTCTTGTTTGGTAAGTCAGTGATTCTTCCGTTCCAAGAAAGCTACCTTAGGGTGTGCTGCACAGCACATAAATATTATTTATCCTGCTTTGTTTATTCAAGAGAAATTTGTGGATATTTGATGATAGTAATTAGAAATGAAGTGTCATATTTCAGAAATATTTCAATGCCAAAAAGGTGCTTTAGAGAAATATCAAATTTGTAAGTGAAAGAGATTACCTGACATCTCAAAATTTGAGCTTATAAAAGGCATGTATTTAGATTTACTTAACTGCATATTGAACTGACTATATTTTAATTAAGTGCTAAGCAAAAAAAAAAAAGGCTTTAAAAGACAGTGATTATATATGACAATGTAATAGGCATATACACTCTGAGCAATCATCTGAGACCATGGGAAGTGTGATAGTCATGTGTACAGGTAGAATGGGGTGGAAGTACTAAGAGTATAAGCAGAACAAACTATTGGGTAGGATTGGAGATAGAATTCACAAATACAGGAAAGAATAAGGGGTTCATACATAGAAAAATTCTTCTGTTAGCAGTAAGGCTACAGAGAATTTACTCCAGCTGCAATTTGCTCATTCTCATTTCAGAAAATATTTCAAAATCCTAAGAGCAAAGAAAACAGCTTCAAATGTACAATCAATAATAATTCTAAATTAAGTTTTCATAATATGCATTTATGGTTAAAATTGGAGAGGAATGTAAAAAAAAAAGGAAGAAGGGGGAGAAGAGACAAAGGAGGAGGGAAGAGGGGAAATGGGAGAGAAGAGGGGAGCGAGCAGAGGGAAGAAAGAGGAAAGGAGAGAGAAAAAGAATGATTCTTTACATTGCATTTCTTAATGCCTGCTGATTCCAGAATATATTGCTACATATTAAAATGTTGAGGGTTGCTTATTTATTCCTTTCTGTCGGTCATTCACCCTTGACAAAGGCATCAGTTTACAGGCAGACTTTGTGGTTTGGAGTGCTGTTAGAGTTATTGTTTCCTATCCCTTCTGTATATGTGGATTTGTATCCAGGAAGGTCATAAGTAGCTACTCCCCAAGCAAATGGTGTAATAAATGGGGAGGGTTCACTGCTTAGGAAAATGTCTCCATTTTACAATAACTTTATTTAAATATATTTCAAATATCACAGAATTTATTCATCCATTTAAATTCAATGGCTTTCGGTATGTTTACTAAAAGTTGTGGATGCATGACCATAAGTTTAGAACATGTTCATTATTCCTCAGAAAAATCATATATCTCTTACCTATAAAACTCCACTCCCCCAAGGCCCTCAGCCCTAGATAACATCTATCATTTCTTTATCTATGTATTTGTCTATTATATTCATATAAATGGAATTATGTAATATGCTATTCTGACTTCTTTTATTTGGCATGTTTTTCTAGCTTATTCATGCAATAGCAAGTATTAGCACAGAATAAAATTCTATTTTAAATAATATTCTCTTCTATGGGTATATCACCTTTGGTTATACATTCTTCAGTTCGTGGACAATTAGGTTGCTGACACATTTTTGGTTATTATGAGTAATTCAACAATGTACATTTCTACAAGTTTTTAATTCTTTGTAGTATATACCTAGGAGCAGAATTGCTGAATCACAGGGTAACCCTATGTTTAACCATTAGAGAAGCAGCTATGTTCTGTGTATTTTTCATCACTTTTCATGTATCTAAAAATGAAGCACCTGAAAAGGTTAATGCCAAATTCCTCTAATCTGATAGTTTTTGTTGGCCAAATACCTTAGATACAAGTCCTAGGTTAAATGGCCTTGGGTATTCCATGAATTAACATTGTAGTTGCTTAATATCCCAAAAACATTCATTAGGCATGGAATTAGAGGAGTATAAGTCTTCCTTCTTGTTTTTGTAACAGCAAATTATCAATTAAAATAATTTTTAAATTCCCTGAACATAGAAGCACATAATGATAGGTTACTCATTATAATATCCTGCATTTTATTTTGTTGTTCTGGAATTTTATTATGAAATATGTTGCAAATACAATACTAGTACTTATTTAAAAACAGGCAATATTTTGTAATGATGTGGTATGTTACAATTCATCATAACTTCAACTAGAACATTATAAATTTAGTCCTCAGTGTATTAAAGTTAAAATTTATTTTCCTCCAGAGATGAGAAAACCAAGATTCAAACAGGCTAAACTTCTTGCAAAGACTAAATACCTAGTAGATGCAGAACTAGGTAAAATTTGGCTCCAAAAACTCAAGAACTGAAAATTTTCAGTTATAAATATTCTAGTAAAGAGAAGATTCCTTGCTATGTCTATTGGTCCAATAGTTACTCTTGTCTAGCCTTCTATATCCCCCACCTCCTATACATCACACAAACACATCAAACGAAACACTCAATTCATGCACATCTCACATACACCACACTTTCCCCATGTACCACAGATACACATATACACAGCTCATCACACACACACCTCATAAACACACAGCAAACACTCAGATATACAGCCCTCACACATTACATCACACTAAATACCTCACAAACAAAACACGCTCACATATAAATACATCATACTTACATACAAATATCAAACACACAACATTCATATGTACATATATTCCATGCAGACCTCACACCCATTTTCACCTTACACATAAATTAATACAAACAACTCATACACTCACACACAGAAAGAAAAGCTGTGAATTTGTTGGATCAGATGACAAGGCAATGGGTCAAGTTCCTGGGAAACCAGATGCACTATAATAAGGGAGACTGCAGCCTTTTCTCTTAACTTTTCTTCCTCCAGAGCTAGTTAGATAAGTGGATTTAAGGTGTGCCATCTCTCATGCTATAAAGCATCTCTCAAGTCCATGTGTTGTCTTGGTAATGAGAAAGCAACTAGAGCAAAAGATTTGGGTCTTGGCTCTGAGGCAAGTAAGCAGCCCTTTCTCAAATCTAAACTATATGTAGGCTGTAATGGGAGAGGATTCTGACAATTCTAAGTCCATAACTATATTTCATTGCCAGTTTTAAGAACTTCAGGAAGTTTCTTAAACTTATAAACCTCAGTGTTTTATTATGATAATAATAGAACCTCTTCCCTATAGCTGGTATAAACCTTAGGAGCAAATACTCCACATAAAGTACTAAGTATATGGAAAGATAAGAGTTGAAAAACTAAAAGGACAATTTAAAAAGGAAATATTTGGAACAGACATTCTGGAAGTAACATCTCTATATGAATATGATAACATTAGCTCCATTATAAATGTTAAGAATAGTCATAATTCTTTACTACTATAACAGCTAAAATTGAAGAATGTCTCACAAAGTGTACTTTCACAATTGCTGGCAACAATGGAACTCTGGGGAATCAATTCCATGTAAGAGTTATGATTTTTGTCCCCTCTTGTCATGATTGAAACTTTTTATCTCCAACAAGTTAAGGATATGGCTGACTCTTCAAAATCTTTGAAGCTCAGATAAAAATTATACCACTGAATACATGAAAGTTATAGATTAAATTTGTAATAAAAAATAAATTTCATCACTTCTTCCTAAAAAAATATTGTTCCCAGTAAGCTCACAGTATTTACACCATTTACATATATCATCTATATATTTATAGATGTGTATTACCACCTAATTAACTTAATGACAGAGATTGAGCTTTTGCATGTTAGTATTAATATTTAGAATCATGCAAAATATTACTCAATAAAATTATCTTGATTGTTCAGACTGGCTCACATATTGTCATTAGTTCAAAACAGTAGATTTAAAAATAAATACACACATATATAAACTTCATGCAAAAGAATACAAATTCATTTTGCATGTTATCTAAGGTTTTTTTTCTGAATCACATATTTATTGTATAATTACTGTTTAACATGTAGTAATCTAAATTTAATCAATATATTATGTTACTACCCTCTGCAACTAATTACAACCACTACCTATTAAAAACTAAAAGCAAAATTTTAAAATCACTTATTTTTTGTTTATGTCAGGTATAGTGATAAACAATTTTTAAATATGCCACCTTATTTAATTCCTTAGATAATCATCTGAGAGAGATATCATTATATGTGTCATAAATAATTTAAAAAATACAAACGGATGTAAATCTGATGAATCTATTACTAAAGCTCCCACCTAGCAAGTGTTAATCCTTTGCTGGGATTCTCATTTCTGCTGAATTCAGACCCTAAGCACTGAAACTCTAAACCATCCACACGAGAACTCAGAATGAACAGCTAGATTTTCCAAGGTTGGCTCGATGCTGGATGCTGCCTGGAGAGCTCCAGCGGCCCATCACTGTAGGTGCCAGTGCGGTGACTCTCCTTTATCACATGCATTTAAAACCTGGTTCTAATCTTTCTCTTTTTTTTCCAGGAAAGTTTGATGCAATTTAAATACTTCGAGCCAAGTTCTCTCTGGACAATCAAAAATTACAAAATCCAAAAGATGTCTCTAAGGTAAGAAGGGATATGTTTAGTTCATGGAAGCCACTTTTGCCAATTTCAAACACATGTCTGATGGGGGAAACTGTTAGTGTGAATCACTTAGGTGCACAAACGTGCTGGTTCTTCACTGAGAAGCAGAGGGCACACAGTGTCTTCATCATTTTTTCCAAGAATTAGAAGAGAACTTTGAACAGAAGGGAAATAAACCCTAAAAAATGATTGTCGCATAAGAAGTGGAAGAAAACCAACAGAAAAGAGTTCTAAAGCTAGGTACTTAGCAACAGAAAGTTAGTACAGAGAAGTGACTAATTGCATTTGGGTTTCTTCTGCAAACTCACGGAGTGTGGAAAGCTATGACGAAAACCAAAACCACAACTGAGAAGTGCCTTCCATTTCAAAGTCTAGCTTCTAGGCCTCTCCCGTCATAATGCTATGAGAGAAGAGATTAAGAGTCCTCACAGGTAAGGAGTCTTAAAGAAGGTCTGTTTGAAACTATTTACGCTTAGAACTTTGTTCCAGCTGATTCCTTTCTCTGACAGTGTTCAGCTACAGGAACAGCTAAACCAAATGTCCTAAAGAGTTTGAAATGTATTTGAATAAGTTATTTATTAACACGTCTGCGTCCACTTCAGCTCCAGTATCCTTGACAAATCCGAACCCTAATGCGCACCCTTGGGCTCCATGTCCATCACAACATGGGGAGTCAGAAGACTCCTAACTCTGACAAGTATGTTAGAACAAACTTTACATTTTAAAAAGAAACAATGATGAGTGTTTCTTTTGGAGGTGATAGTATTTTAACCTAATTAAGTTTTTATATAGGTCTACTTTTACTTTTCTTCTCTCTTTTAAGGAGCAAATAATTGTGAGAATTATTTCCTTATCTTTCCCTTGTAATTTCTTTTTTTTAAAAAGCAATGTATTTAAAATTCAAGAGGCTCTTGACTAGATAGAAGGCACTTTTTTAAGATAATGGAAGGTGGTTGTACTTTTGCCTTTTTAAAAATTAACACTGTGGCTGCATTTATATAAGGCTTTGTGTTTAGCACTGTTTAGAATTTAAACCTTAGGAGCTAAAAATACTAACTCCCCCAAAAAAACATTAAATTGGGTTGTATGAATACTTTATTTTGCTACATGGATTTTATTTAATGAAGGACAATCAGTAAGGCTGAAAAAATGAATTAGCGAAACATGGCTCCCAGTCATTGAATGGGATAAAAGCTGTTGAAATGGTGTTCAAAGCAAACTAACACAAAATCTAAGGATTGTCAGTAATTCACATGAGAATGGCTATTTTCAAAGATAGCAGTCATTACTTCCTCAAGATCTAATGCAGCACTCCGAGATCCTAATGCCTAGAGCAACCCCTGCTGGTCAGTCTATTTTACCGCGCACGCTAAAAGGCCCCTGAGAAACAAGGGTGTCACATGGTGGCAACTGCAAGAGGAGCTTTCCAATACTGCATTTAACAGCAACATTGCCACCTTTTCCTTTATGAGCTACCTCTCCTTGTCACGTCCTCCTGAAAACCATAGCCTTAGTTTATGAAGTCAATTTCTAATGAACATTTTAAAATTTGTAGCAATGCCAATATTTAAAAATCAACAGAAAAATAAATTTTTGTTCAAATTCACAAGTATTCCCTAGTGTTTTCTGGTGAGGTAAAATTGTCAAAAGATGCTTAAAAATGTTATTACATGCAAGACAGGAGAAGACTGAAAACAGTGAAAATGTGTCTTTAGGATGCTAGTTTATATGACAAAAATAAGTGACAGGTTAAGCGAGCAACATGCTGACATGACCACCCCATATGCCCTACATTTTGAGTGCTTCCAAGAAACATATATGACTCTAGATGTGGTATAAACAATGGCAGATGCCCCTCTTTATTGCATGTTCAGGTTGCCAGTAATTAACTTGTACTCTCTGAGCTATAATTAGGTAAATAAACTCGTGCATAAGGACTTTATCCTGCAAGCCATTAATTTTCCATATGGAGATATCCAGGATTAAAGCAGAACATAGAGTCTAGAATAAATCATTCATATGGCAATATACTCATGTTTTCTTGGCATCTCTCCTGCCCTCCTTAAAGGTCTGTAAAAATTAGACTAGAATGAATTAAGAGCAGTTCATTTTAGCTAGGAAAGAAACTGCAAAGGAAAATTGCAGCCTAGGCGAAAGCTATGGGTTGGGGGCAAGCATTTTGCCCCTTTTTTCCAGCTTATGATTGCTCTATTTACGAGCATTATGTCCTGGGGTAGATTTTATTATTGTTCTCAATCGTTCATTCTTTCTTCATGAGAAGATATGTCAAGTGAATTTCTAGGCTTTGTAGGAGAGAGGATATATTGTTTTGTCCCCTTGTCCATGGCCATGAACTTGCCTGGGTCAATGGAATGTAAGTGGAGTGACAATGTGTCACTTCAGAGCAAGAATTCTAAGAGGCACCCTGTGCTTCCATCGGCCTCTTGTTTCTTCCCCTCTGCTACAAGAACCACATGCCCATGCAGGGGCTGCTTCTTTAGCCCCAATTCCAGAATAAGAAAATCCATGGCAGAGTGCTGCCTATTCGTCATCACCAATGTAACATGAGCAAGAGATATACAAGTGTGAACGTTTAGTCACTGAGATTGACGCTGCTTGTTACGATTGCAAATCTGACTATTTTGTAATTATTTATCTAACTATTATAAAGAAAAAAATAGCACCAGCTTAAGGGGTCTACTTCTTATCCCCACGAAATCTAATTTTCTTGGAGCATTATATGGAGAGGCTGGTAGGGGTGACTCGGCTGCCTGGTGACAGCAGCAGTAGCCCAGTTCAATACTCATAGCCCCGACTAGCTAGCTAGACCCTAAAGAAGGCCTCATTGAGCCCTCCCCTGCCCCTTTCGTCTAAGGGATTGAATTGACAAGGAGGCCAGAAAATACCCTGGAAGAAGAGGAACTCTTGCCAGAGGAAAGTCTGTGCGATTTGGCTTTCAGATTTCTCACGGAGATTCTCGTTTGTCAATGGCGAAGGTACGAAAGAATGAACCAGGTTTACTGCAACATCTGGGCCTCATTTCTGCCAACAATGGAGCAGTTGGAGTGATTATCTGTCACCTTATTTGCACTGACCCTGAATATCTGTTGTTTGTCAAAACAGTTTGAATCTTTTTAGCTTCCGTTTCCCACACAATCACATTACTCATAAAGTTTACTTTAAAAAGGCTTACAATGGAAAATCATGAGAATTAAACACCACTAGTACACTGTTATTCCTAAAATAATTCTATAAATTTAAAAGCAAGAAAAATTCTTTTAAAGAAAGCACATTTACCCTTTCTTTTTCATTGCATCTAAGAAACTCAGCAAATCACTCTCAAGGTAAAGAACTTAAAACAATTAGAGACTCATTATTTTATATTTCAATTTTATAATACTGTTTATGCAAACAATGGAATAAATATAGAATACAGGAAGAGCAGCACAAGAGAGATTCCTAGATCCAGAAGAATAACATTTCCTTTGGCTATTATTGTCTTCCTTTCAAAATAGTTTATAGATTGCAGTCCTTTCTGATTCACCCCAATACTTTTTAAGAACATAGTGATATATGTGTAAATAGTTATCGACTATACTTTATAAAAGGTCATTTTAAGCTGAAAAATGCTAACTCCAGGGTGATATGCTCTAGTTTTATGGAATGCATTTATTATGAGCCAGTGTTTCATATTAAACTTTGCTGTCTGTCTTAACTTCTATTAGCCAGCTGCATGTCCTCTTTGGAGAACTCGTTATTAAGGCTTTCTGCCCATTTTTAATTGGGTATTCATTTTTCTGTTGTTGAGTTTTATGAGTTCTTCATATATTTTGAATGTTAACCCCTTGCCAGTGTATGATGCACAAATATCTTCTCTGATCCAGTAGGATGTCTTTTCATTTTGATGTTAGTTCCCTTCACTATACAGAGCTTTTTAGTTAGATGCAGTACCATTTGTTTATTCTGAATTGTATTTCCCTTGACAGTGGAATCAAGTTCTAGAAGACTTCTCGTACATCAGTGTCAAGGAATGTTTTGCTTATGTTTTCTTCTATGTATTCTATGGCTTAAGGTCTTACATCTAAATCTTTAATACATTTGAATTGATTTTTGTGTATGGTGTTAGGTAGTGATCTGATTTGAGTCTTTGCCTATGGCTGTCCCAGTTTTCCCAGCACCATTTATGGAAGAGACTGTCTTACTCCACTGTATGCCCTTGGCTCCCTTGTTGCAAAATCTAGAAATTAATCAATTGCTTATTTCCACTGATATATTTCAAAAAGAAAATAAATTTCCAGTCTTATTTCCCACATAAAATAATAAATACTCATTTCATTTACTCTGTCTAATGCTTGCCTGGTTTTATTTTGCTATTTCTCACTGTATTTTTGGAGAAAATGAACTATATGGGCTTAGTTCCATCTCCCACAGAGTCTCACACAGTCTCACTAATAATGGCATCTATGAAGCAAGGGAATCTATTTCTAAAAGTAACAGCGTTTTCAGTATCTTTACTGGCAACATATTCCTGAGCAACTTCTTCGCAGACAGAATATATCAAAATACAAGAAAGAAATTTGAACCATATGAAGCCAGGAGGTCTTGACAAGGTCAGCAGGATAACATAACACTCAGTTCTGCTCCTTTTCTACTGCTCATTGCATCTCAACACACATGCTGGAAATGGCTCCTTTCCCCTGTCTCCTTCGTATTCTAAAGAGGATACAGAACTTTCTTTTAAAATGGAAGTCCACATAACCAGTGTTGTTCTATTTTTAAAAGCATTTCCTTCATTCTGATATACATTAGGAACAGTCATAATATTGACAGGAAATTTACAGTCAACGACAGTTTTGATGCTAATACCAAATTTTGTTTCTTTTTGCTCATTCACTAGGTTCCCAAGTCCTAACTTCTCCACTAAGTTAGGGTATGTGTATCTGTGTGTTTCTGTGTACACACACACACACACACACACACACACATAATCTCATACACACATTCTTATTCCTCCATTCTCTCTCTAAAAAGAACAATCTTTGTTTATTGACATTCTTATTGCAGAAGTGATCTAGATATTTCCTGCCATATAGCCTGACTGTTCTGCCAGCCCAGCAGAGTCTACTATACAACTAAACCTGTGACTAACATAATATGTATGAATATGTATTTTTTGACAAGTGAAAATCATTTGCTATTTTGACAAGCGTAAATCATTTAATAAAGACCTTCACGTATATTACTGCATTTTAGGTTTGAGAAGCAGTCAGTGGGTGGCTCATGAATAACTTTATCTTCTATATTGAGAATTTAAGTTTTCAGTCTTTGAGAGCTAGTGAAGGAGTTTAAGCAGGCAGTTTAATCTCAGAATGATTTCTCTGACAGGCACTGCAATCGTCTCCAAAGTAGGTCATTGCAGGGTATGAAAAGAAAATACACAAGCATGTCTCTATACACACATATACATGCATGTACACATATATAAGTACATATATCCACATGTATACACATATTTTTATAGTTTTTCCTCATAGCCTGTGATTTACATACGTATATATAATTCTATTTAATTTTTATACTTGTGTGCTTTAAATGTATATATTAGTATATGTATATAATATAAATTCATATCTACCTAAACAAGCTTACTAGTGGTTCATATTCAATCTTGTTTTTTCTGATGATAGACAGTATCAAATGTTTAGAAACTGTTAGCAGATGAATCAGAAAATCAGTGTGGGCCCTACTGAAAATTATACAAATAAGAAAGAAAATGAGTACCTGAATTAAAATATCAGAAATAAAGAAGGGATACATGCATATTCTTGTGATAAAGAAATCACAATGATGTGCAAAACACAGACTAACAAAGGAGAATGAGTCTGGAATGCAGGTGAGACAGTATGATACAGTTAAACTCAAGGAGAGAATTACCAAATGGGTACCATAGACTTGGGAACTAGAAACAACAACAAAAAAGTTGACTCACATACTGTCCCTTTCCCCTCCCCCACCAGCTCAGGCAGATAAGGCACAGGCTATAAAAGCCATGGACCTGGGCTTGATGCCTAGGACTGGGAAATAAATAAACAAACAAATAAATAATAAATTCAGTTTTAAAAAATAGGTGGGACAAATATAGAGTTAAAATATCTTTTCAAAAAGCTAAAAAATAATTTTGGTTAAAAGCTTGAGGAACGTATAGCGCAGAGAGATAAGTGGAAGGAGAAAGATGAATGGGTGACTCTCAAGACTCATCCCTACCCTAACTCAACTATAATGGCTCAGTTTTATCTGTTTTCTATATTGGAGTTTTGTGCAAGATTTGGTTTGTAAAAAGAGGTTTCCTTATTAAAAAAGTAAAAGAGTCAGGTAGGGAGTTCAATACCTACTTCTAAGAAATCAATATTTAAGGGTAGAAAATATGCAAAAGATAAATTAAATCTGTATCAAGACCACAGAGACAATCAACTTCTACATAAGAGAAATCAACTTCATAAATGTCAAAGTTCTGTATATCAGACTACGATGATATAATCCCCTCATCATCACCCTTAAGTTGTGCCAGTTTTGTGTGGACAGAACTTTTGGGGATACCATCCATTTCCAAAAAGAATATTAATACCTAAGGAAAAACAAATTTGTGGCAAAATATACCTGATCTCCAATGTAATGGAATTATTCTTTTTATTATAGTTATAACGTAACCCTTGCTTCTCTAGTAAGGTACATGTCCCCACAAATTTGAATCAAATACTCCATGCAAATAACACAGTTGAAATGTCACCAAAGGAATATCAACTGGTCATCTTTCTAGCGTTTTCTTAGGGTGGTAATAATAAATTTGCTGTGATAGAAACTTGGGTATGTACCTCAACATTCTTCCAGGTATTCTAGCAAGCAAACTTTTAAAGGAATCATGACCTTGAGATCAGTGTAAATGAGCAGATTTTTTTCTTCTTTGTGGTAACTTAGTTGTTGGACTAGTGTTACAATGTTTCAAGTACTGTTTTGGATCCGATATCCCAAAGGGAATTCCGAGTTGATGGAGTAATTTTTTTCCTAATGTACTTTTTCTGCCTCAGATCACTGAACCTCTTATTTTCCCCAAAATGAAAGTTCTATCCATAAAGAATTCCAAAACAACTGAGAAGACTGTAACGACATTGTATTCAAAAGGAATTCTTCTGGCTTTCTAGCAAAGTCCTGTGATTGTGTAACTTACATGCATGTACAGAAACAAACAAAACGTAATAATATAGATTATCTGAAATTATCTAAATACTCTGAAAAAAAAAGGCTAATTTTCTAACTATTCTCTGAGATTAAAGACAATTTAAGAGGCCTTTCCCTAAAAATGCTATTAAAAACAAAATTTCCAAAGGGGTCCTTTTACTAAAGAGTCTATGGAAATTCATATAGTTGCAGTTTATTAAACATAGTCTCAAATCTTTTAGAATTTTCAACAAGCAATAAAAGTCTCTGATTAAGTAGGTTTTTTAGAAGAAAATTCCAAGTTAGAACCAAACAGCTTGGTCACTGTATTTGGACGCAGTTGCTGTGCATTTTATTCATAAGAATGCACAGCATGGCTTCCTGGTATGAAAAAGACTGCTGAATGGCAGATTTTTAAAACGAGTAACCAACTGAATTGTAAAACGTCCTAGAAATAATAGATTTCACAGTCCCTTAAGAATGTGCCCCCTCTACTCTCCTGATTTTTTGGATTCTAAGAAGAATGCAAGTAATGGTTTATAATTAGCTTGACTGTGTCAGGGGCATGACAGATGTTACTGGTCCATCCTGATGTCAGAGGGAAATCTGTGTCTTTCTTGTTACATTCAAACTCTTTTCTGCATGATGGATTGCAGTGCCCTCTTGGAGATTGCAGGCACTGTTTTCAGTCCATGTCTTAAACATAAACAATCCAGGGCCTAGGAGTTATGCAGATGAACGTCTCTCTAGGTCAGGCTATAGATTAGGAAATGCCAAATGAATAACAAAAGCAGAACGATTCCATGAAATGGACAGTATAAGCAAATATAACATTTCAATACTATTTCCTGTCCCATTCAAAATTTGATTTTTGCAGCTGAAGGCTGTTTAGCAAAACACATATACTTTCAGTCAGAAAATCTTCACTAGGCTTGCCTAGCCTCCCTGTTAGACATTTTAAGATTCTAAAGACATTATTTCTTTGATCCGGCCCTCCCCCAGAGATTTCTTTACCTTGATGCTTTGGGAATTTCACAGTGGCAAAAATAAAGTTAAATTGAAAAATTCCTATCATGTATCAATTGACATGCTTTTGGAGTCAAGTAATAGGAACTATAAAAATGAGAAGGAGGCAATTTTCAGCCACCAGAGTCCAGAGACAAGGGGGTACAGGTTTGGTTAAAGTGAAAGGGCCCTCTAGAAGAACATCCTCTCCATCTTTCAGCTCCGTATTCTCTATGTGCCGGCCTCCTTCTGATAGCTCCCTAGAGGCCACAAAATGACCACAATAGCACTAAGATCACTGAATAGATGCTCCTGCTGAGTATCTTTATTTAAGAAGTCCTCCAGCAAGCCTACCTCACACCTCATGTTCCACATGTGTGTCACCTGCCACTTACTAAGACAATTACTTTTAAAGAAAAAGAGATGAATTGATATCTCACAATGTACCCCTGAACTGGGGATAAGACTGCTTTCCCTGAGAAGAGTAACACCTGAAGAAATAATTGGTGTCTTTGGCAGGGAGGAAAGAGAATAGATTTTGAAAGGGCCAACAGTGGTGTCTACTACTTTAATAGTATATATATATATATATATAGAGAGAGAGAGAGAGAGAGAGAGAGAGAGAGAGAGAGAGAGAGAGAGAGAGAGAGAGAAAGAACTGAATGTGATTTAAAATCAAGTCCCTGTCTGTGGGTGTTAAACAAAAAGTACATATTGGAGAAGATGGAAGTCATTAAAATCATCCCTCTTCTCTCACTGAATTCAAAACAGGGCCACACTTCATCAATCAGGCTCACTTCACAGATCTGATAACCAGCTTTTGTACTATTGTCATCACAATGAGAAGCATGTGACAGGAAAATCTATTGGCCTCCAAGAGAAGCATGATTAACACATAGAACAAAGCCACCTGGAAAGGAGACTAGCCAAGATCAGCCAACTCTCTGTTCTTAGACAAGTCAATGAATTAAGCAGAAACAAGGAAAATGACCCCACCTAAACCAGACACTCCAGTCAAAGCAGAGATATATGAGCTACAGAAACAAATCACTGTTGAGACACACCCAACATGGCAGACTAGCAACACCTTAAGCTCACCTCATCTCCACAAACACAACAAAATTACATCTAGGTATAAACTTTGGCCTTTGTAAAAGAACTGAGGGTTTGGATTCCAGCATCTTCACAAGGAAAAGTGATAGTAAACATCAAAAGGGGAAGAAAAGCTTAGACCCAGTCTCACTAGGACTGCTAGCCAGGAATGTGACCCAATGTCAGAAGGGACACCAGTGATATAAACTCTTCCCAAGGATTAAAGGATTTATTCCATGTATCCCAGCATTTAGGGGCACTAAAGGTGAACACATACACTAAAGGGGGAGCACATACATCCTGGTGTGAAAAACAAAGAGACTTCCCTTGGGAGAAGAAGAGGACTCTGAGGAGTGGAGATCTCAGGTTAGAGAGAAGGTAAAGTCAACAGATACAGTGTGCACAGATTTAACTGAAGGATTTTAATTTGTTGAACCTAAAACTTCACTCAGAAGATTAAAAAAGAGGGGTAGACTTCCCATAAACAGAGACTCTGCTGGATGTGCTTCCAGACTCTCCTTGGCTGCTTGGTCTGGCACTGGCAGACACCATATTGGAGTGAGGGTCAGCACTGGGGGACACCCATATTAGAATAACATCAGAGTTCAAAATCCCTGCCCCTCTGCCAAGAGTAGTGCTTGCAGCCATGAGTCAGTTTGTTATTCTGATGAAAGTTCTTGTGGCTACCAAGCAAGCAATCACCTAGTATAGCAGCAGGCAGCCAGAGGCTACCACTCCTGCACAGGCAACTGAATGGCTTTCCTACAAAACTTGATTGTGGAGCTTCCAGCTCTGATGCAGTAGCTCCACATGGGGGACCAAAAGAGACAACTCATCAGCTGCTCCTCCTCTGCCTGAAGCTCTCAGGCTCTGGCCTCTGGATCTCCAGCCCCAAACCTATCATCACAATCTTAAATCCTAACAAAAGACTATTACATCCAAATGGAAAGCCTAATCCATAGAAATAAACACAGGATACCAAAATTAAATGAATAAGTAAGAGACAGAGATTTACACCAAATAATGGATCAAAACCCCAGAGAAAAACCCTAATGGAATAGAATGAAATAAACTACCTGAAGAAGATTTCAAGGTAACATTCTTAATGATTCCCACTGAGATTAAGAAAATAATGAATGAACAAAATCAGATTTATAATAGAGATAGGAATTTCACCCAGATTTCATAGGATTAAAGAATAGCTGAACTGAAAACACAATAAAAGAGTTCAAGAGTAGAATGGAAGAAATTTCTAATCAAACTGTGAACTATAAGATAGGGTCAAGCAGAGTAGCAAACAGGACAAAAAAGAAAAAGAATTAAAAGAAATTAAGATGGTATAAGAAATTATGGGATAGCATCACGAGAAGCAATATTCGCATTATAGGGTTCCACAAGGCGAAGAGGGAGAGAAAGGGACAGAAAGTTTAATAGAAGAAATAATGGCTGAGAACTTTTCTAACCTGGGGAAGGAAACAGACCTCCAGAACCAGGAAGCTCAAAGAGTTCTAAACAAAATAAACCCAAACAGACACATACAAAGATACATTGTAAATAAAATGATAAAAATTCAAAAAGAGAAAAATCTTAAAAACAGATAGAGAAAAATGAGTTGCATACAAAGGATTATGCATAAGACTGTCTACAGATTTCTCAGGGGAAACTTTACAGGGCAGAGGGAATGTCACAAAATATTCAAACTGTTGAAGTCAAAAAAAACACCAAACTTCTAACCAAGAATTCTCTACCCTTAGGCTATCACTTAGAACTAAAAGAGTGATAAAGAGGTTTCAAAATAAATAAATAAATAAATAACAACCAAACAAACATTAAAGGAATTCATCATGACTAAAACAGTCTTGCAAAAAATACTAAAGGGATTTCTATAAAATGAATAAAATCTCACCTAGAAGCAGCAAGACACCAACAATATAAAATGGGGGGAGGGGAGAAGAAGAGTGAAAATATGGTCAGTCAGAAGAAGCTTGAGATTAACTTGCTTTCAATTAAAAATGTTATTAGCAAAACCACAATGAGATAACATCTCACATGTGTGAAAATGGGTATTACCTGCAATATTAGAAACAAGTTCTGTCAAGGGGCAGAGAACAGAAAACCTTATGTATTATTGGGGAAGTATAAGTTGTTGCAACTATTATATAAAGTATGGAGATTCTGTTAAAAAAAATTGAAAATACAAATTCCATAAGATTCTCTTATCCTACTTCTGGATATCCTACCTCTGGGCAAACATCACATGATTTCACTCCTGTGTGATACATTAAAAAAACAAAACCAAAATAAAACATAGAAACAAAAACAAATGAACCAAATCAAACAAAAAGACTTTTAGTCTATAGGCCCAAATTAGTGGTTACCAGGAAGAAAGGGGTAAGAAAGGGAAAGTTTGCTAAAAGGTATCAATTACATGGTAAGGGACAGAATTGAACTGTTGGTGGTGAATTTAATGTATTATATACAGAAACTGATTGCCGACTCACAATGATGTACACCTTAAATCTATAAAATGTTATAATGCAATGTTTCTTCAAAGAATTTTTAATAAAATAAAATATTGTTAAAGCTTAAAATATAAGATTGCATAAGCAGTTCTTATGCTTATCACCTATTTCATGAAATTCTCCTAAAATGTCTAGGACATTGTGTTATTCTGGTTCTCCACCTAACCCTTTATCTATTTGTTTTTGTCCTCAAAACTACTTTGTATGTGATCCTGCTGCTTTTTGAAGATTTCAGGCATAAGACCATTTTTCTTTCTAAAATTCCTCAAGTACTTCATTGATTTTAAAAAGCACAATTATATGAATATTTTTCTAATTCATGCCTCTACCCTGATGTCTCTTCCAAGTTAGGAATAATTACTTCCATGGTTGGTTCACATTCAAATTCAACAAATCACACCAAGCATCTCCTCCCAATTTGGTATCTTCTCCTGATTTCTCTATTTCCATCCCTGCCTCATCACTCTTTCAGTCATTCAGGTCTGAATCTGAACTCTCTTGGGTGTCTTTCTCAATTACTATATTAATTTGTGTAAGTTGGTGTATCTTTAAAATGACTCTACTATCATTCCCTGAGCCTTTCCATTATCATCAAACTTAAATCAACATTATCTCTTACCAACTCTAATCCAGCAATCTTAATGTCTTTTAGACCACACACCAAGTCTAGGCTCCCATAAAACCATTCTAAATGGATTTTCCTATGGCATTCCATCAACATCTGCCTGCTGATTCTCTTCATCCTGTATTTGACCCACTAACTCCCTTCTAAAATGCACCATACTTCCTGTTCCCATGCATTTGTTCAATCTTCTTTGTGTATGTGTCTTTAAATTTGCTGTCCCTACTGCTACGGAAATTCTTCCTTTCCTAAACCTTAAAAAGTTTAGAATAAATAAATCTTTTAACACCATATGTGAAGACTACAGAAGTTCAAATCTCTGGCATGTATTAGGTAATATACACAAATACTTCAGTTATATGAAAGTCAGGTACATGAGGGAAAGAGGATAATACTTTCCTTGTCTGTCTTATCTGTCATTGGATACTTAAAAATTGTAAATAAGATGAATATGTAAAAGTAAGGGTAAAGACTAATGCACTGTAACATATCATCCTCTTTAATGCTATATAATCACAGTATGCTTATGAGGTACCCTCTTGTAAATCTACTTTATATTCTTCACTTTTGTGGTCAATGCTGATCATTTCTGTCTTAGAATTAGTATGCCCACTTAAAAGTAGACCACTCAAGGGTCAATGAAATTTTTTCCAAATTAGAAGACATAATAGAAGCAGAAGCTGCTACAGTAAATAAAGTGTATGAAAAATAGAAAGAATTTAGTTGTAATATTATTATCATATAATGAAAATCCCTTTCTCTAAAAAGTAAATAATTATTGAAGCATACCAAATATATACATAATTTGATATAAATATTTATATGAATATTGATCGATGAATGGCCCTTTTATTCATGCTGACACCAGGCTATTCTTTGAAAAATTGGTTCTCTAATAAAGTACTCCATTAAATGGTTAAAATTCAAGTCTTCCTGGAGTTTTTCTATGACATGCTGGCCACAATAAGATACCTTAACTGCTGAGAATCCTGGTCTAAGAGATTGTTTTTTCACACTTAAAATACTTCATAGGAAATTTCTGAAACCATGGCTTCCATTTCATGTTTTGAAGTTATGAGTCGTAAGAGGTTTTTTTCCTTTCCTTTTTTTTTTTTCCTCGACATGTCTGAAGATCCCTCTCAGCCTCAGAATTTTGTATCAATTTTCTCCCTCTTTTAGTTGAGAACATAAAATCATTGAATGAATTCAAGTCTATATTTTACCAGTTAGTGCCACCATTTAAAACACTGAATTTTGGGAATCATCAAATCTTTGTCAATAGCACCACACCTCCCATCAACAAGTGGAAAAGAGATAGTAAAAACTGATAAAAAGTAACCAGTATTACAGTAAAAAGAGAGATTACATTGCCAGTTTCTCCATTTTTTCACCTAAAAAACGGGAGTATAGTTTTGCATCTAATGTGAGTTGTTATGAAGATTGATTGGGTTAATACACTTATAATACCTAGAGTAGTACCTGACACATAAGTGCTCTGAAAGTATCAGCTCTTATCAGTGTTGTTTTATAATTTTTATTGCTACAAGACTCCACTCTTTCAATGTCTATGACAAACATATACTGATTTGGGGACTATATAATAATTTTACTATTGAACACAATTTATAAAAATTTTACATTGAATAAAAACTACCATTTCTAAAAGAACTTTTACTTATAAGTATACTATTCTTAAATCTGGGCCATCTAAAACATCTTAGATGCTCTATACCTATGCTGCACACTCATAGAGATAAGATGCTTCACATGTCCTTGTACTCACTCTGAATTTTGGGAAGTCTTCAAGTGAAGAGGCCAAGTTAGAACCCCAATCGAGGGAGAGTCTCATTTCTGCCAACAATATCATGCCCAGCCAGGCCTAGACAGTTTGCCAAGACCACACAGACAGACATTAGCTGCTAAGTTGGATTTATCATTCTTTTTGCAACTGGAAGCCATTCTGAAATCTTGCCTCAAGTTAGAGAAAGTAAAGAGGGCCAAAACCAGAAACCATTGGACTCAGAAATAATTATTATGGAAAAACCAACAAGCATTTGCCTAATGACTCCCCAGAGCCACTGCTAGTAGAAGGAATAAAAAGTTAAAGTTTACACCACCCACAACACAAAAGTCTAGTCAATGAACCAAAGGGAAAAAAAAAAAGTTCTGAAATTCAGTAATAACTTGATATAACTCTCTTCAAATTTCCAAGTATTTAACTACATGATTATAATATAGCCAAACATACAGTGGGTTTTACACATACATCCTTAAAATATTAATGCCGAAATCACCACCCTGGGAGACATTTTCAACAGTGATTTTTTTGCATAAACTATTGTAATTCTTATTACTGCAAATGTTTTTGCTTCTAAACCGAAAAAAAGAATTGTTCAACACAATGTGTGAAAAAGCCCAGGACGCATCACGAATTAATCTCTCCAGGATGGATGTAATCACCACATAAATATAATGAAAGGATTGCATATGGTATTTAAAATCCCTCACAATTCTACAGTTTTATGAAATAGCTTTTGCAAGGACCAAAGAGTGGATGCTGACATTCTAAGCTAGCAATGCCTCAACTCCCCAAACTGTAACCATTAAACCTACACTTTATAGACAAGTAGATTTGAAATCATGAAATGAGAATGTGTCACAAGGATATTCTTGTTTGGTCCACTAATGTCTTAAACATATAAAATATCTACACCCATATCATTTAAAATCAGGGCACTGGAAAGTCATACCCTTAATCTCTTTTATCTCAATTTTCTTTTGAAGAGCCACAATTTTGTAAATTTAATCAGTATTTCCTACCTACCAAGCAGTCTTTTTCTCCATTTTAACAAGCGTCACCTTGCTCAGGAAGGTTAAATGTATACTCTAGCTGCATCCCTGTGCTCTGAGGAATATGGCAAAGTCTTGCAAGGGTGGGATAGTAAATGGTCCATGACAGCCTATGGTTGGGCAAAATGCAATGTATCTATTACTTGGTTTGCAGAAAATGACTATCTAAACTTTACAGAATTCACCAGTATTTCTAATCCCTTTAGATATAGCTCACGGACTCGTACCTACTTTCCAAGCAGATAAAATATGTTCCCCTATTTCTGATAGATTTTTGGAAAGTAAAAAAGACCTCCTGAATGACCTCCTAACAGCATATTTCACAGTCATCCTAAGTATGATTTTTAAACACCCAATCACTCTTCCTTTATTGAATGAAAATTAGCATGTGCTAATCATTGCTTTGAAGACTGTAATAAATCAAAGACCCTGTGGGAAATACAAGTATTTTATCTTCTAGCAGCTTCTAGGTGAAGGGTACTTGCAAATTCTCAAATAGCCGCTTTCTATGGGGAACCATGATGCCATCTAGTGATCAGAGAGGAAATGACTTGGACTGCAAGTCAAAATTGAAAAGAGATGTAATGGAAGTTCTTTGCTCAGGAATTGCTCCGAGTTATTTGCTATGTATATGACACTTCTTATTCTGTACATCCTTACCAAAAATTAGGGGTTCTAACAATATTAACATGGTGTTTTCACTATCTTGAGGTCACTTTTTAACTTCAACCTACCATTTATATAGTCATACAATTTCCAAAATAAATGGAACATTTAATAGCAATGAACCATATCTTTGGCTTATTAAAAGCTAATGAGTTTTTGAAACATAATTCCAAACACTGCATTGTAAAATATATTTACTTATAAATGTGTCATTTTATTGTATCTAAGTGATACCCTGCTAGCTAGGATACTACTACATTGTTGACGATTTAAAAACAAAAGGAAAAATTTAGATGAAATAAATGGAATGTTATTTTAAAGAGCAAAACATTCATCAGTATGGAATCAAAAGTGTTCTTAGTCATCAGGGAAAAAAACACCTGATTAGATTTCTAGCTGAATTGTGATGCAGATATCAACAAGGTAAGACACTTGCTGGGCCAGTTTAGATGGTCATACTATCCTGCTCAGTTTTTCTTGTCTGCAATCATCTACAGACATGAGCATGTCTGATGCCTTTTTCATTTCTACCCACCACCTCTCTCATCTGTCAACATAATAACTAGCATTTCATGGGGTTCATATATCTACTATCATGATTTAAGAGATGTTCTTTACCTTGGTAAAAAAAAATTAAAACCTCTCTATTTTTACGATTCTCTTCTATGAAAGTTTTTCTGCAAGTTGTGCCTTTGTTTGAAACTCACCTTGTTGGTTTCCTAAATTAAATCTTTATATATATATATATATATATATATTCAAATGGCATTCCTTCTATAAGTTATACCTCTGATAGGCAAGGAATTACAGTTAAGCTACCATTTGATGAACTGGATACACAAGAGTGGGAATGAGAAACAGTGAATTCTTGTTTTTGTCAATCAGTATTATTAATACTCTCAAAAAAGGAGATTTCTCTCCTATAACACATTAAATATTATTTATAGTTTAAAGGAGTGATTTAGGCATTATGGCATTGGAACACAATAAATAGTATAATATTGTGTGGCTCAAAACATTATACTTTATCCCCAAATATTACACATGAAATTTCTTTAATCATATTCTTACTGTCCAATGATTTCTAGCAAACAATGGCACATAGATGTCAACATCTGCTATATAATATCTATACCGACTAATTGCAACTAGGTTTTCCCTGCGGGGTACAATGAATTTCACTGAGAATATTCAGATATGTCATTATGCAAATAAATATTCCAAAAATATTTCATTTCTTCATAGCAATAAAAATCAGAAAATGTAGGTAACTCTTTCTTTAGTATTGCTGAATTGGGATTGAAATAAATTCTTCCATATTCTCTAGTAAACTACTCATGACACTATTACTCTCTAAATCCAAGGTTTGTCACAGGGTGGAAAAACAAATTTTTTTTTAAACAACACCCTCAAGGATACCTACAGCTCAGCCATACAACTCCCACCTATAAAATTAGAACTATTTGTCACTTAGGTGTATGAGACACATTAAGTGTGTCTATGAACTATAGCACAAGCATTATAGTGTTAATTTTCCTCACAATTTACAGCTGTTAAAGGGGAAATGACAGGACAATGGACATGTAGTCATGATATTTTTAATCAACAATAAAGCAACTTACAGGGCTTCACAACCTTCTGACCCGGGTTCAAATCTGATTCGACTACTGTAGAGCCTGAGCAGTTACTGAAGCTCTCTGGGAATGATTCTGATGTGCCTACGGAGAGAACTTCCATGTATCTTGATGACCCAAATTTCTACATTGGGCACACATCAAACTTTAAAAAGAGTAGTAGTTTTCAAAGAAAATTTAAAATATCTGTGAAAAACATGCTTACGGCAGATATAACTTTAAAGAATCACAATGGGACCTATAAATATTTTGAATTTAGAGAGGACTTCTCCGTGGCAAGCACAGATTTAAGAATAGTCTACTTGTGTTTTATGATACAGATTAAACCAAGAAGGATTATAAAATATGTCATAAACTAACAAAACAGCAGAAAATTTCTTAAATCTGGAAGATTTTATAATTTCTTAGAGTGCAAAAATTGTTTTACATATTTTAAGTCTCAAACTGTTCATAAGTTTCGTAAGGAAATTAGACAGCCTATATATATTAACTATATACACTAAAGTATGTACTTTATGAGTGAAAAATAAGCAGGAAAAATTGCAGATGATGCAAAAACAAAGAGCAAAATCATATTTCCAATTATCCCCATCTTGAGAGTTGAAAGAAAAAAGTTGAGATAAAGCATATTCTTCAATCAGTAAGTCTGTATATATGCCCACAGAAAGCTAGAGCTTAAATAGGTGTTACTGTTCTACTATATATGTGCTCAAAAACAAATGCTTGATGGACCATATTAAAACGTTTCTTTACTGCTTACGTCTTACACTAGCGAGTTTATTTACATGCTATCTGTATCCCCGTGATCTGGCCTCTCTTGATCCACCTAAACAGCACACTAGTTACATTTATGTAGCCTTTTAAAGTGGCTGCTTAAGGTTTCTGGAGTTAATCATCTTATGGACTCTTAACAAATTCAGAAGAGATAGACAGCTATCGCCCTAAAACAACAGGGACAGATGAGCATGGAGATGCACAGAAAATCAACTTACATTGTCCAGAATTTTCTCCTGTTGCTCTTTCTCATTGTTCTTCCAAGCAAGAACAATGAAAGTTGTGAATTTTTTCAGGACTTTAAATTGTAAATTTTGGCCAGATTGCTTCTCCATGTAGACAGAACAGATACTTGGAAGACAGTGGTACATTTCTGTAAGACTCTTCTTAGAAAAAATGAACTTAAAAACAGCAGATATTGTTATAATGGTGTTCAACAGAAGAATTAGAAATGAAAAAATTTTCTAAATTAGCACTAAGCTAACCAAGCAATCCAGGAATGCTGCTCATCCCAGTGTCCAGTCACATCTGACTCTTCCCACATTTTACTCATCAAGAGAAGCCATCTTTGACCATGTTCCTGACCTACACTGTTCATACACTGGCATAGCTTTACATGTATTTTTGTGTGTTCATTATAATTTCACTACTAAATTTTAATTTCTGGGGGCCAAACCATGTTTAAATTTTTATTCTCAAGTTATCTTAAGTCTATGTTCAATAAATATTAAATAAGTAAGCAAATAATTTCATGATTCCTTAAAACTGAAGTATATGCATAAACTACCAAGTCACTAAAAGAACAAATTAGTCTCCTAAGAATTGTTCAAATACCTTAAATTCATCACCAAAGCAGTGAAAAGTAAATGTCTTGGCTTGCTCTCAAGAAATGTGTGATACTAAATTAAGTTCTTGCTAGATTATTTTTATTATAATATTGTGTTATCACTTATATGGTAAATGTGACAAAATTATTTCCATTTATTTAAGGTACAAATCAAGGGTCTACAGAAAAGTGATACAATCATTTAGATAGAATCAGTTTGATATTTTAAGTATTTTAAATGTGTAAAGAATTACATTATGTATTACTTTGTGATAAATTTTAATGTCAGTATCACTATCATCACCTTTATAAGCATACAGAAGCACCTTAGTTTTAATCAATGTATATTCACCCCCAAATATGTGGCTATTATCAATAACTCACTAATGAACATCCCCAACCAATCTTTGCCCACTTCCCTGATTACTACCTGAGGATAAATGTCTAAAAGAAGAACGGCTACATCTACATAGGATGCATATTTAAAGCTATTCATATTGGAGTGTTGAAACTACCTTTATAAGTATATTCAATTGATAGTCTTTGTATATATAGATGTATATGTGCCCATTTTTTACCTTTCTTACAGTGGGTATCAATAAACGTTTTGATATTTTTAGTCAATTTCCAACAGCTTTTCAAATTAATCTTTGAGACAGCTTTGAGACAATCTTATTCCTTAAATGATGTGTTTTCTTTAATTTGGCAAAACACAGTAATAGTAGAAGAAGTCAACATCTACTTCTTTACTTGTGACATGTGTTACATGATTCTTATTTACATAGCTCTATAGTAAGGAAAGGGTAATACATTTAATACCAAGGTTGCTGAAGCTGGAAATATTTTCTAGACTAGAGTACTTAATCATTGTAGTAATAATGACTTAATGGATCTTCTTTCAGACCAACTGAAATACACCTAATTGTCTTCATTCATTTATTATTTTTCCGTTAGAAAAAGGAAAAACAACTTTCCAGTTTATTTTATTTTGTTATTTTTTACCACATTAGAAATAGCAAGAAATTTTACTATAAGTGCTCCAAATAAGTAAGCAGATTCATCTGTGGTCATCTTGCCTCCCTAAGTATTTCCTGGTGCTTTGCTAACTATAATCCTGTAATATAAACTCTCTGGCTCTTACTCCAGTAGAAATCCCAGATTATCTGCACTCCAGACAAAGAACTGAATGTTGAAATGACAGCCATCTAGATTCTGTAATAAAACTCCTGTCAAGTTTAGTTGAAACAGGTGCTATATGAGAAAGTTAATCCAATGACAAGGCTGTAAAGCCCTTCTGCTACATATACTGAATTATTTCCTAATATCAGACCTATAATGACATAAAAATCAATAGAAACCCTATGTAGGATAGTGGTTTAATAGCTAGACTTATTTCAAGACAAAGAATAAGAAAAATAGTTACCCATAAAGAAAAACATGCTTTTATCTAACTCATAAAATACTATTAAAGACACTTTTCTTCTGCTTTGTACCGAGGTACTAGGGAAAAGTCCTAAAACTAATTATAAGAAGAAAGTGGTTTTTTCCCCAGAAAACATAAGTATCATCAGGTTTCTTGTTATGTCTTTGAGAAAGCAGAGATTTAAGTTTAACTCCGCTTTTGTTCTTTTTCCTCAGGATTGTGTTTGCCAACCAGGGTCTCTTGCAATTCCAAATATTTTTTTGTGCAATGTCAATTTTTATTCTATATCTGTGAAGAATATCTTTGGGATTTTGATAGATATAGCATTAAATCTATATATTGCTTTAGGCGATATGGCCATTTTAACTATGTTAATTCTTCCAGTTCAAGAGCATAGAATATCTTGCCATTTCTTTGTGTCATCTTCTATTTCTTTTAACAATGCCTTACAGTTTGCAGAGTACAGGTCTCTCACTTCCTCGGGTAAGTGTATTCCAAAGTATTTCATTCTATTTTTGAAAGAACTGCAAATGGAATTGTTTTCCTGACTTCTCTTTCTGCAATTTCATTACTTGCATATAAAAATGCAACAGGTATTTCAATACTCATTTTGTAGCCTGACAATTAATTCTATTTTTTTTTCTAGCAAATTTTTACTAGAGTTTTGGCGGTTCTCTCTGTATATTACAATGTCATCTGCAAATAGTAATAGCTTCATTTCTTCCTTTCCATTCTGGATACACTCATGTCATTTTCTTGTATAATTGTACTCTCGAAGTCTTTCAAAGCTGTATTAAGCAGTAGCAGTTAGAATGAACATTCTACCCTGCCTTGTTTCTGATCTGAGAGGTGAAGCTCTGAGTTTTTTACATGGAGTATAATGTTGACTGTGGTATTTTCATATAAAATCTTTATTATGTTGAAGCTAATTCCATCTTGGGGAGAGTTTTCAACACAATGGGTGTGGAATCTTATCAAATGTCCTATTCTGTGTCTCCTGAGATTCTCATGTGGTTTTTGTCCTGAGGATAAAGAACCAAAATGTAGGCATCATGCTTCCCAACTTAAAACTGTACTACAAGTCATAGGAATCAAGTCATCATGGCACTGAAATAAAAATAGAAAGATCGCTGGAATAGAACTGAGTGCTGGAAGTAAACCTACACAAATATGGACAATTAATTTGTGACAAAGGAGCCCAATGTTTATCATAGGGCAAGGGCAGTCTCTTCAGTAAATGGTGTTAGGAAAGCTGAACAGCCATGTGCAGAAGCCCAAAACTAGATCACTAACATCTTACACAAAAATTAATTCAAATGTATTAATGACTTATACATAATACATGGACTCATAAGATACATAGGAGAAAACATAGAAAAATACTGCTTGACATTGACCTAAGAGATATCTTTGGGAACTCAACTCCAATAGCAAAGGAAATAAAATCCAAAATTAAAAATGGGATTACATAAAAAAAATTTCTCAACAAAAGAAAATCATAAAAGCAAAAAGGCATTTTACTAAATGGAAGACATTTGCATATCATATATCAGAGTAGTTAATACCTAAAATATAAAAGAACAAAAAGAAATCCCTCGCAACCACAAAATAAAAATAATCCAATTATAATAGGCAAAAGATCCTAATAGAATCTCAGTTCTCATTGACAAATGAGTGAATAAAGATGTGGTACAATACACAATAAACTACTACACAGCTATCAAAAAAAAATGAAATCCTGACATTTTCAACAACATGGATGGACCTAGAGGGAATTATACTTAGTGAGATAAGCCAGAAGAGAAAGACAAACATCGTATGACATCATTCATATATGGTATGTAAAGAAGCCAAGCAAAACCATAACCAAATCAAATAAAAACTGACTTTTCACAAAGGAATTAAATCAAACAACAATAGACTTTCAGTCAAAAAAATCAAATCAGTGATTGCAGGAAATGAAGGAGGAGGGTGGCTAAGCAAATTGTGTAAAGGGAATTCATTGTATAGTGAAGGAAAAACGAAAATAGTCACAACTTAATATTTTAAATACAGATATGGATTTATATGATGCATACCTTTAACCTCTATAATGTTATAGTGCATTGGCCCTTCAATAAAATAAATGCAAACTAATGATATAAATAAATACATTTAACTCCAAATATAAAATATACTTTCACATTTATATATCTGATTTAGACTTCCATAAACTTTTATACATGTTTAAATTTAGGACAGCTTAAATTTTTTTTAAAGTAAAAAGAATTAAAATGCATATAATTAATAAGAATATTACTATATCTTAATGCTTTTCATCCAGTGAAAATAAGAGGTACAAATAATCAGATATCAAAACCCAGAAAATCTCTCATGTACTTGAAATTTTCTCAGAAACACGTCTGAAAATATAACATATCAGCATTTTCCCCTGTTGTTTCCAGATTATCCTGAAGTCTGACACAGGGCAAAGTTCAATAGTTACCGACATAAGTCATAACTATGTACTTCAGTTTAAAAGAATGGGATATCTACCTCAGCTGGGTATTTAGTGATGCTAGGCAATTGCTGATATTGTGGAAATGAAATGATTTGGTTACATATTAAGTCAAGAAACAGAAAACACTACCTCCCATGTTGTGTGATTCAGCCCTGGATGACAACAATCTCATAAACTAAAACAATTCACTAAAATATATTCAAATGAGTAACACAACAACTTTGGAGAGGAATAAGAGTGGATGTAAGGGGAGTGTAAACCAAGTAGCTCTTGAGTACAGGATTAGACATACAGAACAAAAAGAATGCTAAACATGCTACTTAAAAGGCTTACAGGCTTTGCTTCCTCACCCCGCCACCCCACACCCAGAGACATGGGTTTGCAATTCTGAAATGACCATCTAGAACTACATTCCAGGCTTGAGCAAATATAGTGTAATATATTGCAAATAATAGGAGCAAGGATCTTACTATTAGAAGGGAATTACATAGATGAAAATGAAGAATTTAGAGCAAATGCTATGGTATTGAACCCTGGAAGTATCAGTATGAGATTCTAAGTATGGTTCTCCCTTTCCCCAGCCCCAGTGGCAAACTCAGGTCTTTACTTTATACAATCTACACCTTAGCCACTGAGTCACAGGATTACAACAAAAACATAGATTTAATATATAGAAATGCCTGGACATACATGAGATACACTGAAATATTATCAGAATTTCCTATTCGCTATATCTTTGAGAAAGCTCCAATATATGATTTGTATATTTAAGCACACATTTATATATATGAGAATATATATACACATATATGCATATATAAATACACAAACACATTCTACCACAATTCCACAAATGCCTTATACCACATTAGGTTCATAAGAAGCATAATAAGACTTCTAGTACAAGCCCAACTCTCAATAACACTGTGAACGGATGACTAATAAACCTCGACAAATACCACTGGAAAATAGAAAGCATTATAAGATTCAAGGGAGTGATAATCACCGATTACTGGGTTGTCCAGATCATGAGAGAAGTGATAACTGATTTGAATATTAATAATGAGTAGGTTGTCAACCAACAATGATGGTGAGAGAGGGATTGTAATATAGAACAAGAAAGAAAGAACCAGGAGCTAGGATCCTAAGTATAGTAGCCATAATAATGGCAGATGACAACTACAGGGACAAAACAGAACCCAAGGCTCCAGCTACTGCCTCTGAAATTGTCTGTGGTATATAAGCGAAGGCAAGGCTATGTCTCCCCTGACCTTCTCACAGTTAGCTCAGTGGAGATATTAAGGGACACCCATTCGAGGGAAACGTAAGACTTCTCTGAATACCTGTTTTGGATTGAGGACGCCCATATGGCTTTCCCTAATTCAGTCTAAGATGCTGCAATCTTTCTCTCTGTCTCTGTCTCTGTCTCTGTCTCTGTCTCTGTCTCTCTCTCTCCTACATTTAAGATCAAACATGTATCTTAGAGGTTTCACTCAGGTTTCTCTAACTGCATATTTTCTCCCATGCAGATAATCTTAATGCTTTTGCATTTCTAATCCCATTTTAGTATTGGCTTCCTGGAAGATCTAGGCTAACACATAGAATATAAACAGAGCAAGTAATAGAAATTAAAGCTGGAGAAACCCACTGGCGGGACTATATCATTGAGGACTAGTCAATTCTACACTTTGTCCCAAGACAGGAAAAATCTTAATTTCCTAATACAAATAAAACTATTCAGATTTTAAAGTTTACCAGTGATAGAGATTTCATAACTCCCTTTGGTAAATTTATCATAGTTTAATCATCTTTCACATCTGACTTAGGTCTCCACTTCTTGTTTCAATTAAAGGTCATTTCTTCTAGTTCAGGCTTCTGTGATAAATTACAGCCAACTCTGGAACTCCTAACCTGACCACATAAACTCTCACCCATACCAGGAATATCCTCTACAATGTTCTGCAAATAAGGTCTTAAAGGACCATTGGTCACCTTTTCAATTTGGTACAAAATTATTTCTCATTATTCACATCCAATCATGGGATACCTGCACTCTAGGCGTACACGTGCGCGCGCGCACACACACACACACACACACACACACACACACTCTCCCCATTTGTAAGCAAAGGGGTTCTTTATGATTTCAGATAAAAAGAATATTATTTTTCTATTCTAAAGTCTTTCAAATATTCTGTCTTTACTGATAAAACATAAAAACTCAGTTATTAAATTAAACATAACGCTTTATCCGATTGAAAATAATGGATGTATTTTTTCTTTCAAAAATTTGAAACAGAGATGGAATGTATGTGGGAAATGCTGTTATTTTTCCAGATCTCTTCTTGCTTAAAATAAAGGCATTTTTGTCTGACCACGATAAGCACATCATCTGGTCCAGATTTTCCAAGTATGCAAATTAACATGAACAGCTCCAGAAGTAAGACTTACCCATCTGTACAGTTTCAAAAATGGAGAAGTACTTACCTAAAATAGAAGGAGAGATGACATTAGTGACATTCACCACAGTGCAGTGAAAAATACATATAGAAGCATTCAGAGCAGCTGTCCCCCTCACCGCTGCCAGACCACATTCAGGGTTTTATTTCATAACACAATAGGCCAGATGGTGGTATCTCACTGTTCAAATTTACTCTGAGTACATTTCACAGGTATATACTTAATAAAGGACAAAAAATATTACAGCGATCAGCTTGCCAAGCACTATGATTTAATAACAATAGCAAATAGCATCTATCAAGTAATTATTTGCCAGTCAACCCCAGTGCAATATGCTTTATGTATGTTTTCTCATTTATACTTAAGGAAACGGTGGTGGTACACCCTGATGGTCTAGTAGATAAGGCCACCAGACACAGTTCACATACATCCCTAGTACCCAGGTTCAAGACCAGGGGCCAGGGAAAACAACCAAGATGAGCAACTTAATAAAATAAACTGCTTCTTTCTCCTCTCCCTTTCTGCCTGCCTGCCTAATTGCCATCTTTCCTGTCTGCATCTTTCCTTAAAAAGCAAACAAAAGAAAATAGTAGTGTTGTGGTAAGGACTGTTATCAACCCTGTTGGAAGGATAAAGTAAGTGATGGTTACGGAAGTTCAGTAATTTGCCCAAGATCAAAGTCAAATGGTTATAAAATGTCAGAGCTGGCATTTTCATAAATTCTCTGATTCTAGCACTCACTTACACAACAAGCTTTATGCTGCTGAAACCCAATGGGAGAGAAAGATACATTCCAGCATTAATACTTTGTTAAACAATAAGTTATGAAAACAGAAGTGATTATACTTTTAAAAGTTGGAAGAATGAGCAATGCCTGGTACATAGCAGGAGTTCAATAATATTTGTTGAATGAATAAATAATAAGTAAATGAGTGGTATTGATAATTAATAAATGTATTCAGCTTAAATACTAACACAAATATTTGGACAACAAAGTCCTTTAATGTTCAGGTTTTTCTTCCTACAGATGATCCTGTACTGGTACCTTATTATGCTGATCGCTTAGTAATAAGAACTAAAAGCTCTTAAGTAAATGAGATGAGCAAATGGATTTCTGGGCAGGGAACTACAAGAAAAAAATGAAGCAATTCTCAAATGACATTTTAATAGATATATAAAATTCTTAAGGTGTTCAAAAAGCAATTACCAAACATCACTTGAAGGGTCCGTTTAGTTTAGATTTTTGGTCACTCTTTGTGAACAATTTGATCAGCAAAGAAATATTAAAGAAAGGTAATGAGGAAAGAATAATAACAAGGAGACCAGGTATTTAAAAGAATATGTATGGCAAATTAAAAACAAATCTATAAATACCTGGAATTTCAAATTCATGAAGAAAAAACCCATCAAGATAACTCATTTTAATATTCATAATATATTCAAAGACTTAATGTTTCAATGTTTGATATATCTAATGTTTAAAACACCAAGAACAAATTGTCCTTTAGAAGTAGAAGTCTCCAAAGCTGGTAATACAGTAAAATGAATAAAACATGAGGAGCTCTATACAACAGACTAGTGTCTTTACCAAATAACTCTTCATTTTAATATTTTTATAAGAAAATTTTATGCCAATTTTTCAGTTTTTCTCAGCACTACTTAAAGATTTGGGTTATATATTAAATGCCGCCCCCACCCAAGAATAAAAGAAAAGAGGGTAACTCTTTTAAAAAATGTTTCAAGGTCAAATGAGAATAACATAAAAAGGGATTAAATATTTTTAGAGAAACAAATAAAACTTTCATTTAGGCTTCACTGTTTACTCTTAAAGGCAGAGACTCAATGACATGAAATTTTAATTGCAAGTCAATTTAAAAAGAACGCATTTGGTTCCATTCTGAGAAAGACTCCGGAATAGGTATACAGAGCATAGCTATTGGTCTGTGAGTTAGAAAAACCATGAGAGCATATATTTGGTTATGTAAGAATGACGGCAAAGCAGTTTTCTTTCTCTATTTCCTTGTGACTCTAGGTAACATCACATCATCCAGTGAAAACATAAAGGAAAAGAACCTAAACATGACTCAACTTCAATAAATCTGAAATATTCTATAGATTAGGAGATAGAGTAACATTCTATTGAATATTTGGATGAGCTCTAACAGATATGAAAATACGACATACGATTTTGCTTCCTTTAGGTGAGCTGAAAGAAGGAGGTGTAACTCCAATACAGGAATAGCATTTGAATTTATACTAGGGGTGCTGGGGAGAAGGGAACTTCAGACAGTCATATTTATTCATTTGACAAACACAAAAATCTCTCTAGTATTAAGTTGTGGCAAATTCTTTACTTCTGCCCAACCTCAACTTCCATTTCTGAATGCATTAGTCATTTAGCAGTTTCTTTGTTTTAAAAAAAAAAAACCAACCAGCATTATCTTACTGGAAATCTCATCAACTGGCTCACAAGCTCCTTTTAACTCAGTGTATTTCTTCCTACATAAAGTAGATGCAGGTTGGAAGGATGAGTTAAATAGCAGATTGGCCTTTTTTGCTGTTAAGTAGATCTCAGGTGAAGAAAATGTTCATGGTTTTTTCCATGTCTACACCTGGTACTGTGCAGTAAACCCTTCTTCTCAAAGACATTTAAAAAAAATTCCTAAGGAGGCAAGATTATCCTTGAAACAATGATTCAATGATGCAAAACAACTTATAATTAAATTTAAATTATATGGTAGAGAGAGCAAATGTTACAGGAATATTTTAAAATGAAAAAAGATGTTTCAGCTGATGTGCAGGATTACAGCAAGAGGCTGTAACTAGGTGGGAAACCATCAAAACTGCTTTCAAATTTCAAATATGAAGGTACAACCTGTACACTTAATTCTCACTAGCATCATAGAGAGAGGCTAGAGTCCGGATCCAGCAGAGATTTCAGGTACAAGTCAAAGGCTTGGGAGGGACCAAGTGTCTATAGTGATTTTTGAGGAGCAGGATAAAAGAATATGCTTAAACCCTGTGATCATTTGCTCCTACAAAGCACAATTATTATAACAAGCAACACAGGACAGGATTTTTGCATACATATACACATGCATAATACTTATATATGTGTGTATATGTAGGTAAATTTATAAATAAAATATATGTAAAGAGAAGCAAAAATAAACTGGGGAAACAGCTAGAGAAATGATAATGCGGGTTAGAGAAATGTATTACAATAGAAAAGGATAGGCCTCATTGAAAAATGTACACTGATGATTAAAAGGAATTATATTTGTAAGGACACATTTATTTGGTGAGAAACCAACAGAGGTGAAGGTAATAGAGAATAACTATCAAAGAAAGTACTTAAGGTCTGGGTTTTCATCTTTTTAAGGATATCTGTCTCGTGGCTTCATAATTTAGCTGAACTTGTGAATATGCTATCTCTTCTGTTATTTTGAAAGTTCCTTGACTGGAATAACTACTTCATAAATGTTTACACATCTCTCCACGATGCTTAGAAAAGTGGCTGTCACAACGAAGATCTCTTAGCAGAATAACTATGTAATGGAAAGATTTAAACATGAGAATTAAGAAATCAGAAATAAGGACTGCTCAAATCAATACTAGTTATAATTATCAGCAAACAAATCTAGAAACAGATCTACAGATCTAGCCTGGAAAAAAATTAATGGAAGCAGTGGGGTGGGGTGGGGTGTGTGTGTGTGTGTGTGTGTGTGTGTGTGTGTGTGTGATAGAGAGGGAGAGAGAGGGAGAGATCATGGCAAATGCAATCGAGATAACACGTTTTGGTGTAGAATTAGAGCAGGTGTGTTAATCTGGGGCTAAGGGAATTGAGTGAGAACATTTCCCCGAACTGGGAGTCATTTGGTGCAAATCTAAATTAGAGCCTATATTTAGCAAGCAGAGTAAAGTTTATTGATCTATTCAATCAGTATTTATTATAAAACCACTAAGTAGGCATCAAAAATAAGTCATCCACTAAAACAACCCTTCATTTTGGGGGTTTACATTCTAAAAGAGAAGACACTCATTAAATGAAAAGTTTTGCAATTTATTATCACTATTTCAAGAGCTGTCTAGGAAGGATATAGAGGGTAAAGAGATAACAAGAGGACTTAATCTCTTCTGATGTGTCAGTAGAGAGAAACTAAACCCTAAATAAATGGCAAATGTGTAGGGGTAGGAAAGCAGGAGTTTTCTATGTGTTACGCACTATGTTTATTCATTCAATGACTATTTAACAAATGTTACTCATACTGCACTATGTGTACTCATTACAATCATATTTAATCTTCGTAACAAGCCTATGAGTATGGTTATATTCTGCTCATTTAGAAGATGAGAATACTGAAGCTAGGACAGATAGCATACCTTGCTCAAGGTACAGGGTCTGTGAGACAAGAGTCTAATTCAGACCCACTCAGAATTTTTCCATATCAGTCAGATATTAGGCAACCTATTACCAAGAGTTTTGGCTTATGAGGAACTGGGATTATACATTTACTGAAAAATAACAGCACGAGTTAGAGCTCAGAACTGATAACTGTTTGGGGCAGGATAGGCTGATCTGGACTGAAAAACTCAGCTGAATTCCCAGTGGTCCCATTTGCCTTAACAAAGTTTCCTGTACTTACTTACTTCTTTTATGCAGTGGGAAAGTATTAAAGACTTATAGACAACAGATGCAGTGCTTTTCTCAAAGACCTCACTCGAGTGAGGATTCAGACCCATAAACAGATATATGTAGTCTAATATGGCAAACATTCTAGTTTTCCAAAGCCATTACAGAGAGAATGGGGTTCAATGGAAGTGTCCACTAATTTCACCTGAAGACTTCTGAGAGACACAGGTCTTTGACCTGGAGATTGGGAAGGAGAAGCAGAATACTAGAGAAAGGAAGGAGAAAGAAAAGTAGTCCCTACAGGATCAAGCCTCCCATGTTTTTCAAACTGTGAGTATTGTCAGAATCCCCGCAAGAGCAAGCCTTAGACCAGGGATTAAAGTTCAGCTATCAGGACAGTGAATTGCCTCTGGCTCCAGCACCCAGTCGTGGATGCATCCAGATCCATAAGGAAAGCTGATGGTCGAGTTCCACATGTGGGACATGTAGTAGGTGACCAGCATAGGACCCTCACCAAGAAACAAAAGAATGACATCAGTTGAAGAAGCCCACCAGTAACTTCAAAGGACAATGTCACCTTGGCCAATCAGGAACTGAAACCTGGTCTGCAGACTCCTGTCTCCATCCCCCTCCCTTAAAAACTCAGGCCACTGGCAAGGCCTCGAGTCAGCCTCCCCACTAATAGGGTCTTAGCCTCCTGGCTGGCTCCATCCTCTCTCTCTCTGTTCCCCACTAATGGAGTCCCAACTTCCCTTGGCTGGCTCCATTCTCTCAATCTCTCTGCTCCCCACTAATGGACCCCCAACTTGCTTACTCACTGCCCCTGTCTGGTATGTGGAGTGACCCTGAACCCATGGGGTCTGAACCTCCCTGGGTCAGCTCCATCCCTTTACCCTCTGATTAAACCTCTGCTTGCTCACTCGCCTAACTCTGCTGGGGGTTCTTTAAGCTACCCGAAAAACCCCCACAAGTATTGACTAAAGTATGGGTTGTAAAGGAGTGAAATACTCTATACTCCCCTTTAGTAAATCACATGGTTATTACCTTGACCTGACTTATTATTCTTTTTTTCTTTAATTTTTTTTAAAGGAAAAGTACAGGCAGGAATGATGGCAAGTAGGCAGGTAGGTAGGTAAGAAGAGAGAGGAGGAAGGAGCACCTTATTTATTTTCTTTAGTTGCTCATCCTGGTTTTTCCCCCAGCCCTGCGTCTTGAACCTGGGTTCTAGGAGTGCAGGCAGACTACATCCGGTGGACTTACCTGCTAGACCACCACCGTGCACCACTGACTTTCTATATTGAACGGATATTTGAAGTGAGCAGTATTGCACTCTACTCTGCTTGGGCACTTTAAACCATTACCAATATAGAGTCAGTGAGAGGAAGTGATAAATGAAGTGATAGGAAGTACCTCACACGTGCATACTCAGATTCCATCACAGCTAACCTTTGCTATAAAAAGATCTTTTGTTCAAAAACATGATGTAAAAAGAATGCTAGCTCACATATGGTAATTAAAGATATTTTGGATTTAATCATTGAGTTTATATATACATACATACATACATATATATATATACACATACATACATATATATATATCCATACATCCATGGTTGGGATACAGCAAGAACATAAAATAACTACATTTGCCATATAGTCCAAAAGCTGATCTATTGACAGCAAAACCATGATTTGACATGCTGCTCCTGGGAGGGACAGGGATGATGGTAGCAAATAGACATTTTACTTTTAAAAAAAAGAAAAGAAAAGAAAGAAATGGTGCATGAAGGAAGTAAGAGAAGACAGAAGCATTTGTTTGTTTTTATTTAGTTGCCTTTTGCTTGTCCCTTACCCCACCCCAGGTCACTAACTCAGGTCCCTGGGATGTATGTGGACTACACCCAGTATACTTACCCATTAAGCCACCAGGGCACACCAGCATTCTATTTCTGATAACCCACATCAACAAATATTTGATGCAAAGAACCACCTTCATTAGCACTGACTATTACTAGTACATCAAAGATTTACATAAGGCTGAAAAAAACCAAATCTCTGCGTCTCTAAAGATGGCAAACCACCCTGGCAGCTGTCTGACTTCCCTGAGAGTAGAGGTTTCACTTGGCACTGGGCCTGAGAGAGACACTGAAGTGGGTAAGTAGCTTACTGGAATGCAGTGCATTTTGTACCTCCCCATTAACACATCCTCCATGAAGCCCAAGTGGAGCAGAAGAGCTTCCTTGTCAAAGACTTTTACCATTTAAGATTCTGAAGCAGAAGGATCATATTACTATTTTCTAATTGGTTGATAGCTGGAAAAATGTATGACTCTCATGAGTCTAGAGAGAAATTATACTTTGATAGAACAGACAGATAGAAGTATGTTAAATTATCAAATACTTCTTTTAAGGGAGAAAGGAGGAATAAGATCAGAAGTAGCTATTAGAACGCAATGAGTTAAAGCTACATAGCTGGTGGTTACAAGTACCTCAAAAAATGTTTTAATGTAAAAGGTCAACTCTCCTGGCATCATCTTCCAAAAGTATATCAAAAAGCATTGGCCCACCCTGGTGGCTCAGGCACTAAGTCAGTGGTTGGGATGTAGACTATGTAAAACCAAGGACCAGGGAGTGTGATCTGGGGCCCTGGGGGAATAACTAAAATAAATAATCAAATAAAATCTCTTACTTCCATCTTTAAAATCTTTTTTCCTCTTTTAAAAGAAGAAACAAAAAACAATAAGCATCAGTGTCTTCAGAACTTACTGAATTCCATAAGCATAACACCAATTTATTTTTTCTTGACAGAGTCTCTTGAGTATTAGAAAAGTGTATAGGTTTAAGGACTAAAAATCAAGAACACAGGCTTTGAGTACACTTGGTGGCTTAGCAGTAAAGTCTGTGGCATCCAGTTGGTATAGTCCACATACATCCTAAGGACCCAAGCTCCTGACTGGGTGGGAGGACAATCAAGATGAATAAGTATCTAAAAATGGCTTCTTCCTCCTCTCCTTTCCTTTTCTTCCTTCCTGCTTAGCTTATAGCCTTCATCCCTGCCTGCACTGAGAGAGAGAGCGAGAGAGAAAGAGAGAGAGAGAGAGAGAAAGAGAGAGAAAGTTTGACTTATACACAGGAAATCCTGTGTACCCAAAAAGTACAGCTATCTGTGATGATATTGCTGTGGTGATGATGATGATGACAATATTGATGAGGACACTGATTTCAGTGACTACAACAGAAACAAAGATGCGGAGAATGATTTAGAGATCAAAGGTCAGTGAAGTCTTGCTTATAGACTTTTTGTCAGTTTCCTGAAAAGTACTTAAGCATCAATAATACAAAACAAGGAATATTTTACATCTCTATCCCTTCCAAACCAAATCAAAAAGCATTTTTTTTCCAAAATCCTCTCAAGGCTAGATTGATGTCAGTTTAGTGCCAGTATATATCCTATTACATCACCATCAGCGAGGTAGGTATAGCTCAGATAATTTACCTCTTGAGAGAAACTTAATAGATTCTTTTGTGCAGGGACTAGGGAATAATGGTCAGACAGCCTCTGGCGGAATCTCTTGAGTTGGTGTAGGTAGATTTAATCTAACAGCAAGCTGAAATTCCAATAATAGCTCTGCAGGGATCCCTGTACACAGATTGCAATGCCTTACATGAGGAGTTGCATAGCTAATACTAAAGTGTATTTAGTTGCCAACTAGGAATAGCTAGAAAACTAATGAAAAAGAGAAAAAAGCATTCAGAACTGAAAGGCTGAGTGATCGCAACTTCTATCAGTTCGACACTAAAATAAAATAATTAATTGTAAACACAACAAATAGAAATTTGTAGTAGGAACTAATGTTGAAAATCATTTTGTGATATTATAACACTTTACCAACATCCCAGTCTGAGCAAATACAACTTGACATTGTTATCTACTACAAATCATGCCACTAAGTTTAAAAAAATGTTTTATTACCAATCAAAATGGGATAAGAACATGAGCTTGCTGAGGTTAAATATGAAATTGTCACCTCTTTATGATTCACATTTATTACATACCAAAAATAACATAGAAGGAAAAATTTCAATACGTACAATAGCTATATTTGTATAAAATAAAAAAATTGATAGACATGCCCTGGTGGAGCAGCCGTTAAGTCAATCACCTCCAACAATCACCACCCACATACCCCTGGGGTCTAGTCCTAGGCCTGGGGGTGGGGGGTGTGACCAGTGTGAACAACTGAATAAAAATAAATGTATTAATGTGTAGAATAAATTACTACAATGAAAAAAATGAATTTTTTAAAAAAGCTTCTGAGGAAACACTTTTGCTAACTGCTCCCCATATACCTTGTTCACAAGTAGTAACTAACTCTGCTACCAAAAAAATTACTAAAATAAAAATATATAAATACATAAAATAGAGATGCTTCTTCTCCCCCTCTCCCTGCCTATATGCCTTCTCATCTTCTCACTTTCATTCCTGCCTGCACCTGCATCTTTCCTTTAAAAAATTAACAAAGAAGGAGGAATAGTCATATACACATATTGTAACCATCTACACATGAGGTGCTGGACACTCATCCTCATTTGTTTGCCAGATGTCCCCACTGCCTGTTAGACAAGTCTTCACTCCCCTTATTACCTCCAAACCTCACTCCAAAACCTCACCTTCTTTTGTATATTATTTAACAATTCCCAATATCTAGTCACTAAATGACCTGTTCCCATGCCCCAACTACACCCATACAAAAGATCAGTTATATTTACTAGACATTTATGGAATCAGCACCCCTTTTTCAATCTCTAGACTTCCTAACACAGCTCACGCCCAGTGATGTTTGGCCTGAATTACAACAATGGCTAAGTTTTCTGTCTCTAGTATCCAATCTTATTCCTTAGATGTTTATTCTTTATTGGGTCTCCAGGATCTGACCTTGTCCCCATTGTTTGGAAAACTTCGTGGTTCTAAGATGTACTCAGAGTCCTTCTCCTGGCATTCATGGTCCTCATGGCCTGATCTTACCTGTAGCCTCAGATCTAATCAATGGACTACTCATCATCCCTTTCTCAGAAATCATCTAGGATTTCTTGCTCAAATCTGTTTCTGCTATTCGCATCCACCTAGAATGCTCTTTCTTCTCCTTCCCCTTTTCACACCCATTCTTTAAGATTCACCTTCATTCACACCTTTCTACATTACACTGTCAGATTTTGCTTCTTTCCATAAAATCCCTATGCACGTTGCCAATCATAGCACTCACTATATGTATTTTTCCTGATAAACGATTTAAATCTATATTCCCCACCCCATTTGAGCTCTTTAATTTTGAATGCCTTGGGAGATGGTTTTTATTTGTTCTTTGTAAGTCTCCACTATCTAAGACAGAGTAGATTATCTATAAAAGATCTGTTAGTGAATGACAGAAACCTTTTTTAGAACACTTAACACTGAAAAGTAAATTTAAACAAAAAAATGCCAGAATTCAGAATTCAGGGAAGTGGGACATAGGGTCCTGGAACACATATGTAGGGAAGGTTACCTAATGAAAGTGGAAGCACTGACTGAAAAGCTCAGACTCCAAGAGGAGCGTGTGTGGAGGTGAGGAGAGCAGACAATACATGGTCAAAGCAAATCTTTCTTACAGCACTTCAAGATTCCAATAAAGTTGTAAAACTCAAACATGGTATAAGCTCTTCTATTTCGTATGAAAAAAGCTTAACTCCTGTATAGTTTTGCATCTAGGTTTAAGGTGAACAGGGGAAAAGGCACACACAGATGGACACAGACATGTCAAAGGAGAGAGAAGCATAAAGAGGTACAGTGTGGTCTTGGCATAGGGGTCGTAGTAGAAGATAATTAAATCTCCAAAGAACAAGACAGCTCTAGTCAACAGAAATATGACAGAAGAGAATGAGCTGGGAAGCTAGATGGAAAATACATTTACACATCAGTATCTGGAAACAATGTCTGGATTTTTACACATTTGTGAAATTGAGGGTGCTGAGGAGGAATAAGAAAACAAAATTGTTGTTCAGCATGCACATCAATTGCACCTAGGGGCAGAGTAAGCTTCTTAGTAGTCAACATGAAAAGAGAACACAATCTTTCACACAGAAAACATAATTATTCTTGACACAGAAGTACCAAGTAGAAATGTTTCCTAAGTCTTCACAGAGAAAACACCTTGAAACAATGAGCGATGGCTTTACCATAATGCTTTGCAAAAATGGTATGATATCAAGAGTAGGAAAGTTATTTTGGAAATAAACTTTAGAATAATCACCTAAAAGTCTCTTGCTCTTGACACTAAACGCACACACATTCCCCGATATAAACCACACGAGTCTATCTCATATCCCATTTTACAGCTCACATGGCATATCCCACCTCGGACTAGAGGCACACCTGTCAACAAAAGAAATGTCCTGGCGCATCCTGGGGGCCTAGTGGATAGCACCACTGGATTTAGTCCACATACATTCCAGGTTTGAGACCCAGGCCCGGTGAGAACCCAAGACGAACATCTAAAATAAAATAAATAAATGCTTCTTCCAACTCTGAAAAAAAAAAAAGAGAAAAGAAACATCTTATTTTTCAAAATACTTTATTGTTCATTATCCTTGGATATTTTCAGACAATAATTAACACATGGTTAATATCACCCTCTATGGAGGAGGCATCTTACACTTCAATAAACTTCACCAAGGAAGTTGGTACAGGGAGATTTTAAAGAAGTACAAATTCATGGTAATTCAAAGAGACACCATATAGCTTCTGCTTGAGAAGGAGTGTTTCCTTTGCATACTGAAGGGGAATCTGGTGTGTTTCACTTGTCCCCACTCCACTGCCCTGGACTTCTCAATGAAAAGTTTCCACTTTGCACCCTTGGGATTCGGCTGTTCAGCTCGTTACAATTAGTTAGATTAATAACTGGTTGAACAACTGTAATCAAAAAGGACAGGCTGAAGGGCGGGGCTCTCATAGAGAGAGGTTTGCTAGTGGTGGTCAGCAGAGCTCTGTCCTCATCCCTTTTTGCTTCAGTGACTTGAAGCAAGACACATACATTCAGGAGAAATTCATTAAACCAATGATAAGTGCATCTAGTGTTTGCCTGGAATGATGACGGGGTGGGGGGTCCTGAGAAAACTTCCCAGATGCAAAACTGAGAAGTGAAAGACAGAGAGACAGAAACTTTCCGCAAAAGAAAATTTAACTATTGGTCTCTAACCAGAAAACGTTGAAGGAAGACAAATGCTTTTAGGAGCATGAGGCGACAACTCCCAAAATGTAGACACTTCCCATTCGAATGTCAATACTATGGGACATTTATCCATGATTTTGTCTTGATTTAGTCAAAATCACAAAATATTACAGAAGTGACTCATTAGCAAATCTTATTTAATGACACAAACAAGAAAACACAAAAGCCCTGCTTCATTCATCTCAGAGTGGAAGATTCAAGTCTTCCCGAAGGCCTAGGTCACACCCTGAAATTAATTCGGATTCTTTGCAAAACTCATTCTTTCCAGTGCCAGGTGTTTGTTGCAATAAATGTGCCATGCCTAGAGGGATGCTGCCTGTCTCCAGTAGTGATTCCATGTCACTCACTAATCACCTACGGCGCTCCTGCCATGGGCAGACTTCTGCACCATAGCGCACCTAGCTCATGCTGTTGTCTGACTTTTGTGAATTCTTTTTTCAATTTTCCAACATTGGTTGTGAACTTTAAGAGTTGTCCACACTGTGCTTAGAACTGAATTTTAAAAAAGGAGGTGGGGTGGGGAGAACACAGTTTGAGTTCCTATACTCAGAGAGTCCACTAAACCGCTGGGATGCTTTGCTACAACAATTATAAAATGAAAATAAATCGTATTACCAATCTCGTAGCATAATTCCGGAGGTTAAATCTGATATGTGGTTGCTTGATCCATTTTTAGAATGGTACTTGACCTCTAGTACCCTTCCAAAGTTGCCTGATGTTTTTAAACCTGCAGAGGCTAATTGGTGGGTATTTTCTACAGTTCAAAAAACTTTTTTCCCCCATTTTAGTATGCATCTGCAATGAACATTCACACAGGCAGGGGGGTGTCTGTAAGTCAGGCATTCAGTAGATTCCATTTCGTGGGCTTAAACGATATCCACCCCTCAGGTTTTACACAAAGTGACACTGTAGTCATAAAAGGATCATAATCCAGTTTTCATGCAAGCTGGAAATTAATGGAGCTTCTGGGTCAAGACACCTCAACATATTTTATTTGAAACATATGTCTCTTCATCAGATTTATTTAGTTTTCTAAAATGCTGTAAAACTTCATATTCCAACTAGAGATATTAATCAAAGCTGTTTAAAACCAGGCTTTCCTTATTTACAAAAGGCAGTTTTTATAAGACAACTATCAAGAATAAACACAAAAAGAAGTGGAAACTTTTCCATTTCTAGCAATTCACCAGAGTAAACTGACTGTATATTGAACACAGCTGTTTCTGTGATAGAATTTTCCCTCGTGTGTGTGCGTGGTGTGTGTGTGGTGTGTGTGTCTGTGTGTGTTGTGTGTGTTGTGTGTGTATATGTGTGTTGTGCATGTGTGTGTTTGTTGTGTGTGTGTAGGTGTGTGTTGTGTGTGTGTATGTGTGTGTTGTGTGGAATTTAATACTGACCGTGCTCTTGTGGCATATAGTAAATGAAAGATTGTTGAGGGCTGGATATGAAAAATCAGAAACAATTGCACCCATAGGTCTTCTGCCTTGGTAACTCACTCTCATCTGTGGCCTTTTAGGTAAAAACCCATTTGTCATGTCAATTACACTCAAAATGTTCAAGGATTTTTCTTGCCACCTTCTTTAAATTGAGGAAGATACAGACCCAGCTGGGAGGCTGTTCTGAAGATAAAGGTGAAAGTAGGAAGGCAAGTCTCAAATGTAAATACTGGAGAGTCTCTTTTCCCTCCATTTCTCATTTGCAACCATTGAAAGCTGTTTCTCAATGTATCCAATTTTTAAAGAGAGACATCAAGACAGGTTTCCGTATGTATACATGTATCTTGGGCACTCAGTTTTTTTGTTAAATAGTAATAATGGAAAATTAGATGCTTTTAGCACCTTATTTAATAAATTAAGACTTTTCTGCTAATTTCTCCAGTGTTTATCTGAGACACTGATATTAATAGCTTCATTTCATCCAGTGCTTAGCTTTATGCCAGGAATTGTACATAGTATTCAACATTCTTTATGGTATTTATTCTTCCCCAAATTTTATGATACGGATTCTTCCCAAACATTTAATAGGATAATGCTTGTACTCACAATCTTATCCTTTTGTGGGATGAGCTGTTTCAAATGATGGATGTTAAAAATCCATGCCTTGGGGTTAGATGGTCTATATTCGAATCCTGACCCCAAGAATTTGGGCAATTGATAATATGAAAACAATAATATTACAGATCTCATAGTATAATTCTGGAGATGAAATCTGATGTGTTTTCATGATCCATCTCTAGACCTCTACCTTCACTTCTGGTCCCTTCCAAAAGTTACTTAATGTCTTTAATCAGCAGAAAAGAAATACAGACCATGATATACACAGATATTAGCGCCTTGAAGGTGAGCCCAGTGGGCTATCAGGTTCTATGTATTTGGTTATGGATAATGCTCTTCATCCAAACTAATCCCTTTACAAAAGTTTGTTTCTGTTCTTTATCATGCAGCTCCTCACAGAGCTGGGGGAAGGTGTGGTCAATGTGGATTTCATGGTTATTTCTGCCCCAGATGGCTTGGGTTCTTAAAATCAGGAACTGACTTGGACAATGACAATCTTTTTAGCTTCTAACTTACATTTAACTAATCTGGCACAGGCCCACCTTCTTAAGCAATACTGGGAATTCAAACAATTAAAGGTTAGGACATAAGAGACAAAGTGATTGCACCAGAGGGCTGAAGTAATGGAAAACGATATTCTGTGCTCAAGTTAGAAGGCCATCAGGTATGAAAACTAGAAATACATCTCCTCTTGGTCAGAGTAGGATCAGACCTCTACCTGACATAGGTTCTGCTCTCTGAGGCTCACAGAAGTTTCAGAGTTTATCGTCTTGCTTATGTATGACAGTCCTGGTTTAGGAAGAAATGAATTCTAGAATACATCATTTGCTGATAAGACATGACCCACCTTTATAGATAGATACATTTTAAATAATTTTTTTTCAAGGAAAGGTACAGGTAAGAATGAAGGCGAGCAGAGGCAGGCAGAAAAAAAGAAGAGAAAGGAACACTTTATTTTAGATGCTCACTTTGGTTGTCTCCACCTTCCCCCCCAGCCCTGGGACACAAACTCACGTCTTTAGAATATATGTGGACTGTGTGGGCTGAAGATGGTTGACCAAACTGCCACTCTACCAGGGCGTGTCAGATATATATCTAACATAGAAAGAGTCAGTAGTGGGAGAAGGAAGAGCACAAAACTGTTCCATGTGGAAGCAAAGATCCAGTCTTTGGCTCTGTCCTTAAAACACACCCATACACATATTTGATAAAATAATGACTCAGATATTACAGAGTTTTTTTCAAAACCTAAAGAAGAGAGTATGCTAATCAAGAATACTCAATTATCTCTGATCATAAACAACAAAACACAGATTGGGTCAATCATAATGAGAAACTTTATATGAAATCAGCAATACAGATGTGGACTCCAATAAAGCATCAGCAAGATAGCAGAAACTTACTGTAAGAGCAGTAGCTCAGCCTTGTTACAGAGCTTCTTTCCTGATGAAATAGTTTTATCATATTTTTAAAACCTATGCATGTCCTTAGCTATACATGAGAGGGAGCAAAGACTCTGATACAAATATCTTCAGTTAAAAACAACAGAGCTCATGTTCAGAAACAGCAAATTGTAAAACAATGGGTTGATTTTACACCTTTTCTGTCAATTAGTCCTTTATTTAAAAAAACAACATGTATTATGTAAGCACTGGGGAAAATCAGAGATGAGAAGATATAGTACTGGTCTTTAAGGAGCTCTCATCTTGTGGAAACTCATCCACTATTTGGTTACTTCCAGATGTTGGCCTAGTGGCAAGACTGAGCCACTCTGATCCTCAGGCCAAATAAGGCCCATAGCCTGTTGAAATAAAATTTGAATAGAACACAGCCACACCCATTAATTTACATTTGTCTACAGCTGTTTTTGTGCTGAGGACAGATCTGAAGAGTAGTAACAGAATTCTATGACCCTTAAAACCAAAACATTCACTAATGCCCTTTCTTAAAATTATTCTATTTACTCGTGTATGTCGAGAAATTCTGAGTCCTTACCAAATGCTAGGTCTCAGAATGAGTTTTTTAAATTAATTTTATTGAAGAAACTTTGCATTATAATATCATATAGGTTTAAGATGTGCATCATAGTAAATCCTCATCTATAAAAATATATTAGATTTGCCACTATCCAGTTTTTTCTTCAATCTGCAAATAATGTCCTTTATCCAGTCATGCACTTTAAAAAGAAAATTTGCCAACCTATGTCTCATGACTTGATAAGTTAAATTTAGACAGAATATTTTCAAAGCTGGACTAATAACATGAATATGATCACTCAGTCTGAGACTGTAGTGAAAAATACAAGATGTTGAACCAACATGGATTGTTTCATAAGTTATATATGTTAATATAAAATATATTCACATACAAATATACTTAAGAACAGAAGTACACTATATATGCTGCTATACAAACATTCATGAGAATGTATGTTTAAAAAAAAAAAAAACAAAGAGCAACAACAAAACACCCAAAATACTTACAGTTTTATAACATTTTTAAATGGTGGGGGGGCTGATAATCTATACATACATGCCTTTATATTTATATTCATCAAGTCTTTCTGGAAAGTTACAAAAAAATTGGTACTTTCTTACTCCTAAACAGCATATATCCCTTGGTAGGCCTAGAAACTTTTATCATGTTATTATATAGACTGAAAGAATGTATCTTAAAGTATTTCAATATAAAGAGTGTGGTATAGTGGGTATGTGACAAAGAAGAGAGAAGAGAGGCAGGAGAAAGAGAATGGAATGGAGGGCAGGGAAGGAAGAGACAATAGAGGGGAGAATAGATAAAGAAAAGAGGAGGAGAATTATAATTACCGCCTATTTTAGGAGGCATTCTTTAACATCTAAAGAACCTTACTATGAGCAAAACGTGACTATTCACAAAAAAATTAGTTACTACTACCTTGCGCTACAACTAAAAGGCTTATTATTTCACATTATGGTTTTCAAATTCATTTTCACAGTTGAAGTAAGTGGTGTTCAATAAATGTGGACTGATTCAAAAGTGTACCTTTGACCACCGATAACCAGGGATATAGGAATCTAAATGATGTCTTAAGCCTGGAGCTTCAACTGGGTCTTTTATCCTGTCACATTAAGTGGAATCTGTAATCTTATTCTGATTAAAAAGATAGCTAATCCCACCTCAGGAATATTGTAAATCAACTTGATCTGTATCTTCCATGTAAGACACTTACAGGAATGTTTAAAGGACAGAGAGCTGGGAATCTCTGGAGCTTCTGAGGACAGTCTGTATTATAATCTGCCTCCTTAATAGGAAGAGTCTGTGGGTAAACCACAATTCCTTCTGAAATTTGCTTTCAGTATGCATTTTACCTAATGGCTGAAAAGAGGAACCTATGTACCTTATCCTCTTCTAATTAATGTAAGCTATGATAGTTACCAAAAAGAATCTGATGATCAAGAAAGGTCCAACTGATAACATGAATTCACAATGGTCAATTTAAAAAGAAATGACTAAATTTAATGAAAGAGGTACTACCTAAGTCTCAATTAATGAATGTTCCACTTCTAGTTAGGACACAAAAGTCATTCTGACTAAAGTAAATAGCATGGGATCAGAACTCTTCACTCTTCATCTTCCAATTAAATCAATAAAATCCCCAAAGATGTTTTCAGCAACACTAGTGCTAAGTCTTATCTGGGGTTGAGAAGCTTTGAATTTGATGGTAGAATCATAACATTTTAGATTTAAAAGAACATCTATTTCATCCATCCACTCTACTCATCATTTCCTATATGAGGAAATAGAAGTCCATGGAAGGAAAAGAATTTGTCTAAAATGATCAACCTAGAGACTGAACCAGAATCAGAGCCTTGAACTCTTAGCCTTTATCCCTGTAGATCCAAGAAGAAAAACCAGTGTGGAGGAAATAAGGAAAAATGTCTCATACTTTGAGCTAAGCACAAGATTTGTTGGGATTCTCTATACACTGAAAAACCAAACTCTTCAAAAGAATGACACCCCTTTGATTGTAACATGTTCTTTGAAGTCACTTCACAGCAGAAAATCTAATTCCAATTCCTGGGTAGTTTTGCTAAAATAGTTTTCTGAAAAAATAAACCAACATCCCAGGAAAAAATGTGGAATCTGAGAAAAGAAAGGGGATAGTGATGTCAAGAGCTTGCTATGCTGCTGAGAAGCTTTCTGACAGCAGGAAATGCAGCAAGGAGTCAAAAAGAAATGGAAATTTCAGATGATGTGCTCTTCAGGCTGAAACTTTGGTTTCTGACAGTTCTTGTTGAAAACCCTGGGAGCAGCTGAACAGAAAGAGTCCAGTCCTGAGGCAGCCCTAGGGCTCAATTGACTATGCAAGACTCTCCTTCCTTTTCAGTCAGTGTAAACACTGCAACTTCCTCTCATCTGTCTCCTCCAAAGAGAAGATGGTGTCTGAGGAAAGCAAAGACTGCCAGGGAGCTTCTAAGTGAGAATTGCTGGTTTGTAGAAAATAGCATGGTTAGCCTGGATCTCAATAGCCATTTTTCAAAAGTAAAGGACGTAATAACCATTAGCATAATGGGAACACAAATCCCAAGCCTCAATTACTTTTGACAGAGCTCTGCGGGAGACCACCTAAGGGAAATGTGGGGGAAAAGAGGCTCCAATCAATTGAAGCAGGTTTATGGATTCCCTCCTGTGGGCACAGTGTGATACTGAGTGCTTTGGGGATTATTAGTGAAGGAGAAGATGTGATATCTTTCCTTGGGAGCTTCTGATTCTGGATGAGACTGGGTAAATACGTGCATATCAAGTATATAAACAATTACACAACTAATAGCTATGCAGACGCTGTGGAGGGAAGTGGAAGTTAAGACAGGGATGAGGCAAGAATGATTTTATGGAGAAGTCAGCTGAATTTCAGAGCTAAGAGGGGACGTGGTTTAGCTGAAAAGTACAGGCGAGGTTTATAGTGTCCATATGGGAGGCAGGAAAGTAGGAAAACCACATTTAAAATGGAATGGAAGAACCAACAAAGACTTCTGAAGCTTCCCTTTCTGTAGAGAATTAATTATTTATCCAAAATGAAATGTGGATATTCTTGCGAAGAACACAAATCTAGATTTTTGCACGTTACTCCTTAATAGAGAATGTCTATCGCACCCTGATTTTTCAGAGTCTCATAAATAACATACTTATACTTGTTCTCATAACAGGGAAGAGAAAAAGTTAGTATGAAGTAACAAAAGATAATATTTAACTGAACGTAAATATTAAAAATGAATAAGGTGAGCCTTGTAGAGAAGCGACTGGGCCAGTCCACAGACATCTCCAGGTCCCAACTTTACATCCTAGGTTTTGGGGGGATCAACCAGCATGAACAACTAAATAGCAAGAAAATAAAATGCTTCTTCCTCTTTTTTTCTGCCTGCCTTCCTATCCATCTACATTCCTGCCTGCACCTTTCCATTAAAAAAAAAAAAAAAAAAGGACAGAATAAGACCTAATCTAAGAATGTATTTCACAGATATCAGGACTGTTGTTATAAAGCCTACAAATATTATAATCGGGTTAATCTTTATAGGGGAAACATTCCATGTGTGCAGTTCCACTGCTGTTTTCAAGATGAAGCAAGATTTCTCATCAGTATTTCTATTATAATTTTTATATTTAAAAGGCACATACCCTACTTTCAATTATTGTATAAGAAATTGGTTACTGATAGCTACTCACTGTGGGATACAGGCAGCCCCAGGTATATTGCCAGAAGTTTACATGGTTTTATAACTGATACTAGAAGTAGCCTACTAAGTACTATAACTCTATGCACATTTTACAGACTAGAAGACTAAGATGTAGACAGCTGAAGTAATCTACCCTTGCTCATAGCTAAAAGGAGCAGGAACTCTAAACCAGAATATATTACCAGTTTGATCTATTGCCTGTCAGAGAGTTTTCTAGTATCTAATAGAAATTATACGTGAAAAGACCCAACATTTCCACTCTGCTCTTCCTCCATAATATATATGAAATGTCTCTCACACAATTTTCTAGGGGTGTCTTACCAATTTTTATGTCTTAAGAGAATTCTTGTTAACCACATGGAAATATTTCTACATTCCAACAGATTGTATTCCCAGATAATTTTTCTTGATAAGAAATTCTCGTTTTGACTCAAGAATTTTTATAATTGCTTTTAGTATCGCTCCTTAAATCAGTTTCCTCTGAAACATTTATCATCTTTTCAAAATAAAGTAACCAAGATGTTCACTCATGTATTTAGCCAGGCTATAAGGACTCTTCCATTGCATAATCTTTCAATTCTTTCATCATGCTTCCTTCTGCTCTCTCCACTCCCTTCACATTGTCTGCATTTTTTTTTTCCCAGTAGGACTGAGAAGCTGTGGTTGAGGCTCTGCCTAAAAGCTGGATGGAAATCATGATCAGACTGGACTGGCAAATTTTGCTGTAATCAACCCACACATTTCTAGTTTTCAATCTAATGCAAGCTCTGTTTTTATGCCTTCATCACTGTCAATGTTGAGTTATTCCAAGGATATTTTTGTTGATATCATATTGCTACTACTTTCTGTATCTTCAGTCTTTGCTTATTATAGAAATATAACCTCTTGTTGGGATCTCGACCACAGAAAACATTTGAGGGAAATACTTATAAATCGTAAGTAATATTGAAGCTTTATTCCTTTATTCCTTTTCCCTCTTAGGAAGGGAAAACAGTTAAATGAAATTTATGATTATTTGGTCATTTTACTTATCCACTATTTCATTAGGTCTCATATTTGATGGTGATTTCCTTCCCAAATATATTACCTAAATCAAGTCTGGCATTTTTCAAAGTTTTCCCCAGTGACTTCACACTTGATTTCCAATAGTTGGACCTGCTTTGATAACATTCAGATATACTGCAGAAACAGAAACTTTTTTCCTACCGTATTTACAGTACAAGCTGCCATTAGATGGTCAAAATAATGTCAAACTAAATCACGTTGGATCAGACCATGGTAAAGAACTATAATTCCTTAAAATCTTCAGTTCCATTTATTTATACCACATTCATTTTCTTTCCATAGTCCTTTGTAGTTTAAATAATCTCATTCTGTTTGTATTTTTGTCTGTCTCTTTTTTTAAAGTTAATTTTATTGAAGGAACATTGCTTCGTAACATTCTATAAATTTAAAGTGTGCATCGTAGTAAATCTGCATCTGCATATAATACATTAATTTTGCCACTTTTTCTGTTTTTCCTTCACCAGATAATCTCCTTCACCCAGTCTGTCACCCCACTATCCCCCTGCTATTCTTGAAAACACTGATTGGTTGTTTTATTTTTTTTTGACTAAAAGTCTATTGTTGTTTGATTTAGCTAATTTGTTAAAAGTCTGCTTTTGTCTGATTTTGCTCATTTGTTTGCTTGGTTTCTCTACATACCACCTACGGAAATACAATGTCTGTCTTTTTCACTATACTGGCACATCAAAGAAATGCATGAATACAAATATATACATAGCTGTTAACTTTTACATATGTATGTTGTTTTATGAAAAGTCAACTTTTTTGTCTTGCTCACTAAAGTCTGCTACTGCTGCCAAGGACTCATTACAGGATTGGAGTCAGCTGACTTTATCTAGCCAAAGGGTAGTGACAAACACAAATATGCATTTTGTCCAATGAACTTCAAGTTATCATTTTTTAAATAGAACAGCACTCTGATGCATTTGCTAATGATTGTTAATAGAGTGATTTTAACTCACAAAGAACTATACATAAAATTAATTTTACAAATTAACTAAAACCAGAAGATTGAGGTTCTGAGCAAAGGCTTAATTTTAAGATTTATACTGCAGGGATAATAAAATTAGTAGAAAAGACTTCTCTGTTCAGAGACATGGTATTCACAATTCACATGTGAATTTATAATTGCTATAAGGAAACAAGGATGACAATTATTTAATGAGTTTTTGAGTGAATAGTTGAGTATTAATATCTTACTATATATTGTGGAATATATACTGGTTAAAGTTATTTATCATCTATGCATTTAAATTACAAATGATTTGGCATAGATATTGTCATTTTTCTGTGACAAGCATATGTTTAAGGAACATATAACCAATTTATAATAACACTGCCCTAGTCAAATGCATCTCTTACAGAAAAAAGTAGTTAATAAACATTTGAGAAGATAACACAACTTTACTAGCAGTATGAATAAAAAGCAAATAATTTGATGGGACTAAAACATGATACCCCAAGTTTTCTCAGAATTGTTCTCCTGTAGGTACCCTACTCTGACAGGAAGAACCAAGGACAGTAAAGGAAAGCCCCTGAGGCAAAGGAGAAACTCCTGTTCTTCTAACCCTGTAGTCCTTTCCTTAATCAAAGAAACCATCTACTAACCTGTGGGCCTCCACCCTTCTACTAATCCAGAAATGACCTTTGTCCCTATTCTCTAGAAGAATGCAGAAAGGGGAGTTGTCTTTACTTTCAGAGTAAGAGTAGGGATGAGTCATTCTCTCCCCTGAGATCTCCATGCTTTAGTTCAAGATTAAAGTGTGTGTGTACCAGTAACCTCAGAATTTATCTCCATGTGAATTCTCCATAGATGTTATTATTAAATTTAGAATTTTCTCTTACTAATCATATCTAATGTTAACGTGTTCATTCGCCAATCTGCGGAGAATCCCAGAGAAATGGGAGCACTTTTCCTTTGACCCCAGAAATTAAAACAATAATGACATCTCATCTAATACAAATATTCTTTATCTGATAAAATCATGATGGGACAATGTGATAAGCAGATTCTCTCATACAGTAATTAACTATGAGTAAACTGAGTCATTTCAGAGAATAACTGAGCATTACATAGGAGAATTGGCAATCTTATTTATTCTAAAAGGCAGCAATTTTACTCCTGTCATGTACTTCAGAGAAACTCTCCAAGAAAGTACAAGCAGAGTACTGATGCTCACTGTAGAGTTTATTCAGTCATTTATTCATTTAACACACATTCCTTGATTGCCTGGTTCTGTTTATCTGTGAGAGTGAAACAAATCATTCTCCCTGCTTCGCAGGTGGTTTCCAGGGTACTGCTTCTGAGATTACCAAATTTAAAATGATCCAAATAAACACCAGTGAGGTAAAAAGACAAAGTACTCATAGTCACAGATTACAGAAAAAAAAGACTAAGCGATTTTGAAAAAGAGACTGTTGCAGTATGCTACTTGGATGTTGTGTAACTGATGTAAAATTTAAAACCCAATGAAATATGAAATTTTCTATAATACCTTGGACATTTATGTGTGTGTATGTGTATGTAAAAGCAACATAAAACTACATAAGTAGTATTTAAACCAATTGCATGATGATAGATAGCTATGCTTAGGAAATTAGATGATGATGAAGAATAAAGAGGACTTCAATTTTGTCTATGATTCGAAAGTATAGATAAAATAAATATGGCAACATAATAAAATTTTGACTCTAATGTTCTGTTTATATGTGCTTACTATATTAATCTTGAGGCTTTTTGTTATATATATATACACTGTTTTTTTAAGGAAAGATGAAGGCAAAGAATGAAGACAAGCAGAGGCAGGCAGGCAGGAGAGAGAGGAGGAAGAAGCATTATATTCATTTATTTTATTTAGTTGTTCATCTTGGTTGATCCAGCCAGTTCCAAGACAAACCTGGGTCTTTGGAATGTATGTGAACTATGCCCAAGGCCTATTCCAACAAGGCATGCTCTATGCTTAATATTTTTTAAAAACTACGGTATCCACAAAACATTTTGTATAATTGTATGCAACCACATTTTTTAAATGTCATTCTCTCCTAGTTGAATCATGTTAATTGTTCCTAGTAGATTTTCTCATTTTGCTGCCCTCTTTGAATCCAGCCTTCATTCACTATATGACCTCGAAGTCACCTCGATCAGCATGACCTTCCCTTAAAGGAAGGCCCAAATCCTAGTAGAGGATGAACATATATTCACATTCACCCGGCAGGTCACAGCCACAAAGAGGCATGTGCCTTTTCTCCACCTGAGGACCTGTCACTACTGCAGGGCTGAGCTGCTGGAGGAGCCAGTGCAGATTTACAGCTCACATTATGACTCACTGTCACCCCATCATCTTTATAAATACCGTTCTTTGATAAAGAATATAAAATTTGAATTTCACATGCAAGACATGACACTGTCGTGATCCTGGAATGACACCTAACAGCTCTGAAGTGATCAAAGTCAATGTAACACTTTTATTTAAACAAAAATGTACATGTGGTAAAAGGAAGCCCGAGGAAGTTAATAGGGTGGGTATTCAATATCCAAGATCACATTTAAATCAGGATGGCTCTTCAGCTCTGTTCTGGCTTCAGGTAACAGTTGAAATTAGAATCATTCTCATTTGTTTCCATTTCAGTGGGTACTGATAATCTCCTAATAAAAGTAACAATAATAACAAAAGTAATGATGATAAGATACACTAAAATAGCTCATTCTTCAAAGTAATTTGCATATCATGGACTCATTCAGTCCTCCAAGTGCACTGTCCTTACTATCTCAGTTATGCAATTGAAGAAATTCAGGGAAATTCTCATTTGTTCTTTCTCATTCAGAGGGTTATCATTTTAGAGTGCATAAAAATCTCCTGAGAACCTTATAAAAATACAAAACGTATGACTAACTCCATACTCTGGTCCAATGCAGTACAGTTGGTGAGGAGTAGGCAGTAAAAAATCAATTGCCATAAACTCCATTTTTAAGTCTGAGGATTGGAGTTTGGAAAATACTGCTCCAGGTTATATTATACCCAAGGACATTCTCATTATCGTCAATGCTACTTTGGGGATGTTCAAGTCTGTTTTTATGTTGGGCATTACATTTCCATTCATTTCAAGGACACATTTTGATCAATGTACTTGATTCTTTAGTCTATCTTCATCTAAATTTGATCAAAACAAATTATATCGATATGTTTACAATGTAATGATGTCAGCCTGAATCAAAGCCACAACAGTCTTTAAAAAGCCCATTTCTTTTTGTCCAATAACTGTCTAGTAAATACCTTCCTTAATTTTTCAAACACCCTGAAAGAGAAATTCTCCAAATCCTTCACTAGATAGATACCTGCATATGCAAGATTACAATTCTCAAAAGACTTCATGAAAATTCAGTAATTCCTAAAGAATTCTCAATCCTATCATCATTCGAAAGCACAGAAAACAATATTTATGGAGCAGGACTTATTTTCTTCAGAACCCTACTAAAAGGAAGATTCTTTGATTATTATAGCAGAATTGTAAACTTAGACTTATACCTTTATTGTAAGAATAGAAAGGTACTGAGGTTATTCTTGATTAAACAAAGTATTTCATCTTATTTCCACAAAGATAAAAGTTAAGCTTATACAATGAAATGAGAAATAAAACATTGTTTTCTTCATCCTTGGCCACATTACCCATGTATTTCAAAACAAACTGCAAATGTCTTTTAAATATCAGTAATTTAAAAAGCTATAAAAGATAAAATTAAAAATAGAGATATATTCCTTAGACTTTGGGGATAAAATTATTTTTGAAAAAGATTCTGAGCAAAAGTCACCTGCTCTTTGTTCTTACAACTGGAGTTCTTAGCTTGTGACACTTAAAAATGATACTCTTGTTTGTAGCAGCACATGGGGTGGTTTGGGAGGGGGTTCATGCTACATGGGGGCATTACTGAATGGATAACCTTCTGAATTACATCATGGGTTAAAGAGAATCTCTATTCCCAAACAATGGGCTCTTTCTTTACATGGAGCTTTGATGTGCTTGGTAAGCATTTAAATTTATCAATTTGCTCTCCAGGGGTAAAACACAAGTCCTGATTTGTATGCTTTGCTTATTTTCACGGCTATTTCCACTAACTTGTCTGGTTTCAATATCCCAATGTGGCATCACTAAAAAAGGAATCAGAAATCAATGTGCATATCACTTTATTCTATAATATTTCCATCATACAAATACATCAAGTTAATCTCAAGAGCATAGGTAATAGTAGAATACAGAAAGATAATTACGAACTAATGAGTTTTGAGGATAGATTACCTTTGCTTTTCATCTACTTTGACAGTAGGTATATATAATTTGATAATAATTGTGCTTCACAGGTGGCTCTAGAAATCTCTGAAAATGTACCAGTTTCTCTCATGATCTGGCACTACCTGGCTCCAGCCTCTCATTACAAACCTCAAACAAACCTTCCATAAAAGAATCCATCTCTCCACAGTCCTTATACATGAAATTTCTAGTCTCTATAAAATTTAAAATATTTGGGCGCACCCAGTTGGTCCGCCACTTGGTCGAGAGTGCAGTTCACATACATCCCAAGGACCTGGGTTTATGCCCGGGGTCTGGGTGCACAACAGGATGAACAGCTAAACAGAAAATAAGTTAAATGCTTCTTCTTCCTGCCTGCCTGCCTCTGCTCACCTTCATTCCTGGCTGCACCTTTCTTTTCAAAAAAAGGTAAAATTTGTTTAAGAATATGTCACCCATGAATATAACTTGCTAGATTAATACACATCAATATATATACCATAAATTTACAAATGATAGCTCACTTTCAGTGTTAAGAAAGACTTTAGAGATGATCTTATTCAACTGCTCCTAAAACTCCTACTATTCTTCTACAAAATTACCACTTCATGCAAGGAGTCCCATTCAATTCAAAACTCTTCTGACTACTCCTCCACGACATCTATAATTTTACCCTATCAAATCTACTTTTCCACATAACTACTTCTAGTCAATATCCAGCATACCAAATAATGAACTTTTCATTGTCTTCTGTTAATGAGAATAATTTCCTGTTTTTCCCCTTTCTAAAGCTGTTTCCTCAACTCTGCCACACATTCGTTCATTTGCATATTTCAGGATTTTTTAAAAAGAAAATGGTAGACTAGTTACATGTTTATTACAAATGCTAATTTCAACTACAGAATCAGATAACCTGAGCAATGGGGTCTAGAAATTTGTTTTTAAACAAGGAGTTCAGATGATTTTAAGACTCTCTAAAATTTCATGATCAACCAATTTACTGAATATTAACTAAATGTTAAGGTGAGACTAAGAAAGCACTAAATGTAAGATACAGTGGTTTAGTGACACAAAACTGTGAACAGTTATAGCTCAGTACATTAAGAAATTCAGCATAATCAGTTGTATGGTCAAATTATAAAGAGAATGATAGGACTAGTCACAGACTGGGAAAAATCATTTGCAAAAAGATACATCTGAAAAAGGACTATTATTCAGAACATACAAAGAGCTCTTAAAACAAAACAATAAGAAAACAAACGACCTGATTTAAAAAATAGGCCCAAGACCTTAACAGACTACTCATTAAAAGCAATACACAGACCAGAACTTGAGCTATAGTACAAAGCAATAGTGACCAAAACTGTATGATACCGAACTAAAAACAGAGACACAGAGTAGTAGAATATAATTGAATGCCCAGAAACAAACTCACACAAATGTGGCCAGTTAATTTATGAAAGGAGCTAAGACATTTGATTAAGAAAGAAAAGTTTTTTCAATAAATGGTATTGGCGGTACAAGTTGGTGGCCTAGAGGATAAAGATGTAGGTTCAAGACCTGGAGTTTGGGGGAACAACCAAGATGAACAACTGGAGGAAATGAATTGTTTCTTCTTGTCAGCATACCTACTTGCCTTCATTGCTGCATGTGCCTTTCCTTTAAAGTTAATTAATTAAAAAAAAAAAAAAACTAAATGATGTTGGAAAACTGGACAATCACATGTGAAAACCAAATGAAGCCAGACGACTCCCAACATCATACACAAAAATTAATTCAAAATAGAGTCTTGGATGTAAAACCAGAAACCATAAAATACTTAGAAGGTAAAATAGGCAAGCCATTCCAAGACATCAGTCTTAGAGAGGTCTTTGAGGACTCACTCCAGCATCATGAGATGCAAAAATAGAAATTAACAAATGAGGCTACTTCACACTAAAAAGGCATCTGCACCAAAAAAGAAACTATCACCAAAACAAAAAGATAACCTACTGACTGAGAGAATATATTTGGCCATCACAAATCTGACAATGCAAATTAAAAGAATGAGGTATCTCCTTATACTGGTGGGATTGGTTATTATCCAAAAGTATGGATACAATAAATGTTAGCAAAGATGCAGAGAATAGGGGAGCCATTTATACTATTGGGGTGGAATGCAAATTGGTGCAACCTTTATGAAAAGTAGTATAGTGATTCCTCAAAAAATTGAGATGGGAAATTCCATAAAATCCCATCATTTCTCTTCTGGGTATTTACCCAAAAAACTCAGAAACACTAATTCACAAAATATATAGACCCCTATGTTTACTGCAGTATTATACAACAGGCAAGTATTGGAAACTAAGTGCCCACAGTCAGATATAAGGATAAAGAAGTTGTGGTATATTTACACAATGGAATACAGCCCATCATGCATGACAACACTGATGCGACCGGAGTGGATTATGCTACATATGAAAGTCAGAAGGAGAAAGATGAATACTGGATGATGTCATTCTTATGTGGGAATATAAAGAAACAGAGCAAAGATAAAACAAAAATCAACCCTTGGACATTAACAATGGAACTGAGATTACCAGTGGGGAACTAAATGGGGGGTACTGGACTCTACTGGAAGTACTATACACGTAATAACTCATTTAATTCACTTAATAGTTTTAGGTATAGATACTACTATTCTCTGCATTTTACAGATGAGAAAAATGAGGTTTAATAATTTTCCAAGATGGATGGCTTCAGATTCCTACCCTTTGTTTCCAAGTTATACTGCTTCTTCCCATAATGGCCCACAAAAAAAATGCTGCTTTAACTCTAAATATATAAAAGAAAGTTGCTATAAAATTATATTCAGTCATAATAATTTTTAAAATACATAGAATTCTCCACAATAAATGTCATGGCAGTCCAAAATGCTGTAAAATCTTAGGCTGAAATCTGTACCTGCCAGTTATGCATCACTGACACCTACACAGACTCTGCATTTAAAACCTCTTGTGTGCCTTCTTCCAAATGCAAGTCACACATCCAGAGGTGCACCCCGGGGAGCAGCAGTGAAGACAATACACTTCACAGACTGGAAATCCATGACATTCCAGCCTTTGACATTTCTAGTGAGGGAGTGTGCATCTTGATTATTTCTAAAAGTGGTGCAATCTTTGTTCCCCAAATACTCCCTTTTGGATAACAAAACAGCAGAGACACTATTCAGAATAATAAAATAGGTTCTAATATTCCCATAGCCTATAATTAATCTTTATTTAATCACCAGTGATTCTGTTTAACCTATTGCTTGAAATAAAAATGCTAATGGGGGTTGGAGGGGGTGTGACTCTAGTACTCTGCCAGAAAATAAAAGTCCTTAATTTTCTTCTTTTGATACAAGTAAGACGCTTTTGATCATATCAATGCGTGAGGAATTCTAAAATCTCTAATACAAGATTTAGCTAAATTACATTTATCTTGGGAGATAAATAACCAGAATTTGAAAGAATAATTTAGATAGAAAAAAATCAAATCACATGACTAAAGTCTAACTCTTTTTTGAACTTGATTTAAAATATTCTAGAACCTTTAAAATACCTATTATTATAAAGTTTCCTCATTATCCAACAGCTTTTTTTTCCCACTTGCTGCTGTTTCTCTTTCGTTCTACTCCTATACATATTTATCTGATAGTTCTATTATGCTGAACTTCTTTCTCCTCTAAAGGTTATTTTTGGGTGCTGAATGTTATCTGCTAGAAACCTAGGTCACTAATCAATGTAAGGGCTCACTAGAAAGATATATAATGAGAAATAATTTTATAGAGTGGATATTTAAGCTTCTTATTGTCTAGGATATTACTAGCCATTGAATTTGAGTTAAATTTACTCATACATACCTATATACTTAAAGCTCTTGCTTCTGAAAGTACATGTATAACAACTCAATACACACACACACAGAATGAATGTGCTTATGTTTACGCTGCTAATGTTTCTCAAAGTTCAAGGATTAGATGTGAATATTGCCTTTCATTTTTCCCAGCTGCTGTTCTGTTATATATTCATAGTTCAAACTCCTTTAAAAACTAATAATCTTTGGTGCACTCTTACAGTTCAAGTTACTGAGATAGATGAGGTGCAGACCAAATAGAAAAGCCCAAAGAGCCAGGTGCGAGACTCTGAGCTATGGAAGAAAAAAAATATATAAGAAATAAACACACAAACAAAAAACAGTCTTTTATAATATAATATACTTTTATAATATACTTTCAAAGCTAATCAAAATGTGATATAGCACCATGTCCAAGAAGGAGGACACTGTCACATTAAAGACAGAACAACTTTCCCTGCCACAGATTTAGGTCTAGTTGAGTGCGAGGAGGGGAGTAAAAAAAAAAAAATTTTTTTTAATGTTCTTAGGTGATACAGAAGGTAACTTAAAGCAGAAACATACAGGAATTTCCCAATGCTACCAAATTCCAGAATTTAGGCTGGTACTAATGAAACAAAGGCTTAAATCTCCTAAGTCTACTGGTCATCCCATGAAGCATGAATGTAGGTACATTACTTAATAGTTAAACATTTCTCTTACTCTCACAAGGAAAGGAGAATGAACATCTCCTATGATGCTGAGAAAATGAAATCAGATATTGCACACAAAGCACTTAACATCACGATGACAAAGTAAATGCTTGATAAATGTAGACAAATTAGGGTTCTTTTTATTAATTTAGATAAATATAGATATGATAAGCCTATAAAAAAGGAAAATAGAAGCTGTGATGTAGAGACTTTTATTTACAAAGTAATAGCTATGGAAACAAGTGGGTATAGATGCAGTTTTCTGCAGAAATGAAATGAGACCATTTGGGCACTATACGCAATCACAGAAGCTATCCTGTAACAAAATCTCCACATACATTTTCGTAGTGTGAAATATATGAACAACTCCTCTAGAGATGCATTTTGAGACCCACTTAAGTAGCTCCTCAAAATAATATTGCATGCATTTGACATGACAGCTGGGTTTGGAAAGAGTTTTGAGGGAATACAGAAGACTCTGGTTAAGCAGTCATTTACATGAAATAATTTTAATGAGAGATGGGAGAGAGAAGTTAAAATCCAGGTCAGAGAGCATTGTCAGAGTTGGAATTTTTTTCCCCTCTAATGCAGCAGAAATATCATGGGTTTAAAGGGGAACTAACCTGGTTATATCTTTCAGACTCTCAGACGCTCAGAAAAAGGAAAAATCAAGGGGGGGGACTGCAGAAGAGAGCACCTGATTAACCTTCCTTCAGCTTTGACTGACCTGGAGACCATTCCAGGGTAGAGTGTTGTCTGAGGTTCATAGCTAATTTCCACTTGAAGGAGGCTGAGGTCTATACAGGCTTCTATCTCTGGAAGAGCCCTACATCATAGGCAACTACTGGCATCGTTTAGACACCAGAATCCAGTTTAAAGAATGTATGCTCCTAGGATCACTTCTTAAGAAGTTTCCAAACAATTCTAAGAAAGAGAGGAAAGATGGGTTCAACATACTAGAAACAGAAGGGGTGTTGGTTAAAAAAGTCAATATTTTCACTTGCATTTGGGTATGCATAATTAAAAGTGCAAATTATGAAGTCATGATGATCTAGTGACTTGTTAACAGATGTCATTTGAATGGCCTTTTCACTGAGTTGAGTGTGCTATTAGGAGGTGACCCAGTGACAGGAGCATCACAAAGTTTCTCAAGTGGGAAAGAATTCTGTCTGAATCCCAAAGACTGCTCTGCTGAAAATACTTGTCCCTGAAAGGTCACATTCTTGGAACTTTAGTGCACGTGAGACTTAATTCTTGTTTTGTTTTTTGCTGAAGTGTGATGATAATGAAAATATATAATGAAGTGATAATAAAGTAGAAATGCTATGAAGGAGAATGTAAAAATCAAGTCAAAAAGACTTATCAACCCCTGGTTCTGCTTCTTATGAATTGTGTCGCATTGGGTAAGTTAATTAACATGTTTGAGCCTTGTTTCTTCATCCAGAATATTGGGAGTAATAATAGCTATCATGTGACATCTTAATGATGCTCTCAGATACTTATCTCTCCAAAATTATTCTCTTGTAGCCCTCCTTTTCTCATTATCACCTTTGCATACATTGTTTCTGGCATTTCCCTTCTCTTCTAGTTTGCCTGAGAGAATATACAACCACTCAAGACTTCACCTCCCAGTTCCTGTATACTGATGCTAGAGAGAACTCAGGCCTTTCACTTTTGCATCTCCACCCTGTTTAACCATCATTTGTTCCGAGTTGGTTCACTCCTGGAATGGAAGGATGGGCTACTGTGATGGTGCAGTTTCATACTCACCTAGGCTCTACATGCATTGCATCTGCACACTGCAGATGCCCAGTGAATACTTGTTGAATATTTTAAAAGAACAGGAAAAAAAAGAAAAGACAACCCTTGAAATGTTAAGAAACAAAAGGAGGCAAAATAGTAAGAAGACTGGAGGAATTACTGGTCTTCGCTCCCCAAAAAAAGGAAACAATTCACTTGGGAGAAATGGGTGAAGTTTTCTAGTCAGATTACAAACATGATGATTATGATCAGGGAAATATACTGTGTTACACTGATTTGTAGCCCCAGTTCTCTGTAAATGTTAATGGAAAATCTGATGCTAAATGTTATTTTAAAAAGTGAGCGTTGAAACCTGAGGTTAACACAAATCGTTAAGAGTTAGACTGAACTAATTTTTATTGGATTCTTCAGAAACAATTAAAATATTAAGGATTTTATTTAAATAAACTGTTTCCAGAAATGCCAACATTATTTCTGTTTCCCCCATTAATAACTGATCAATGTGCCTAAAACACTGCTTTCTTTGGAAACTGGAAGACTTTCAATTGAGTTCATTTCTAACCTACTATGTGTCCTGGGTCAAATTAATAACTTCTCTGAATCTCAATGTACCCATAAAATGATTGATAATGTAGCACTGTTGCAAGGACAATACAAAATAATTAATTAAAAAGCACCTAGTACTATGCTGGTCATTTCTTTTAATTCACCCACTTCTCTCTTCCTATACATACATTTCCTCGAAAGTTAGTATTTTCTCAATAAATATTGTTGTAAGTTAAAAGCTATATATTAAATGTTCCAAGGAAAAATATTATTTTTCAATGCTTTGAGACTAAATTCAGTTTCACACATTAGACGGTATCTGAACATATTAATAAAATATTTATATTCAATTTTTGAATGAATCATAGCTTGAAACTATATTGTCATACATAAGCTACTCATCATATACTAACATAGAATCCTTTTGGTTATGCATATGTACATTTAGCTAAAGGAATACAATCTGCATGAAAAGCATAACTTTGCAACAATATAAGATATAATTCTCTTTACTCACAAACACATAAATGCAGCATAGATAAGTATAAAATATATTTTGAATAGATCATTTAAAACATCATATTTTTACATCATGAATCAATTAATTCAACAGATTGCCCGAGTACTTTCACTAAGCCAGGAGATGAGCTAAGAGCTAGTTTGTAAAGACGAACAAGACACATTTTTTTTATCTTCTTAGAACCCATCCCCCAATGACAGAGAAAAAATAAAACATATGGATAGTAATAAACTGTGATAAATGACATGAGAGAGAGTTCAAGATTATATCTAATAAAATAATAAAAGGAGTTTAATACTTTAGAATTGCTTTTCCTGACACTATCTTTACTGACTTTACTTAGATTAATCCAAAATTTGTCCTCAGATGTGCTTACTTATTTCGGAGGTATCTAAGGAATAACAAAGCTTTCTACCTAAAGGTCAAATGCATTGCCAATGTTAGAAATGAAAAATAAAACCTAGGTGGCAAGTCACAGCCCCTATCAATTTCAATAGTAATAGACAGTTGGGTTGGCATATGTCCATCTCTTAAAATCAGAAATAGACTTTCCCAGAATATGCCTCCTCATAAAAAAGATTAAATGTGTGGGCTGGTTATACATTTATATTAAAAGGAAGTTTCCAGCTGATGTTTGGCTACATTTCTGAAGAAAAAAAATAAGAGACTCTATAATGAAACAATTACTATTACTACTTCCTCAGGAGCAAAGATTCCTGGGTCTATCTGAGTCTGTGAACTTGTTTCAAATTAGTGATTAAAACATAAACAAACAAACAAACAAGCAAAAAGGAAAGAATCTTTGGAATAACCATTAATTTGGAGTAGGCTGATTATAGGCTTTAGGGGCCAAGAGCCTGTTTCCGTGTTGGCTCTGATGCTAAACGGTTATGTGATGATGGAAGCCTTCCTTAACCTCTGTGAGGCTCATTTACTCATCAGTAACATGGAACTCTATAAGACCTATTCCTACTCTTCATTTGAAAGGTTCTCCATATCAATCAACTTCATATCCTGATAGATTTGATGGAGGCATCAAGTACCCCTGGATCAAGGTCATATCATTTAGAAGAAATGAAACTAGAACTTGAGACCAGATTTAGTCTGATTCTGAAGTTCAAGCTAATATGAACATACAAGCATAATATATCACAAAGAGCATAATATAATTAATATACACAGTCTTTTTTTTTAAGGAAAGGTGCAGGCAGGAATAAAGGCAAGCAGAGGCAGGCAGGCAGGCAGGAAGAGAGGAGAGAGGAAAAGAAAGCACTTTTATTCATTTTATCTCGTCATCTGGTCATCCCCACCTAACCTGAGATCCGAGACCCTGGGACCTCATGATGTAAGTGGACTGTGCCCAACACCTACTCCACCAGGACACGCCTTATATGGTCTTAATCTCCTACTCTGCTTCCCCAGGTCTTTGATTTGATTTAAACGGTATTAATTCAAATTTCTCTAAGATATTTCTCCTAGGAGGCCTGAACAAGTAAATTCTCTGCTCTAACCATTTCTCTTCCCCTTAACCCTATTCTCAAGGACTTTGAACGCACGGTGATAGTAAGAAGCTTTCGTACCAAACTTCATGAGTCACAAAACAGTCTTTTTCCATATTATAGCTCAGATGAAATTTTGCTTTTGCTCTTGATTTCCTGTGCAGCTGTACTCTAAATGGTTTTCCCACAGTTGCTCTACATATATATATATATATATATATATATATATATATATATACACACACACACACACACATATACATATATACACATTGGTGTTACATTTTTTTAAAGGTAAAATATTTCCTGTGACTAATGAGGTATATAGTACAGCACATACAATTGGTTTAAAAGTCCTTTGCATGTCCTCTGTACTTAGTAAAATGAAACTGATGATGTGCCCCATTCCAATTCATTGGAACAAGATTTTAAAACAATAGCTGTAGCTTTTGACTGCAGAATCTTCACTGCTACAAATATACACAGTTTTTACCAAAAATGTGAAAATCATAACACTTCATCTTTCTGTTAAGACATCTATATTTTAAACTTTTAATATGCAAAATTATATTAGTATGAAGTTGTTTAGAGAATTTCTCCCTGAAAATCTCATCCTTTTTCCATATAGCCCAAGATGTTTTCATGAGTTTCACAAATGCCATATTTTATGACATTTATGAAGGAAGTATTGGCATTCCAATTATAAATGAAAAAGAGTAATAGAATGATCAAAATAAGAATCATTCCTAACAGGTCCAACTGGAGCACTCTGCCCAGATATTTAGACTTTTCTTGACTTGGCAGTTTTTACCAACACACCTTTCCAGTTCATGCTATTCATGCTTTTAGCTTTTAACAAACAAACAAACAAACAAAAACCATGCTGAAATTTAGTCTTTAATACAAAGTCTATTCCAATGATTCCTAAACACCAAATCTTCACCTTGAGAGGTTCCACCACTTCACACAGAAAGGAGAGAAACAGAAACAGTTCCTTATGTTTGTCATTAAACGACATTTACCTGGTTTAAAAATACCATTCTTTACTCTTACATGATCTTTACCACCTTTTAAATATCCATAATTTCATGAAATGATAGAAGCAGAAGACAGGATCTTTTTAAAAGTGACTTTACTTGGAAAACCAGAAGTAAGTAACCTAACATGTCACCAAAATCTTAAAATTACTTATTATATACAGATGTTGACTTATAACGATAAGCACCTTGGACTCATATGTTATGATGCAATGCTCCTTCAATGAAATTTGAAAACATAAAAAGCAAAACAGTAAAGGTCATGAATCACTAGTCTGCACTAACCAGTAGAATCACTGATACAATCATGCATTTTTTCCCTTCAGGTATATTTTAATTATTTGTAGACTAGGAAGATACATGTGATAGTGGGTATAGAAAACCCAATGTTAGTCCATTTCTGTTTAGACTCACATTCTTCAGAAAGATGTCTAATGTCAGAATATTTTGTTATCCTGTATCATTATAGCTATATATTCCAAGAAAAATGAGGAGTATATGGATACTTAAAAATCTGTAAATATATCACAATTCTCCAATATAATTTAATCAGGAAAAGTAGAAAGAAAGCCATTCTTCAGGATAAAGGAGTCACATTCAATGAATAATTCAGCATCTTATAAAGGCCTTGGGTTAGGGGAGAAATAATAAAAATACAGAAACACAATGAAAAATCTGGGAAGAAGAAATGGTATAACTAATCCATTTTCAGGTCACTATCATAATGCTTACAAAACTGAAGGGGGATAAAAAGAGTAGCACAAACCAGATTATTATTTAAGAGTCCTACAACATAATTTAAAATGAATTTAGTAAAATCACTAACACAAAATTATATTTTTTATTTCTGACCCACACATAAAATCAAACACTTCAAAAACAGAAAGCACAATAACTATCATCAATTGTTCTCATCATATCCCGTTCAGAGAATATCTACAATGCCCTTGGGAGAAGATTCTCAATGAGAAAAGAAGTTACAAGTCTGAAAAACAGGAAATAGGAGTTGAGTTTCATTTTTATGTAAATTGCCTTTATTTTTTTAATTAAAAATTAATCCTCAAGTATACTGATGTAACTATGGAAAACTGGTAGTATTTATTAAAGTTGAATGTATTCGTATTCTGTACATCAGCAATTCAGCTCCTAGTTATACACTCAACAGAGATGTGTACAAATTTTACACAAAGGGCATAAGCTAGATGTTGATAACACAGCGTCTGTGATAGCAACAAACATGTAGACTACCAAATGCTCATCAACAGTAGAAAGAACAAATAAATTGTAGTTTATTCTCACAGCAGAATGTGAATGTTGAGCTAACATTGAACAAAAGGATGCCATCATAAAATAAAGTACATATTGCATGTTCAAGAGGGTATATAATTCTATACTATTGCAAGTGAGACAGAGACCACTCTTGAAGGAATGGTAACCGAAAAAGAGGAAGAAGGGAACATGGGATGGGGTGGGAAATTAGAATGTTCTATTTTTTTGTTTTTTTTTTTAAAGGAAAGGTACAAGCAGGAATGAGAGAGAGGAGGAAGAGCTTTATTTATTTTTCATTTAGTTATTCACATTGGTTGGTCTAAGGTCTTGAACCCAGGATCTTGGGATGTATGTGAGACTGCTCTCAGGTATACTAAACTACTAGGCCACCAGGGTATACCAGAATGTTCTATTTTTTGATCTAGGATATGATTATATGAGCATGAATATTCACATTTTTGTGTTCTTCAGATATGTATGATTTTCTGCATATGGACTATTCTATAATACAAAGTTACAAAGAAAAAAGAATCCCTAAAATGTATAAAGAAGTAACCAGGAGGGAAATATCCAAAGGAATTCAATAATAACAACATGATGCTTTTTCTATATCTACAAGCCAGCCAAGGAATTTGAGAAAGAAAATAGTATCATAATGAGATTTAGACTAGATTTTACATTTACAAAGCACTGTACCTAAAAATACAAACAACACTTCAGATCTTCAGCATGCTTCATAGAGACCATTACGCCTTAGAAAAAGAACATCAACACTACACCTGGAAAAATATTTGTATTTATCTCCTAATGTTACACTAAAAATAATCTATCTCATTCAGTTATGGTCTCATTTTGGACTAAAACTTCAACTTTGGAGAAAGCAGTTTTATAAATAACATCATTTGCCGGGTCTATGTAGTAAGTACTGTTATACTTAATCTACAGGTTTGATGAAGATATTATGGATTTGTCAGAAGATTGGGTTCCAGTAGAATCATGTCTAATCTGATTTTTAGCTACGTTGTCACTATAAAAAGGATTATGCTTTCGACAATTCATCACAATTCTTTCCTTCTTGGGTAAAAGAGTAGATTTCATTTCCCAGACACCTGTCGACACCAAAGAGGTGTGGTCACATGATGAATTTCTATCCAGACTCCTTGGTGCTCTTGTTCCCTATGACCATGTGGAATGGAGATGCAATCAGAGTCAACCTTGGAAACCATGTGTAAAGATGGCCAACCTCGTTCCTGAGTGATAAGGTAAAGGAAGACAAGTGATCTTCTGTTTAAGCCATTATAGCCTACTCAAAATCATATGACTGGTAATATACTGAGAACTTCAAAATAAAATTAGTTAATAATAATTTGGGGAGTGGTAGTGAGGATTCTCTGGCCTCTTTTCCTTGTTAATTGTATCTCCTTATTCCTGATGGCAACCTGAAGGAGAGTTTAGTAAAATCAATGAATTGATGTTACAATTACATAAACTATTTTAGTTTTTTGTAGAAAAGACTTTGCATTAGATTTAATTCCATTTTTAAGGACAGGGGTAGAGGTTAGGCTGAGCATAGGGGAAAAAAAAAAAAAGATTCTGTATGAAATAAAAGTTGCCTAGTTGAATAACAAAAGGATATTTCTAAAGACTTTTATGGATCCCAGACTCTAAAGTGTACAATGGTTGGTGACACTGACCTGGAAAATAGCAAATAAAAAGAGGTCACATTTTATTCTACAAGCCTATTTGTTTCCAAATTTAAAACATTAGAATACAATTATTCTTAACAATATTGGTTATTTATTGATTTAGATATGTTCTTTTACAAGCTTTAAAAATGAAGTAACTTTGATTACAAACTTTTATTTTCAGACTCTATTTACATATGCATGGTATAGCAAACAGTTGAAACTTTTATCATTTGAATCAGTTCCAACTTTGAGATTCATCTATCAAGCTATTTCAGACCAAAGGGGGATTTTGAACTGCCCTAAGTCAGAGAGTTACTCAATCTCCCCTTTCATTTTTAATCAACTATGAATATTCACTAAATGTGGTAATTTCGTATTTCTTCTGTTCTCAGGATTTGATTTCCATACACTTTGAAAGAGCAGGATCACTTTTTTTCTTTAACAAAGGGAAGGTTCAGGCAGGAATGAAGGTGAGTAGGTGGGCAGGATGGAAGAGAGAGGGAGGTTTCATTTTATTTTAATTGAGATGTTCACACTGGTTGCTTCCCTCAGGCCCGGGAGTCAGACTCATGGGTATGTGACCTTCAGAGGTGATTGAACTAACTGGGGCTCCATTAGGAAAGGTCAGGATGACTTTGAATTAAAGAGCAGAGAGGCTCCAGTTCAGTTATTTCAATTATTTGTTCTAAAGCCTTTGTGTGATGCTGGATCATTTGTCTATGGAATAAGGATATCTTGATAGTACAGAAAATAAATAACTTTCTATTAATCTGAACTTAGCATTATTTTGATATTAGATTCTTAACATAATTGGGTAGGGATAATACCTGATTTTCTGTTTGAAAATTTTATTTTCATCTTCATCAGTCTTGAATACTATATAAGCAAATCTGTTTTTCCTAAAAGTTAGATATTTGGTTATGCTTCTCATATTGCCTCGACTAAATTTTTCTTGCAATTTCATTCAGTCCTCTCTATTGAACTATGGCAAATATAATGCCACTGGATATACAATCTTGCCATATATGTGTATATATGTATGTCTAATATTGTTCAATAAAAGTGTATCTAATTAAAACACAAGCTCCTCAGCCTCTCTTGAAATTTGGAGCAAGTGGGTGGCATTATTCTCATCAAGGAGAACAGAAAAACTGAGAGTGCCTAGCAAGTCCTTTCTTCCCTGACATAGATATCACCCATTCCCACTTCCCTCTCTCCCTTGTTTACCTTGCAAAGGGAGCTGTAGTCATACCATATCTGACCATGAGGGGAAAGCACAGGACAGGACAGTACGCTAAGGTGGCAGAGAAGAAAGAAATGAGGAAATTATCTCTTTTGAGATATCATAGGGTCATTGTGTTAGCCCTAGACTTCTACCTCCAGCATCTTTTTGCACAAGACAAATCCTTATATGGTTAAATTATTGTTAGTTTTCTGTTACTCACAGATGAATGCACCCCTAAGTGATTAAAGAGTTTCTACTCTTCTTGTAGCAAAAACTTTCTAGCATACCTGCCACCCTTAAAAAACATAAGGATTCAAATTCTAAAGGCATAAGTGACATACTATAATAGTTCATGTAATTACCTTCTTCCTAATGTTATTAGATCAGGAACTTTTAACTTAGCTTTTATTGGAGTTAATGTTTCCTTCCATCATTTGTCTACAGACATTTTTAAAGTAAATATATACAAAGAACTTATCTTGGAAACTATAAAAGGCAAAAATATTTGCAGGTCATCTAATTCAATTCTTATTTCCTTTCCTAAACTACTAATTCTTTTGGTGCAAAATATATAATGGAATGCAGTCCCCATTGTATTTTATGGACACTGTTTGTCATGCTCATGTACACAAAAGGTTTTATCTAGCATGAATGGATCGACTAAATTTCAATCCTTGCCACTGCAAATGCTGACAGCCTAAATAAGATTGCTGATAATTTTCAAAATCTGTCCAGATAATTCACTGCTATGCAAACATCACTGCAGGTCCGGTGGAGAAACGAATGCTTTCAATTTTTATATCTGTCTTATTAATATCAACATAATTATGCATTATGAAATACTACATGCATTTCCTATAATTCTCTCATAACTCAATACAGTATAAATTCCAAAAAGAATATTCACTCTGCTTTCTGTATGCTATTTTATCTACAGCTTAAAAATAAACCCATCAACCAAACCATCCTCCTCTGAATTCCTGTATCTTAATCTATGCTAATACCCTTGGTGAAAGTCATGTTTTCTTGATTTTATTGATTGTTAAATTGCACGGTGTATTTCAAATGTCAGTTGAGAGAGTAAAAGGACACAGAGGCAGAATTCACTACCATCCTCTGCCCAAATACTCCCTGCCAGCTCTACCACCAAAAAGAGCTTTGTTTTCATCAGGAAATTTTCTAGATTAATTGAACAGCTTGATTCACAAATTAACAAAATTCCACTGTGAAGATCTGATCGAAGGAGGAATGGAAAACTCCTGACCTTTTGGATTCTAATCTCCCAATTAGCTCTTTCCATACTCCCTCTTCAAGTGCAGGGAATGATTAGCATCAGCTTTCAGATTTAGGCAAAGCAACAAAACATAAAGTCCTGCATTTTGACTAAGATGGCAAAGGGACAGTCAGTGGTAATTAAATAATTAAAACTGGTTTAAAGTGGCTTCACTTCTTATCTCTGTCAGATTGGCACAAACCAAGACCTATTTATGTCAATGAAAGGCTTCATCAGGCAGAATTGTTTATTATGTAAATATGACCTTTAAAGTCATATCATAGCTATAATGTGAATATGAATAATTGAGAATTGACAGCATTTAATATTCATTAAGTGCCTTTTATACAGATTTTACTCAAATAAATCAATTCCTAGTGATGGTATCCACTTAATGATTTATTCAGCCTCTAAATATGATGAGTAAGTAATGTTCCTTATAAGAGAATGCATTAGAAATTGCACAATGGAGATTTTAAGATGAATGAGACACTGTCCTTATTTCCATGTGCTAAGTTCCTTAGGGAGGAAATAATACTTCTTTACAGAATGGAAAGGTCAAGTCCACTTTAGATGATGAGCAACTCCAGTCTGAGGTAATATTTGGGTAAGGTCTTCAGAGATGGATTTTTGATGGAGGTGATATTTTAAAAGGAGAGTTTCAAGAACATGGAAAGGCAAAATCAAGAGGCATTATAAGTTTAGAATACATCCTTTTCATCACAAAATGTAAAAAATTACTGGACAGGTGGGATGGAACAAGAATTTTAAATAACTTATTGAGGAGTTGTGATGCTTTTGCAAAAACAGCTGAGTTTTATCAGGTGACAGAGAAGTATAAATTCATGCAATGTAGTATAATCAGTTTTAATGCTTCTAAATCCCAATAACGATGCACATGAGTTATGTTCTAAGAGGAAGGAAATCTGGATTTATTCTGCTTCTTCTCTTTATGATCACATAGATTACAATTACATGGATTTATCTACCTTGTTGCCATGAAGCTGAAATACTACTTCAACTCAGGTATCTGCTAACAGTGTGATTACAACTCTTTTACCAATAATCTAAAAAGTAAAATGTCAGATTACTTAACCCTAATCATCAATCCCGTCTTTGTGAACGGAAATGGCATCATCATTATCATTCTTTCCTTCTCTTTCTTCCTTCTCTTTTCAGTCTTTCATTTCTTAATCATTTAACCTTCATGAGTGAGTCCAGTGAGTTGTAAACTTTTACCTAGTGAAATAGACCTTCTGAACCTGTTTCATTTTATGATCTGATGGGAAAAAAATCCTGAGAGTAAATAAATTTCACCTAGATACTGATTTTATTTAAAACATGTTTCTTAAATTATTCTCAATCCATAGTTTAAGAAAAAAGTAGGAGAAAATATAGCATATTCTATTCACAGCAAAACACTCAATGTAATACATTCTATGCCATATGTGAAGCAGGGCTTTCAATTAAGTACAGAAAATCATATATAAGTTGCAAATTATATAACCATTCTACTTCCTTATATCTATGTGTCCTAATAATTTATAATAGAAATAATTTCCTTCAATTTAGCAATATTAAACGTTTTGCATCACTGAGTCAAACTCAAAAAGGACTGGAAGATGTTTTGATTTTGCCTGCTATGACCTCCTTGTAACTCTGGAATGTGAACATGAGCAAAATGATCAAATACTTCATAAACAAAATCAAGTTAATTCATGTGAGCAGACATTTTCTAGACAGAGAACTCTCAGGACATTAAAAATAATGGAAATACTGAGATCATTTCACATATTAATTCATTGCCTTTCCATGGGGTATTCCATAGATTCCTCTCTCTCTTTCTCTCCCTCCCTTTCGCTTTTTCTTTCTTTCTTAAAGAAAATGCACAGCTGAAACACACGCAAAAAAGAAAGTTTGGAAATAATATGATGAAGAGATAAAGAAAACTCTCTCAATGGAACTATGGGTTAATCCAAGCTAGTCCAACCACATTCTAAAGCTTGTGGAGTTCATACTAAAATGTCTGACTCTCAAGCTGGTTTTATAGATTCCCAAGAAGAGCAGGGCCCATGATGGCCCCACAGTCATACTTACGGATGGAATCCTTAACAGGAACTGCATACTTTCATAAGCACTGTATTCATAAAATGCCTGAAACCCATAAATTCTCTATTGAGGCTTAGAGCTCCTTCTACCCAGTAATCCCTCACATTTAATCATTGCCCACAAGACATTTGCTTGAAAGTTATACTTTTCAACACGCCCTATCTCCTAAAATGTTTTATGAAAGAAATTATTCATTTGAATGCCAGTGGAATAGTTGAGTGTAGAGTCCCACCTCACAGAGCGATGTTGCCATTATGAAACAATTCTTAAAGATGTAGATCTTGGCACATAAGCAGACTAAGGAGATTAGACTTAAGATGAATGTAAAGGAATGATCATTAATGTCAGGGGAGGTAATTGGAATATTCTGTTTTCTATTAACTTATTCAAACAATCTGCACACCAGAATTTGGGTTCTAAATCATTCCAGTAATGCCTGGAAATACTGTCAAACAAATCCTAAGATGCAACATTGGAGAGGTATCCTTTCCTCTCTCTTTTTTTTTTTTAAGTCAGTGGCAATAGGACTTTCTAAAATATTAAATTTAAAAATCATTCGTTACAACACACACACACACACACAAATAAGAATGATATATTATTTAACTAGGACTGAAATAGCATATCTTGTATTATTTACCAAAGTATATTTCTGGAATATAGTTTTCTAGAAGTCATACTATAAAAGTCATATATTTGTTGAATAGTGAAGGACATATTGCCTTGAAGAAAGATCTTGCTTTGTTCTAAGAAGAAGGGAGAAGAGGTAAAAATGAAGACTAATATTAAGAGAATATTGCTGCACCCCCATGTTTATTACAGCATTATTTATAATAGCCAAAAATTGCAAACTATTGAAGTACCCATCATCAGGTGAATAATAAAGATGTGGTGTGTGTACAAAAGGGAGCATTACACAGCACTAAAAAGATTAAATCCTGTCATTTGCAGCAACATGAATGGAACTAGGGGGGTTATGCTAAGTGAAATAAATCATAAGACGAAAGACAAATGCCAGATTATTTCACTCATATGTGAAATGTAAAGAAACGAAGCAAAGGAGCAGATTAAACCAGAACAGCAGCGGGGAAGGGGGTGGGTGGTAGGAGAAGGAGGTGGTATGGCGGGGGTGAGGTCCACTGGACAGTGGTGGAAGACTTTTAGTAATTTAGTGGTGGGTGTGGTGTATTGTCATATATTTGATGAATGGTCAACCTGCACAAAAGCTTTATTATTTTGTAAATCAAAGTTACATCAATAAATTAAAAAAAAAAAAAGACAAAATTACCTACAAGAAAGTCAGATAACTGTCATAGAAATAAAACTTCTTCACAGTAAAATTTTAAAAAATAAAATAAAAGTCATAAGACCTGAAGCCAGTTGTTTCAAATAAAAAGAGGTAAATATGTGTGCAGGAAAAAAGCAGAACGAATATACCTGCATAAAAAACAATCGTTAAGATTCTCTAGGTAGATGTGAAAAAGAGCAGAATGAAGCAAGTAGAACAACAAAGTAATAAACACACGAAAAAGTACTCATTCTCACTGACAATACTGATCTAATGTTTTAAAGAATAAAACATTTAAAGAAAATTTATAGTATTCAATATGATTAAAACAATACATTATTTGGGCATATTAATTGGAAATAAATTCCTTAAAAACAATGTAACAAAGTATAACAAAAGCTAACAAGTAACCAATCAAATCCAGAAAAGTTAAAAAATAGTGGAAAAAAGATATTCACAGCAGCATTATCCATACTATGGAAGCATCCATACCAGATACATTACATTTGTTTAATAATGATTTCAAAAATCAAACAATCATTGGTTTTTTATTCTTCCTCTTGTACCTCAGAAAATTAATAATTATGAATTTCCTGTGATCGTACTTTACTAACATATATAATTACATGGACAAATATCACACCACTTTTTTCTCTGCTTATTCATGGGGAATATAATCTTTTTACATTTAAAATGCATCATGTCAAATTTTCCTGTACTCTGCAAGTATGACTAACAATAAAATACAGTATTTAACATGTCAGCGTATGTCCCCTGTAGGGCTCATTGTGTTAATAAAAATTGAGATATATATTTAAATAATCATCCCAAATACAATGCATAACTTATTGAATATATGAAGATACTTGAGTCAACATGTCAGAGCAATAATATCTTTCACTGACTGAATTTTAAAGTATTATATTTGCAATAGTAGCAGTGATTGACCTTTATATTAACTGATAGAAAGATGTGGTTCTACATATTACCTGTATAAAATAAATTTGCTTTGAAAAATATAGTTCTAATTCTGCTTTTCAAAAACTAGAGGTCAAAAGAAGAGGTCATATTGATTATATAATGTTTTGTGTGTGTCTCTCTAGCTATCAGCATAGATGCATGCATGCATATCTACACATTCATTGGTATTCATCATGAAAATGGTAAAATTCAGATAATGAGTTAAATACCAGACCAAAAGTAATTAATATTCCAATATCAAAAATATGACGGTGGGTTTATTTTAGTCTGCATTTGTATATTTGATATTTCACAGATAAGATTAATATGCTTTTCCATAATGTGGAAGTTTATTACCCTTAATAAAATATTATTTTCATTAATTTATTAGATTTATAAAGTTTTCACAACACTGTAATCTATGAACGTCAACTCTTTCATGATATGGATATTGACAATGACATCGAGATTTAGGTAACTTGTCTAGGGCTCCCGCATGCTAAAAAAATTTCAGAGGTTTTTTTTCATAGCAAGTTTTGCGGTCTTCAAACATTCAATGCAAAGTACTACTTTGGTAATCAGAAAATATCTGTTATTACGAATTTTAAATATAATATCTGCACAATGCAGTGAAAAAGAAAAATGCATATAATTCAGGTCATTTCTTTTCATGGTAACTAGAAATTAAGAAAGCAATTTGTTATATACTCTTACATTCTTTATACTAACTCTTTTACTGTAAAACATTTAATTAATCATAGCACTCTTTGGGATCCAACTCAATGACTTATTTTTAATTTTTCCAGTGCAATGACTTTCAAGACCTAACAATGAAAGCTAAGGCTTTTAAAGTGGCCTTTTTGGATGAGAAGGCATTTGGAAGAATCTGTTTTAACACAAAAGTGTTAAAATGTTATTTTATGACTGTACTTGCTTTTGTGTAGTTTTGATATTTTACAAAATGGTTTTAGGTATATGTTTAAGTTGCAGGCTTTACTTATTAGTACTATAATAAATTAATCTTTGAGAGAGAGAGAGACTCCTCATTTCTCTATCATCCTCTTCAAGTTTTATCAAAAAGGCATAATTTCATACAAATTTTAAACTACATATCATGTTTTAATTAATTTCAGAGTGATTAAACCAAAGATTTTAAGAAATACAAGAAAATAAAGGTAAACTCTAATCAAAGTTTCGATAACAGAAAATTTTTCTACAAATAAAAGCAATAGATAAAAATTTCCAAAAAAAAACATGTTCTGACTGTAGTTTAAAAAAAAAAAAAAAACAACTCTTTACATCAAAAATCAATGTGAAAAATTAGATGGCAAACTACAAACTAAGAAAAATCTTTTTTTGCAAAATACAAGATAGAGAAAGGAAGGTTTAATTTCCCAGTAGACAAATAATATTAACTTGAAGTTCACAAGAGGAAATCAAAAAGTCCTTATGTATATATGAAAAACTTCATTGCCTCAATATTAATCAGTTGAAATGTATTAGATATTATTCTTTAACCTACTAACTGGACAAATCTTTATTAACTGACTAATACAAGAATATGGTAGTATGCCATATATACTACTATCACACTAGTAATAGTTTCTATAAAGCAGTTCATAATAGCTCTTAAAATTAACTTTGCATCACATTTTTGAAAATTCATATTAAAGCAACACTTCAGGATTGATATTAAAAGAAGTTTATTTTAGACTCATTCAAAACAGTTAAACGTCCAATATTAAGAAAATCGTTGAATAGGGGGTAGGGTTATAAATTGCGTCAAAGAAGTTTATTAAATATAGAAAAATATTAAATGAATAAAACATTCCATTTGAATCTTGCTTTACTATTTTCAGATATAAATTTAGTCAAACAACAATTCTTACTGGAGGCTAAGATTTAAATTCTCATCAATCTGGCCTCATATAACTACATTAAATACATTTCTTCTTTACGCACTCTCAAGAAAAATAATTAGTGGAACTCTACAGAAAAGCTCTACATGAGTTATTTATAAAAGTAAGAAACACTTTATTACTGGAGTTCTGAAACTGAATAATTTAACCCATAAATCATTTAGTGTCTTCATGTCTCTTGGCCCATATTTTGTTGTTGTTTTAAGTACTGAATATTATTAGCTGGTTAATCCTTTCAAATATATAAGCTTCTATCATTTAGTCTGTCTTATAAAATGCCCACATATTTAAGTTATTTTCAATAACGATCAAGCAATCTAATTCTGTGTGTTTATTTAAACATCCCTTCACTCCTTTTCCCTACTGGTACTTTCGTTCTAAAACAGAAGAGTGAAGGAATGGATGAGTGATTATTATTATAAGCACTGTCTTCAGTACACTCTGCAAAAACAGGCAATTCTTATAAGCTTCTGAATTCTTGACCTATTCATAACTGTTCAGGAACAGTACATAATGGCATTGTTATGTGTGACTATGTATTTACATGTAAGAAATTTGCCTTCCTTTCAATACTAATTCTTTGAAAGATTCCATGTGAAGCTACAGAGTTTATGAGACAGAGATGCCAGATGACAAGAGACAAATACAACAGTGGAATTAAATTTGGGATTTCCTTTTCTTCCAAGTTTGAGGGGAGGGAGGATATAAAATAGATAGCTAAGAACCAAGCAACTATTGCTGCTTCCAAAACCTAGGGAATAATTCCAGTGAAGATGGATAAACCCAGCACAACAGCATTTTGTACAGAAAAGGACTTTGGAGACCAACTACCCAACACCCTGTTTTTATTTCTGAGGAAACCGAGCTTAATGAGAATTCAAGCAATTGTCGGAAATCACTCAGCGATAGTGGCAGAAGAACAGCAGCAGAGATCTCTGGGGTCATGGTAAATGGCTCTGTTAATTCATTCCTACATTAATTATTTCTTGCATTTAAGGCACCTCTCAATATCTCAAGCAGAGACTTGGAATGAACAAGTTCTCTCCACTTTCCTTACATCTTCATCCCCTTCTCTCCGCTTTCCTTACATCTTCATCCCCAAAGGTATCTCTAAACAGCTGACATTATTCTCCCCTTCCCACCTCTCTTCTCTTTTCTAACTCTTTGTCCTATCAATAAGTTTGTCCATAAAGAAATTCCTGCAGTTACTATTCAAAAGCAGAAAAAATGTCAATGGATGAACATAATAGTAAGAATTTTATTTTTTTAAAGAAAAGGTGCAGGCAGGAATGAAGGCAAGTAGGCAGGAATCTGAAAAAGGAGGAATAAGCATTTATTTTATTTTTAATTTGTTGGGACTTGGACTCAGGGATATGTTGTCTGTGCTACTCCATCAGGTCACACCAGTAAGAACTCTTTATGAGTATAATTGTACCACGAACACATTGGTATTTCAGAGTAATACAGCAACACAGAGAGAATACTACTAACTCAGCTATAAAGCTGTCATGAGAAATACCTGTTGGATATTAGTTTCAAATTTAGCATGTTTTCTTTCACAGAAATATGTGAAAGTTCTTTTCAAGTTCTAGGAGGGAAGGATATTTTTAACTTAAAGATGGAAGTATCCGATGAAAGTGCCTAACTACAACCCCAAAAGAAACATCTTTACATATTCAGGACCTTTCCTTTCAAGCAACCTGAGATTACATTCTTCAAGCCATGAATAAAATCTCCATAGTTGGTGAAATAAAAGGGAGACTCAGAGAAGAAAAAATTGGCTAAGAAAAACTTTCCTAACAGTATGTCATCTAAGTTTAATAGTTTACCAGTGATCATTTGGGTTTTAATGCTTCAAATACATTCTTAATGGGTTTTTATACAACACAGGGATTAGGAGTCTAGCCCTGCTGTCTAGAGAGCACACACTATGCTGGAAATGGCCTGCTTAAAAGAATGTTTGTTGTACAGCAGGCTCTTCCCTCACCTTAATTATTGTTGTTGTTACTTAAAACAGTTGTTATCATCTTCTTAGCATGCAATGTTTTATAAAGGATATCCTACAAATTATAGTTAGTCACTTACATAGCTTTGTCAGACTTTTCATGTATGTTACTTATCCCCATTAGTCAAGGAAAACAACAATGCTTGAAAAGATTAGAAGACTTACTCAAACTTAGTCCATCTACAGTAAGACCAGCGCATGAACCCAACTCCAAAAAGCCTAAAACCTAAAATTTTAAGTATCATTTCATGCAGGTCTTACATCTCCCTACCAGGTCCAAGGTTGTCAAGGATTTTAAATGTAGCTCAAGAAGCAAACTTATTTTTCTGAAATAGACCACTCTTCTCCTTTTGTAGAAGTTCTGCCACCATTTCACACATGAAAGAATTATTCTAAAGGAGCCATTCTTCCACAGTGGCCTCACATATCACTGAAGACAATTCTTTTATTTTACTCTCGGAAAAAGGACTATGGGAAAATATATTTATTGCGAAAGGAAATAGAGCTCAGCATAGAGACAATAAAATAGTTTAGTCCTATCTTCCAAATAGTTAAGCTATATTAATTGCTGAAGTTTACAATTCAGAAGAGAGCAAATAAACTCTCACAAGACACCACTGCACTTAGCATAAACATAATCATTATAGTAGTAGGTGCGGAAAACACAATGCTCAATGAGAAAGGTTTTGCTGGGTTCAGACCATAGAAAGTCTATAGACCTGGGTTAGAGACCCAGGACAAGAGTTTTTTTTTTTTTTTTTTAAAGTGTATAAAATATTCTAAACCATGCAAGTTAATACACAGTCAGTGCTTATTCTATAAATTGGGATTGGGGCAGCTGCCCAAAGGGCAGGACCTTTCCCTTATTCCTCTCATCAAAATAAATGATATGGATCAAAATTTAAATATACAAAGAGAAACCTTAAAAAGAATTAGAAGATGAGGTGAAAAGAATTTTAATGCTCTACACCACTGAAGGAAAGGGTTCAGATGATTCCAAACACTGCCTCTGAGGACTGACAGCATTCTCTGGAACGGCCTTTGAAGTTGTTTAAGATATTGTACTACCAGGGAAATGAATGACCGACTATATCCTGGTCAATGTTAGATGCATCAGAAAAAGACTTTCAAAGTGTCAGTCATGATTGTGCTTTGAAACACCTTCAAAGCTTTCTAAGGTAAACCAGCAAACCCCTTCCGTGAAGGAATAAGATTAAAGAAATGGAATAATACACCTTTTCCTCATTCTTTCAGTCTAAGCTTTAAAAGCTTTAGCATGTGTAGTTAGTCATGCCATGGTCTCTGGTGCAAATGTTGAGGGGATGGCAGTGGAGAAGAGTTTTGCTTGGGAAGATTGGCAGATGTTCTTCCAAAAGGCCTTGAAGGTTGATAATCACTTGAAGAAAGGACAAGAATTAGAATCTGACACTGAATTACATAGACTCAGAAAATGGAATCTCTCAGCATATAAGAGTGACCTTTGAGGAGCAAATCCATGGAACTTCTGCATGATAACAAATGTTAATTTATTTTTCATTGAGCACTACAATTGTTGATCAGATCATAGAGCTTCAACCATCTGACCAAGTCCTTTCCTTCACAGTACAAAGTTCTATAGGAGTGAAGACTAATCAGAAGTCTGCTAGTGAATCTGGAACCAGAGCAAAAGATACAGATAGGAGGATGATGGAGAGAGAGATTTTAAAAAGGTACTAGCATGGTGATTAGCATTTATGTTTAACTTCAACCTGTTAATCAAAAGTTCTTCTCTCATGTCCAGTGTTTAAAAACCATTGTCAATTATTCTTTTGTGATTCTCTTTTATACCTACTCAAATTCTGACCTATCCTACTATTTAATTGACCTAGAAACTTATCTCTTTAAAATGTTGCATCTTGACTCTGATGTATTAAGTGTAGATTTCATATGTTAATTCACAGGGAAAGGATCTTGTTTCCCTTATGTCTACATCTTTTCTTTGCTGTATACTATATACAGATAACAAAAAACAAGTCGGCGTTCACTGTGACCATAATATTAATTCTAGACAAAATACTGCAAATAAACAACACGACCAAATATGTTTTTAAATTCCTATATTGCGGCCCACAACTTTTGATCATGTTACAAGATCAACCTACATGGTTGCTATAAGGATGACAGCAACCCAATGACTACAACAAGAAGCTGATGACCTTAACTTTCAGGTGGCCCCTGGTATACAGCCTGACTTTGATGTGTCTAAACAAGAATAAATATAGAACTCATGATGAGGTCTATTAGGGTTGTAAAATCTTCTGAGAGGAAGGCATCTAGAGCTGCCCTGCTCAAGAGATTTTAAAAGCAGACCGATCAAAGCATGCGTCACTAAAAATCCTGCTAGTTGTCATGAGAAAAAGGGGTAAAATTGCAGACCCATTCAGCTGTTTCCATTACTGTAATGACTGAGAATAGACTAGGATGATGAAAACAAAGGGTGAGTAGTATAGGGTCACAGTAATAATAATAATCACAGGTCATATGCCACTGGTATTGAGTTTTTCTTTTGTACAGCAAAGAGAGTTTTGTATTTTTCTAACTAGCTATAGTAATAGGTTTTATTTCTGAGTACCTGATTTCCTGTCTACAGACCCACACATCTGAGTAATATGCCTATTCAAACATTCATTAGGATATTGAGGATGAGTCAAAAAACCAGATGGACATATGCCAAAAGACATGCTTTTATATGCTGAGTTAAATCTATTTATCCACTGACCTGGCAAACTGAATTTGAGGTGGGTAAAAAAGAATTTGAGGTGAATTTGAGGATGAGTCAAAACACCAGATGGACATATGCCAAAAGACATGCTTTTATATGCTAAGAGTTAAATCTATTTATTCACTGAACTGGCAAACTGAATTTGAGGTGGGTAAAAAAAATCAATGCTGTCACACATACTGCCTTTCCAGCTCTGACATCTCATCTCTGACATCTCTATAGTAACGAATATGGAGTTAGGATTATGTCAACAGGGAAGGCAGCTAAAAATGCCTGCATATCTTATATGCTGAGAAGAAATATGTGGAATAGAGAGATTCCCTTTTCAGGATAAGCCACTTATTACAAATCAGAGTTACCTACATTTTCAGAGGGGAAAAATCCTTGGAATAATGCTGATGATAATTCTGTGCTCTGTGAAGTGTTCAGCTGACAATCTACTTCTTACAGTGCTTCTCTTAAACACAGTCCCTTTCAAGTTGATGCTATGCCTCTTTTAAATGGGCCAGCCTGTATGTTCCAAACGAGCTTTTTCCAGTAAAGAACGGTGTTGATGTAAATCTACGTTGGCAAGAGCGTCATCAGAGTCAGCTGGGAGTGACAGGCATGTTCTAGCCAATTCTGGACAGTGTGTTGAAATATGCTTCCCAGGCTACCAGAGCAAATGCACAAAAGCACGCTCACGTCTTCCCGGCTCTGTCAGAACATAAAATACACACCAGGAGCATTTCTTGAGGAGAAGCCAATCAATCAATCACAGCAAGAGCTGCATAATCCTCACAGGTTAAAAGGTGCCAAGGCTCGCCCATTCCCTTAGGGCAAAAAAAAAAAAAAAAAAAAGAAAAAGAGACTGCACAGTTCGCTCTGTAGCCACACTAAGACACAGATGATTGAATTTCCTAATAACAGTCTGAGAGCTCACACAATACAAATTCACAAGCAAGCAATATAAATCAAAAACTCAAACTCCAAGCCGAAAGCTATATTCTATTTCACATTTGTTTTCTTTGCAAGTAGGATCATGAAGGACATTCCTGTATCAACGTGAAAATGTGGCAGAGTCTTCCTGTCTTTAAAAACGTTGATGCCTAGACATAAAAGCTATTTAGTAAAAATTATCACTGTCATAACTATCTATATGGACGGTTGTGGCAAGTACAACTTTTTTTTTTTTTTTCGTTTTTTTTTTTCTAGCTTTAACACCCTGCTTTAGAATAGGATTTTCTATCCAATGCAGGGAGAAAAAAAAAAATAGTAATTTCACATTAGAAAACCTACCTCAGGGCCATATATCTGGAAACTAGCAATTTCTCAATTGGCTTTTTGCATCTTCTACCTTATCTCTCATCCCTGGAGCGTGAATGGATGGTGAGGAGGTGGGAAGAACATGGCGGCACCAGACAGAAGTGCTGGGGTGAAGATTGCTGGGCAGCACTGATCAGTTCAGCTACCCTTGTTTCCCCCTCCAAATCTACAAAGGCACTGCAAGTGAGCAGTGTGCCAGCGATGAATTAAGACAGGTCCAGGACAATGACAATCCCAGCTGAAGAGTTATGCTTGTCTAATTGTGTGACCTCAGTAGACACCCACAAACATCATCATAAGAACCTCAACACTGCCAGGTCATTGCTCATCACCAGACTCTCATCCCCAGAGGCTCTGAAAATCCCCTAGTCTGACGTAAGTCCCCAGCTCTCTCCCAACCGCCCCCCTCCCCCAACTCTCCATTGTGATTTCTGGTACTCAGTTTGTCCACCACGGACTCCTGCATTCTCCACCTCTTCTTAGATGGTCTTCTGCACCTTCTTACTCCAATACTACTAGCTTCCCATTGAGGCTACTGGTTTTCCTCAGTCCTCTGATGTGGTGGCTCTTTTCCCTTCCACATTTTCTTACTGCTTCCCCTTACTCTTTGCTGCTTCTAGAGAATCGTGGTCATTTTTTTCCTAACCTCTCCTTTTACTATTCTACTCTGCATCACCATTTTACATCATCTGGAGTTTTTCCAAAGAGTTCTAAGTGGTCTCCTGATTTCCATATTTCCCCCACATCTATATTTTCAACTTGGAAGTTGAATGATTCCTCCAAGACTTCAGACAGACTGTCTCTCCCTGAGGCAGACACTACCACTGCTAACCCTTCTTTCTTCCACATAGTCATAGTTGTCATCAAGGAAAACCCCAAATTCTTACTACAGTCTTAAAACACTGCATCTGCCCTGCTTAAATGTCTGACCTCATTTTCTATACCATTCTCCCTCCCTTACACACTGCAAGTACATTCCTCTCAGGGCTGGTATTGTTACTGCTCCTGTCTGAAAAGATCTTGCTTAGTCACCTCCTTGAAACGTGTATGCAAATGTGACCTTAGGAAGTTCTCCCCCCCAAAAGCATTATCCTCTTCAAAGTGAAGCGCTAGTTTAGACTCCCCCACCCCCACCCCACAATTTATCATTCTCGGGTGTGTTGGAAAATACTGTCTTCTTCTCCAGTAGAAGACACACTTCACAGGGGCAGGACTCTGTCTTTTAGTTGTTGTTGCTCAATGTCACATTCCCTAAAGAATGACAGATATGGAAGAGATGCCTGGAAATTACTCTTTGAATGGATGAAAATATATTTCGCTACTGACTCTTACTCTAGTGAACCAATCTTGAAATGAGAAAATGCCTTCAGAGCAAGAGGATTTTCTAGTACAGTCCATCAGATCTATTCTATGTGTTCTAAATATTATATTCTCTTGCAATTTAATGAGAAGGCAGACACAAACCTCACATACATAATGTCTCCATTCTATGCATCAGAGCTCAAATGCAACCAGTGGAATTAACACCTCTGATTTCAATGGAAATTCACCTGCACATTCTGCTATTTCAGCAGGATCATCTTAGAAGGAGTAGAAGGGTATTAGCTTGCTGAAAGATGGTATAGATTGGTCTAATTGGGCTGAATCTCATATTGCAACTTCCAGGAGAGTTCAAGACACACAATGACTTAGCAAGCTTAGCATGAGGGAATAACTGAAAATGTCACGTTTTGTTATTTGGAGTAAAGCTGATAAAAAAGACAAAATGGATCCTGCTTCATTTAAACATATAAATACTGGGGTGTGTGTGTGTGTGTGTGTGTGTGTGTGTGTGTGTGTGTGTCAGAGAGACAGACAGACAGAGAGAGAGAGAGGGAGAGAGAGAGAAACTGTTAATTGACCTTCAAACCTGATTCCTGGTCTACTTTCCCTAGAGAAACTGTGCTCTATACTCAACTCACCTAAACCCCATAAAACCCCATTATTTGTTTCTGCTGCTCCTCTGGTGAGACATTATCTGACATTTTCTCCCATTCCTTAGCTTACTCCCACTCCCTCCCTGCTGAAATCTAAACTTGCTGTTTATATCAAATTCTTTTCTAGGCCCCAGCTTTCCTCTTTATAAAAGGGGATAATAAATCCTATACCTAATTAAGGTTCAGTGACTATTAAATAAGATAATCTAAGAAAAGGCTCATATAGCCTTTCTTTGTGAATATTCCTTCTCATACTTCATCTTAACCTGTGAGTGATCCCCTCTACCAGAAACAATGTCCATTGCCTGCAAACAACACGCTTGGTGCTTAGTTACAACTACTGACTTACGGTTTTTTAGTAAACATTCTCTCCCCCATCAGACCATAATCATTGACAGCAAGACAATGTCCCAGTAGCATTCTATAGAGTAATGTGCCGAGGAGCAGACCTATTGTGTGCAATGAACTAAGCTTCTAGATTTCATTAGGTTCAGATCACCCTGAGGGTTCCATCAATACTATTTTCACATTACATTTTAATAGTACAAATTCCTTCCCAAATGCCTCTTCATGATGCATATTGAACTTATAAATAATTCTATGAAGCATGTAGGAACAGGTGATATTTCCGTTTTACAGATGGACAAAACTGTGACCTATAGCCTATGACCTTAATTGTGGCCTATTGCTTCAGTGCTACCCTAGGATCTCACAGTGAGTGAACAGCAGAGTCAGACCAGGCAGACCATTTCGGAATCTCTTTCTGACTCACAAGATGTGCTAGGAGCTAAGGGTACAATTGTCAGAGGTAAAGCTGGTTCCTGTCTTCACAAAGCTTACCACCTAGGTGACTGGTTCTCAACCAGCAACGATGTCACATCCCAGGAGACATCTTAGCAATGTCTGGAGACATATTGGATTTTTACAACAGTATGGGTGTTACCCACATCTAGTGGGTGGTGCTCAGGAGTGCTCCTAACATCCCATGATGCCACAATGGAAAAAACAGACTCCAGGACAAAGTCTTATCTGGACCCAGTTGTCAGACATGTGGAAATGGAAACACCCTGCTTGGTTTCTGCTCTGGAATGAATAGCTGTGGCAGAGCCATAGGAAACAGGACTAGGGGAGGCTGTAGGGCTTGGTTTAAAACCAACAATAGAGACTCATCAGACAAGTAGAAGAGAATAAACTTCATCTGGTCAACCAGGGGGCCAAATACAGCCTCCTTTATTTATTTATTTTTTTTGGTAAATAAAACTATTCAACACACCCATGTCGATCTGTATGTTTTGCTGCTTCTTTTGCATTCACATGGCAGAGCTGAGTCATTTCCACAGCGATCATATGACTGATAAAATCTAAAATCTTTGCTATCTGGAACTTCAGAGAAAAAAGTTTGCTCACCTCACTACAGATATTGGGCAACAGAAACAGATTTCTGGGATGATTAACGAGACAACATAAGTAGGATATCCTCAGGGGAAAAGAACCGATGGCAGAAAGACAAGTGTGTTACTAGTATTTGTTTTATGTTATGGAGGTTATAGATGTGGCCCAAGAATAAGGTTAAGTAATTAAATAGGTGGCAGTTCCGAGGAAAGAACAGGAAATCAAGAGATATTATATGAAATAGTCCACAGGTCTGGGAGGACAAAGTAGAAGTCATACAAGACTCAGATTGGTTCACTGGGAAAATAGTGGGTCCTAAGAACAAAACAGAAAAAAAATAAGAAATGGGACAAGAGTGAGCTTGAATTTACACATTACCTTTAAGATAAAAGAGTATATCTCCCCAGTGGAACTGTTACAAAGAGACATAGAAAACTTGAGTTGGGTTCAAAATTTGGATTTTAAAAGTGAGGCTGACAATTAGAGCAGGGACAGAGGTAGTTTCTGCACAGGAAGCATACTGAAATAAGATCAAATAGCCAGATACAGAATTAGAGGGCATTTCAATTGAAGGTGCTAGAAATGAAGTCAAGGAAGGCAGAAAAGAGAAATAACCTAGAAATAGAAATGAGTAAGACAGTGTCAAGAAGGAATAGTAAGCATTAGTCTGAAATACTAACAACAAAATCACCATTGATGATACTGAGCATATCAGTAAGTGATTTTCATGCAAACAAAATGCTTTAAATTGTTTAATATAAGCACGAGCTCATTTGAAAAGAGGACCTTCAAGATGAATGCATGATAATGCTTCTGCTAAATTGACAACTGATGCAACTGTTAACCATCCTTGAAACTCTCATTTTCACTCTAATATATGGCAGTCTCCTGAAATCTCTATGAACAGTAGAAAAAGGGAAGAAGATGAAGAACCAAGGTATTTTTCTAAGACAGTTTCTCAAAAGAGACTCTGTAGAGTCTGTAGAGTCACTTACAAAAGTGGCTTCCAGAGCTTCACGTCACATCTACTGTGGGTGAGAGCTGGCTTTGTGGGTCTGACCTGAGAAGCTGCACAGAACCTCGACGTCAGAAGGGCCCTACTCTAGCTAGGGTACATGAGCTGCCCTTGCCCTCATGCAAGCCTTAATGTTATTTTCAAGTTATTTAATGTATGAATGAGTAATAGTTTCACTTTATAGATGAACTTAACTGTGGCCCGTGGAAGACAAGAGCAAGTGCTTCTGGATTTTAATTTAACACCAGGCCCCACAAATCATGCAGGTGATCCTAAATAACTTCTCCATGACATTATAGAGGGTGGAAAAATCAGATTCCTCACTTCCCTTGGCTCTCTTTAATTTGCATGGCAATACTACATTTAAAAAAAAAATGCCCATGCTTATGTCTTGGTGGTAAATCTTTGAATCTACAGGTACAATATTTTCCATGGAGCAGTTGTATGCTTCCTTGCATCTGTGTAGTTACCAGGAAGAAAATTAATAAGTAAAGGGTGGTAAGACAGGGTACCAACAATGACTTGGCAATCCAAGTTAAGTGTCTCTACTGTCAACTAAGGGATTCAAGATGGGAAGAAGCTGTGCGAAAACCAATACCCATCTCCTTAGGGTTGAAGCATCAGAGGTTCAGGTTCCACTGGGCTGGTATATTAGATGGCTTGATGTTACATCAATGTGGTTTTAGGCATAGATGATGTAGATCACTGAATTAACATTTTTGAATTAAATTATAACGTTCTTTTCTTTCCAAATCCATTGCAGTTATTTTTATTACATTAAGGAGAAAGTCTTAATTGAGCTTTAATTTCTCTATATTACTTGCTAATTGTCCATTTTAAACAAAGAAAGAGCAGACTGCAGGCACAGGACCTTTTGCAAGGGAAAGTATTTAGCTAAACTTGAATCGACTTAGACTTTTGTTGTATTTTCAATTATCTCCTTGCATGATAAATGACACTGATTCTAATGTACAGTAATGATATAAACTAAATAAAAATAAATTCACCAAATAAATATTAAATGCAACATAGTTCAAATGATCCACATGTACCTTACACTGGGAAGGTGATGCATGAATGGCATTGCTATTGTTATTAGTAAGAGGGCTTTATTAAAGGAAGTCGGGTTCTATTCAGAGGAGAGCCATAGCATTCTGTCTTGTGCGTCATCAGCTTCCAATTCATATATTTTCTAGTTATTACTACCCATCAATCATGCATTATTCTATTTGGCACTCACTCAATAGAAAGTCATAAAAAAAAAAAACACACTGCACAGAATAAAGCAAAGTAAAACAAATGCTATAAACCTAAAGAAGGTAAACAAGCAGAAATGATAATCCAAGTAAATTTATTAGCTTGAAAGTTACTTCAAAGGGTCAAAAATGCCCACACACCCTTTATAAATAAAAAATGCAAAATCAACCATGTAATAAAATTTAAATATGTACCCTAATAATAATACATAGAGAAAGCCACTTTATTTTAATAATGGCTAATTTAATCAAAGGATTCTCATTAGAGCAATGGAAAGGAAATTGGTTGACTGGAAATTACTGCAATGCAAAAAAATGAATATGGATTGAACTGAACAAAATATTTATAATAAAATAGTGCTTCTGTGCTAACTCTCTTCAAAGGACTTTTTTATAAATCGATCTTTGATTTTTGCTTTTCTAAAGATCTACTTTGGAAAAGGGATTCTTAGTTTCTACCAGTTTAAATTTCTTTCAATTGTCATACTAAAAAAGGAACTATAGAGGGTATTTTTTTTCTAATTTCTTCAAAAAATCTTGGCATTTCTTTTACAAAAGCGTATTTATTGATGTGTAATTTAACCACTATGAATTCTAAGCAATAAGGATTAGTCATTTGTGCCTAAGAGCAATTTCCCAAGAATCATACATAACTTTTTCCCAGAAAGTCAACAGGTATAAATTATTTTTAAAGTATAGACTGAATGTTATTAAAATGCATGGATTTGATACAACTTACACTGATTCATTTATATACACTAAAGTCAAATTGTACTAGTCTAAGGTGTATTAAATCCACAGCAACTGCACACACACACACACATACTCACTCAAAATCATAATGACAAAGTCCAAACAAATGGTTAATCATTGTTCCCACTACGGCAATCAAACACAATATCACCAGTACTTCTAATATGGATTTCTCCAGGTGTTCAACCTAAGAGTCACAGAAACAGAAGTCATGTTCCTCAAACAACAAATATTTACTGCACAAGTAGCATACAAATGACCCAGCTCCTTACAATGGATACAAAGATAGATGCATGTGGCTGCCTTTAGGAATTTATAGGACAGCTACCAAGTCAAAACTCATTCAACAGAAGACAGCATAAGACAGAGAGTGCCAATCAGTGGTCATACACTGTGTCCTCAGTGCAAGGTCAGACCTCACCAAAGGAAGTCAAGCCATTGAGCCCATTGAGCCTGCATGCATTTCTTCATGAACAACCAAAGTCAAACCATTGATTCCAATGTCTTCATTTTCTTCCTTCTTATTAACGCTTAACATTTTATTTATCATCTATGAACTCAGAGTAAATAATTTCAGAAGAGCCATTTTAAAGAAGCTAGGGAACATTTTTTTTGAAGTTTGAAGTAAGATGGGCTTCGGTCCTCCCGTCTGGCCACCAGGTCACTCACAGTCAGCCTGTGAGTCAGGCCAGCTCTGGTTACCAAGCAGTTTGCTGCTCTGTTGCTTAGTGACTTGAGCCAGCAGACCATCATTTCCAGCCGGCTCTTCTAGAACCAAAGTTTAATAGATTTGATTTGATCTTTTTCTTTAGAGTGCAAGCTTTTCATGTCTTTTTTCTCCGAATCATTGAAAAGAAAAGTATCTTGATTGGTTTTGTCTTTATGCCAGACTTATCTAAAAGTGACTCTGAATCAGAATGTGCCCTGATGACCACCAATACCCTCCCCTTAGCCAAAGACACATCTCTCCTATAAATGCATGGATTTTATTGAAAAATAAAGGATGTCTGTATTCAAACAAGTCACCTATGTAAACAAATAGACTGAGACTGACACCAAGAAAGAGTTCTGTCTCTGCTCTTCTGTTAACTAACCACCATTTTGTAAAATAACTGAACATTTGTTGCTGTAGCTTCAACATACATGAAAGGTAGGGTAATTAGTATAAATGAGATCTTTAGCCTAAAGGTAGGTAATGCCAAGAGAACACAGATTGAGAGTCTGGCAGACTTGGGTTCAAGTTTAACTCATTTAATAGTTACATAGCTTAAATGATGTTGGTTAGGCAAAACTTTGGGTGGGGGGGGCATCAGTATCTGCATATGTAAAATATACCTAAACTACCTCATTTATTTAACCTCATTTATTTTTTAAGAGTAAATGTATATAAAATAGCTGACACACAGCAGTTTAATTATTAATGACTCTATAACAAAGCTAAGGCGATATATCTGTGAAACTACAGTTTTTATTCCAAAATGAAATCAGAGAATTTCTTCTCAGATCAACAAACACCAGATCCAATTTTGAGAAAAAGTACTTCATCTGAAATAATTAGAGAGCATTTGTATCCTTAAAATTAAACTGAAATAATTTTACCTATTTTTTTAAGTTGTAAAAGAGATGATATGTTCAGATGGTCTATACTTGAAGATACCATTATTTACAAGTTTTAATTTTATCTTATAGATTTCCTACTGAAATCATGACATCCAGATGGGTCTCTAGAGTGAATCTCACCAATATTTTCATTCTGAGGCCCTGCAACCTTTATATGAGTCAAGAAATTATATTAAAGAATTCTGCCCCTGTTTTTACCCAGGAGGCATCCTCCACATTTACAACAGCAAGTTGGAACTTGTTTTGAATTACTTATCTTAAGTGTACTGCAGTTCTTATCACTCTGTAAATTTAATTAGGCAATTTTTTCACTTGTAAATATCAAATATCTTTATAACTATACGACTTACAAATAGAGTGCACAATTTAAAAGGTTGAGTAACTAAGGTCAAATATCAAGTAGCTAGTTGAGCTAAAAATATATGGCTCTACCTACACTAAATCAGTTATAGAAGAAATGAGTTTTTCAAAAACAAAACCACTGATTAAAAGTCACATATTTTTTGCTAGACAGATGATAATAAAGTTTCTTCCTGAAACTGCTACTTGAAAAATAATTTTGGTAACTTCTTAAGGAAAAAAAAAAAAGTGCTGCAGTTAATGTAGTTAACTAACCTCATAGGAACTTGTCATTTATAAAGAAAAGGATACAAAGATTTAAAACTGAAAGCCATGATTTTTAAATTATTTTGGTAAACTTTGAGATTCAGTTTTTATTTTCTTCTTATTCAACACCGATGCCAATATGATCGGATTCTTTTTTGCTAGAAGTATTTTCAAGGAGAAATGACTAACTGATGCAGATACACTCCTAACTTTTTCTTTAAGCTAAACGTCAAAGGTCACGGGAAGTACACCTTCATAATAAGCTGACAGGTCATTTTAATGCTTTCTTCATTTTCCCTCCACAATTATTAGTCACATTTTCATCTTTGTAATTTCTTAACTATTACAAGTCAATTGCCAAGTTCTTTAAGAAGAATGTCATCCTGGGGCCTTTTGATTTTAGGAAAGCTAATAATAACTTTCAAATGCTACAAACACCCTTAACTTGCCATGTCCTCAAGAGTCCCCCTGAAGAACCAAAGGCAATTACCTCAGGAACTCAGCTCAAGTTGGGACCAGCTAGTTGTGCCCAAAGTGCCTACATTACTTCCTGTCGGTCCCTCCAGATGACTCCCCCCACCACGTGCTTCCTCCCTACCTCCCGGTATCACAGTAAACCCACAGTCCCGCTCTGGGTTCCCAGCTCCTAGGAGAGCACCCTTCCGTGGGTCTCCTCACCAGATGGGACAGAGAAAAGACAACCTAAAAGTTAAGTGAGGCAAACAAAGGAGAGATGGAACAGGTGAGATACAGTTGTCAAAAAGAATAATGACTTTGAATACTTACTCATGTGTTCGTGTGTTCGTGTGTGTGTATGTTTAACCTATAAACTCTGTAAATGGCTGGATTTCTTCTTCATAGGCAATAAAGGGTTCCTTCCCCCTTCTATAACTTGAAGAAAATTTATAGTATATTTCTTTCTTAAATAACAATAAATGTAATTACAGTTGCTGAATAATCAATGACTCAAAAAAATTTGTTCACTTTTAATAAGAGTAATTTTATATCTAATGCCAGTGCTTAGAGAAGAAAATTTTTATAACAGAAAAATATAGCCTAAAACATTTATCCAGCTCTGTAAAAAAAATCTTTTAAAATTTTCTAAAAGTCACCTGAAGGCCTTTCAAAATTCCACCTAAAGAAATTATTTTGTTGTGTAAGAATATTATTAATTATTCTTAATTCTACCTTTGGGTATATTTTAATTAAACACACACATGCATGCATATACAAAATGTATAAAGATAAGACATTCTAGTATGACCCTGATATCACCAGCTCACTCAAAGAAACCTATTGCCTAATTTTAAGTATATACACTCAAAAACATTAACCTTCATTTGGTGCATATAACAGAACGTAAATAATTGAGGAGAAAATCTGAGAAGTATAAAGATTTTCCTGACTTTGAATTTCCTAAAATTAGAGGTTAGTTTTTGTTTACCTGAGATTCCACTGACCTTGGATGGTGACATCAGAAAGACTCCCTTACTCAGATGGTTTTAGACAGTAGATCCTGTCTATAAGCACTAGACTATAAGGTACCAGATGTAAAGCAAAAATGGTAAAATAGTGGTAGAAAGCATGGGTGTTAAGAATGTTGTAATCTAACACACAGCACCAGACAAAATATTCATGTTCAAAAACCTTGGCTTATGATCTAATTATTTCTAATAAGCACTAATGGAAAAGCAGAAGTGAGATGGGCCACAGAATTTTGAAGAAGCAGAATGCTTTGAGCTAGGGGAACTGGAGGAAGCTGTCAGGAAGAGAAGGACTTGAAAGATGTGAGGCTTGGGCGTAGACAGAGAAGAGGCAACACGTCCTGTGGTTTTGCCTCGCAATTTCTCTACTGCCTACTTTTTTCTTTCTCATAATATGAAACTAATATACAGTCATCACTCCTTTGAACTCTTGGTCTCTTCACATATATTCTCTTTTTTATCCAATCCATTCATAAACAACTGACAAGCAATCATCCCCCAAAATGAAAATGACCCTGAAGATTCAAACAGACACAGATTGTAATAATCGGGATAGTGTGCTTAATAAGGAAAATATTAGCTTGTAATGGCTTTCACTCTTGCTGGGCAAAACACTATAATTTTTACACAATTGTACTTAATAAACTCATAATACCAAATAGATACTGTTAGGATCCTCAGGAAACTGGATAACATGGAAACTAAGGTATCTATTAAGTAACTTGTTCAAAATCACACAAATAGGGAACGGGAGCCAAACTTTAAAACTTAAGGTGTCTAGCTTCTACTTAGTCCTCTCCGTATGAGTCACATGGCATCTGAAGCATTTTGTCAACTCAGTACACTACTCCCCAAATGGGTCATGAAAATCCAAAGAAGTCTGGGTAAGAACACCACCAGGATCAAACTGGTAAAGACAGCATAGAGAGGTGACAAAGCTTATGATGTTTAGCGAAATGAAAAAGAGAAAAAAAAAAAAGTAAGCATAATACTGAAAATAGATTAATGGGTCCTCACGCTATAGGGGGATTACTCCAGGCCTCTTGTCTTAGGGCTACAATATAGAACAATGGAGAGATTCAAACTGTGGATTTAAAAAAAATTCTGGACCATAATAATAGCCATAAGGGAGGAGACTTCAAGTATATATAACCAAGGATTTCCTAATCAACAGACCTGTCCCCCCCCAAAAAAAAGCTCATTATGATCTCATCCAGGAGGTATGCAGAGATATTACAGAGCTTATCATCACAAAAGTCCTTCTATGAATTCAGCTACGGTGTAAAAATCTTAGGTTCTTAGCTGTGAAACATACTGTGATGGAAATGGACAAGATGTTCAGATCTTTTTACTCTATTCTGGGAACACAGCTATGCCTCCCATCCTCCTTTACAGTTACATGTAGCCAAAGAACTGAATCTAGGCTGGGAATGATGGCATAATTGATGGGTACATTTATTGGCCTGTCCCTTAAACACTCACCCATGTGCTCTTCTGTACTCTTTCCCCTAATTCAGCTGATTCTGCTAACCTCAGAAATCATGTGTTACAAATAATGGAACCACAGAACAGTACTATCCCAGATGCCAGAAGGACCCCAGGGCAGGTTACCTCTCCAGGAGAAACATAAACATTTACTGTGTCAACCTAGGGAGAGTTGAGGAGTATATTGTAAAGCTAACTGATTACTTAATTAAACCAGATGTGTTCCAATATCTGTGTGTTTTTTTCTACAGTGTAAACTATTTAAAAACATGAATAGCTCCTGTTCAGCATTGTAATCAGTAGGTATAAATTAAAAACTTTGGACTCAGTAGGTGTTAAATATCAGCACACTGAATGGAAGGAATATCAGGTGCAAGAAGTAATACTGTGCGGCAGGAACACACATGGCATCTATTAAAAAGGTTGATAATCTAATTTAGGAGGAGCAAGGATTTCAGAGTGCTGGTAAGAGCAGCAATTACGTATCAAATTTCATCTTTCTATCTATCATCAGAAAGTATCAGAAATACTTGAAATATTTTTTTTAAAGGATAGGCACAAGCAGGAATGAAGGTGAGTAGGAAAACAGGCAGAAGAGAGAGGAGGAAAAAGTATTTTATGCTATGCCCATTTTAGCTGTTATACCCCTGAACCCAGGATATGTGCCCTGTGTCCTTCAGAGACAATCAACCTAAACACTGCTGCATCAGGATGTGACAATTTTTTTTTTTAATTCTTCATGTGCTTAGAACAATTCATGAAAGCATAGATAGTATACTTGTCAAAAGATGCCTGTAAACATCATGGAAGTCGTTGGGCACACTGAACCAATGTGGAAAATGCAAGGAACTCTTTCTGATTCTCTTGCTGGATACTTTTTATCCACAAGGGAATTTGTTTCCTCCTGAGTTAATGAGAATTGACATCATTTTTATTTTTCGTTTCCATTGCTCTCTTGATACCTCCCTGATCTGGGCGAGACTTTATATACCCAACTGAAATATTGGCAGAAACTGTGCTCTTGGAGTGTCTCCAAACAGCATCAGAAAAGGAAGTGCCAGAAATTTCAGAAGAAAGCCTGTTTTCATGTGATTTCCTGCTTTCCTTACATCTCAACATGTTTAAATAGTTCAGATAACCTCCATTTGAACTCTAGGTTATTTCACTTGCATTGAAATGGAGCAGCTGAGTTAGGTTTATCCATTCAGCAATGGATATAATTTAGGAACTATAATTAAAAGGGCATCTCAGCTGAAAGACACATTGGATTCTCAGCCTGACTATCAATTCAAGCTAGTTTTCTTGGCCTGGCACCTGATGTCTGGTCTCAAGCAATCCCTCTTCCTAAGCCTATCTCCCACTGTTTACCTATGATTTTCTTTCATGCACTGCTCCTTTCTAACACATTTCTGCAAACATCTTCCTCAGATAGAAGTCATTTTTTCATGATTTCTTTCAGAATGAACAATTCAAGTTTGTCCTCCTCTCTTGTGAGAATTCTATCTAACCAAACTAAAAATGCTATCCAGTTGTTAAAAGCTTGAAAGAAGTAATGCTTTGCCATTCATAGATGTAGTTACTTATCATAAAAATAAGGTCGTGCATGTCTTTGAACAAGACATGTCTTTTATTTCCTTCATCTACTTTCATCCATGACATTAATGCATTCCTGAATATGGCCGAGTTCTTAGTTCAGATATTGAGTCCCTCTACTTTTTGCTGCTTCTTTCCTAGAAGTCTATTATCCTTTTCGTTTTTCTTTTTTTTTTTGACTCCTTTCCATTCCTGGCATACTTCTTTAGCTTTTATGAAAAAAACATGTAAATATTATTCAGTCATTTTTCCTATATAACATACTCTTAATTTTTTGTTATCTTCTTCATCACAAGTTACATTAATTTTACCAAAATAGGCAGAGAATGCATAAAATGTACTATTACCTAAAATTAATTGCATGTGTATCATCGACCCTGTTCTGCCTGGTCATAGCCTAGAACTGCCTTTTCTCGTGTAGATACATCAGAATAAGCTCACACAAAGGTTAATTTTATATATGTTATTATAAGAAAATATTTGTTATTATAAAGGAAAACATCAAGAGTCATCTAGAAAAAAATACATGGAAGCATTGCATAAAACAAATTCACCCATTATAAAGACAAAAAAATTCATCAAGAAAATTAAGATATCGACAAAAAAAGAACTAAAGTCAAAGAACACAACAATATTACCAAAAATCAGCCTGCAACTTTCTGCAGAGAATTCCTAAACCCTGTCTTGTTTCCTTTAAAAAGGTAGGTTTGAGAGAGGTTTTCTGGGGGTATATACACCATTATACTCACATACACATTCTGTGCACCTCTCTACTACATTGGGGACAAAGCAGAAAAGAGAGCAAATTATGATTTTCCTATTCTCCTTCCTGGTACTCTCTTTTCCAGGCTGTTGCAGGACCTGGCAGGGCTTATTAGCTTAAGAGATCAAAGAAACACCACCACATGGATTTGGGAGTAAAACTGCATTCTTATTTGACATCTGGAATCCAGTTTTCTTGTAGGAACTTGCAATAGGAATTGAACTTGAAAATCCACCTACCTCCACTGCTCTTTACCAATTTCCAAGACTCCTGCCCTGACTTGGGCATTTGTGGGATTTATTGTTACGGTAGATTACTTTCCATAAAACACAGGTAAGGAATAATGATGGTCTTCCCTTCCCAACCCCGAAGAGAAAAGCAGGAGGAGCAAAAATCACCGCGCGGGAACAGCCACCATTTCTGGTGATCTGTGCAAACCTTACCACGTATGAGCAACCGTGAAACGCCGCTGTTTGGGGATGTTGCTACTGAGAAGCATCCTGCGCAGGAGCCTCGGGGAATTTCTCGGCGAAATCACTGGAGAGAGCTTGGGAGAAACCGATTTGCGTGTGCTCTTGGACTTCTGCTGCAACAGGTTTTCCCGCAAGGATTTCACAAGATCCTCATTCAGCCAGGGGTTTGGACCATGCGGATTATCCACTTCAGGAACTGTTAAGGTGTCCGGGCTAGCCGTCGGCTGAGCCATTTTCCTGGTCAACTTTGTACAGTTGGCAACAATCCAGGGCAACGTGGTTCCTTGGCCGCTTTCCAGCGATTGCCTCGCTCGGAGTCCGTGGAAATGTCCAAGGAGGCAGGTCGCATCCAGCTGCTGCTAGTTGATTCCGCCGCCTGCCTCAGTCTCTCTCGGCGGCGAGCGTGCAGATGCGCCAGCGCACTCCCCAGCGGAAGCCTATTAAACGTCACCCCTCCTCTGCCTGCCGAGCCCCTGCCAAAGATCACCGACCCGCTCGCGTGGCCCAGCAACATGGAGGGAAGCCGCCAGCAGGGCTTTTGTCCGCGCTACAAAGCAGCCGGTTAAACTATTGGAACTAATGCGCTGCAGCTGCTAGAGCGACTTCTGCTTATGTACATAAAAGTCCTTGGGGGAGGGCTTAACTATCAGATGCTGGCTTCTGGCTCGCTCGCCTAGTCTTTCCATTCGCTTATTCCTGAATCCAAAGGAAAGCAAAACTTTCTACTTGACCTTCCTCTCCGGCAAGGGCTAGTTATCTCCCTTCAGTGCACGTTCAGAAACGAAAATTGCTAGTCCTTTTGGCTTTTATAAGGAAAGAATAAACAAGCCCCGGCTAGACAAGGAGAAATACTGCCAGGCTTCCTAAGCTCAATTTGATGCACCCTTTAAAACCAACCCCAAGAGAATAATACGGACACCCTTCCTCCCACTCTAGACAGACACCACACCAAAGGTTTCAAAATACTACACGTGGAATACATCACAGGCCGCTGTTGTTCTACAGTCTTGCTAATAATCATGACCCTTTCAAAGCGCAGAACAGCACTGTTTACATCCACAAACAGTATTTATTTCTTTGCATTGAAACTGATAACCCTCCAGAGAGATTGTTTTCATAAGAGCAGTTGCAATGATTTTAAAGTTTCAATGATTGCTTATGGTATACACAATTGCATGTATCCAATTATAAAAAAACTTAATCTTACTTTTCACAGTTATTTCCTTAATTGTATTTTAATGCAATATTTTCATTTGAAATTACCACGCCCTCAACAAACTTACTCAGCAGAGGTTTAAAATAAATTCTTTCCTGCCTATTTAGTTTGCTACTGAAAAAAAGAAATATTACAAGTTAAGCGATAAAACCTGCTAAATTTCATTATATGGACACCAGCAATGCAGACATTAGAACCAGATCAGAAGGGAGCCCAAATCTTTGAACGGGGATGTCCCCAACAGTCTTGCCATGCTACAGACAGTTTAGGATTGCAATCAAATCACATTTCTCAGGATCTAAGAATATTTTTCACTTAAATAAAACCCACAATACTCTTAAGAATGAGTTATGAAATGCATTCAGATAAAATGGAAAGTGGAATAGTCCGATTCAATTATTATTTGGATTTCTATGATACCATTCCATCGATTCTAAAAGTTTCTCATATCTCCTTTTCTGGTTGTTTCACCTTAAGTTTCAATTCCTTGTTTTTAAAATGTGACAGACAAGACTATTATGAGGCTATGTTCAAGGAAGTACAGGGTCACCACTTACTTGGTGTAACTATAACAATTTAATGAGACAAGTGTGCTGTGACTGAATCCAAAAATTGGTTATGCAAATATTCAAATTTATTTAAATCAGGGTGAGATTATTCTTATATCTAAAGAATCAAATGTATGTATATACTCACTGAAAAGGAGAAACCAATTTCTATAAATTGTGCTGAGAGACTCACAATTACATTAGGAGCTGTGCAAAACAAAAGGTCTTAGAGAGCTGATCACTTAATAGAAAGGATTGGCTGATACTCAGGAAAGGACTCCAGAATAACTGAAGGGTGATATTATCTGATGCAGAAAAATACAATGAATATGGTGTACATAAGTGGTGAGGGAAAGCTGAGGTGAGTAAAGCTTGGAGAAGGAAAGTTCAAAAGTTAATGGAAAGTATATTAAGAAAGAAGTGTACTCTGAGGAATAGAATGTGCATGTGCACATGAAATACAGTAGACTTTTTTGTGGGGGGGCAGGAGGAGTCTAATAGTCAGTAGCGGTTAGGTTAACCACCTCGGGAGGAGTGCAGTCCTGTACATATAAGGACCTGGTTCATGTCCCTCGTCTGGGGGGAACAACCAATATGAACAACTAAATAAAAATAAAATGCTTCTTCCTCCTTTCTCTTTCTGCCTGCCTGCCTACTCACCTTCATTCCTGCCTACATAACCTTTCCTCTAAAAACAAAACAAACAAGCAAACAAAAAAAATCCGTTCAGACTTGTAGAAATTAAAAAATAAATCAGATGACAGGAATAAAGAGGGGAACAAACAAAAAAAAAAACTTAGGACAAAAAGTAAACTTTTAGACAAATTTCTCACTTTCCCAAGACTCATCCAACAAACACTTAATGGGCATTTATTTTGTGGTAAGCACTACATTTATTGTTCTAGCATTCTTTTAATAAAGATCAGCTTGATGTTGTCCCTGACCCTGGGAGCTTAGAGTCTGGGAGGGTAGTTCAATGCAAAACAACTGACAAAGTGTAGTTCAAGTACCCACATGAAATCCAGAAACTGGAGATATTTAAATGTCTGTAAATAGAGAGAAGTGATTCTTGCTGACTCAACAAAGGGATTGATAAATGGATATGACAGAGTAATTTGGGCCATATACTGGGAAATTCATTGAGTTCAGGAAATTAGTTTCTTGTTATTGCTTTCAGTGACCTTCATTTAAGAGGAGCAAAATATTTACAAGCCATTCTTCTCATCAATGCATGTCATGTGGATGCTCAAAGAGATGACACACTTTGCTGAGGATCACAACAAGCTAAAACAGAAGATATAACAATATTCTATTAAAAATTAATTGAGGACTGTGGTTAAAAATGGACTAAAACTGAACAAAGGCATTTTCAAATCTCCCATTGTTCTCATGTGTGTTAAGGGATTCCATTGTAGAAGCAGGACTGGCTGCCTTTTTGCAGGTTCCCATAACCTATCGTTATTTGTTCAATTTCCTAACATCGACAATTGCCCTCCTGAATCCCCCAAATGATATATGGCATGCATGCTGCTTTTCAAAAAAGATTTTTTGAGAATTCTCTGCTATTCATTGAAATTACTTGAAAAAACCCACCGTGTCTCCAAATCATGCTTGAAAATTACTGCCTCAGGAAAAACACAAATTGCAAAATTCAAAAGATAACCAAAGATGGGTGAGGTTCAGATAGAGTGGCAATTTTCTTTATAATAATGCAGAGGGTCAGAGAGAACTCTACTAACAGGAACACTACACAGCTTGCCTTTTTAAAAATGAAACCTCTTTAACATTAGCTGCCAGAAACTTCTCTGAAAAAATACAGTAATGTGACAGCCAAATAAGGCTGAAAATGGGTGAAATGTTTTGATAAAGTCACCTATACCTAGAACAGCAGATAACAGCTCTTAACTTCAAAGAAGTTTTTTGAGATACCCTTTAATAGATTTAAATTTTTTTTTTTTTTTATTATTCGGAATCCTTGAAAACATTTATTTAACTAATCATAGACAGCAAAAAAAAAAAAAGAAAAGAGATTTACTCAGTTTCTGAGACAGGATTGAAAAGTGTGTCCTTGAGTAAGTACAAACAAGGGTAGATTTCCCTCAGTTGAAGGAGAGAGATGGTACAGCCAATTCAAAAGACTGGTCAAATCAGAATGATTCATACTTGATTATGGAATGTGTTGTCTGCTTCCCCCAACTGTAGTTTAATTAGGTAAATAGTGTGTTAAAATGAGATTTTTTTTTAAATTGCCCATTAGATGTGGTCCATGGAAGTGATATGATAGTGGGCTTCAGTAGTTAAAAACAGTGTGCTTGGAATTCAAAAGCTTGTTTGGAAACCCTACAGTGATACTAATTAGCTGTGTTGCTTTGCTTGTCTGTGGCTCAGTTCCTCATCTGTGAAACAGAAAGACCATGACGATGATGATGATGATGATGATGATAATCATAAGCTATTGCATAAAAATACTACAAAGGTTAAATGTACTTATACCCTTGGATATAAAGCATTTAGAATGGTGCCTGGAACAAATAAAGTGAGCCTCCAATAAATTACAACTACTGATAAAAAGACCTTACAGAAATTTCACTCAGTACATATCAACTATGTGCCAGGCACTTATTTCTTTTAATTTTTACAGTCACTCTTAGGACATTATTTATTACCACTATTTTACAGACAACGGCAAAGAGACATATAACTTTCCCAAGTTCATAGAGTTTAACTAAGCAGAACCAAGATTTGAATCCATATCCATTTGAATCCATAAAAGTCAGGGCCTCTTATTTCAAAACCACTCCAAAAGGAAAGCTGACACAGAATTTTAAATCAACGATGGCTATGGCTATGGAAAGCAGCATTGCACCCTGAGCTCTTGGTCTCCTCAACACCAAATTCTGTCCTTGGCTCCACTTGGGACACACACAGGGACAACTTGTGAGGTCTGCAAGTCATGAAGTTCTTACAAAGGCATGATATTCAAGTAAGGACAGCCTGAGGTGGAATTCCTGAGGCTTGGTTTGTTTTTTTCTTTTTTACTTTTCCATTTATATACCTGTACTCCTTTGGTAAGAAGGAGTTTTAATTAAATTCCATGGTAGTGTTCCACTTTGTCAAATATTATATCATAAAATTATTTCATTTAAAATTTTCTTTATGATATTGTTTATTTTTAATTTAAACATTATAAATTCTAATGATAAATTATGTCATCTCTTTATCTAAAAGCAATGCTATATTATAAAATAGGACTTTTCAAACCATTATCATCACTGAACTTTTATTCAATGGCTGGGTTGGTTGAGAAAGATTAAAAACAGAAGAATATCTAACTTGACATAAAAAATACATACAATCCTTCCAACAAAGAGAACAAATGCTACATCTAGAATTAATAATAGAATCAATAATATAAATGATCAGTGCCTCAAGGGCTTAAAGGAATAACCAATAACTAGTTAAACTAATGAAAAATAACTCGAAGAAGGATTTGATTAAGCCTTTAAAGAAGACACATATGAACAAAGAATCATAAGATAATTTGGAGGAGGAAGTAGGTAGCTTTAGGGAAAAAATATGTATCTTTAGACTCTTTCCTATGGAAAAATGAATAAAATCAGCATGCCCTGGTGGTCTAATGGGTTAGTTCACCAGGCATAGTCCACATACAGCCCAAGCTTCTGGTTTCAAGATCCAGGGCTGTAGGGGAACAACCAAGATGAATAACTAAATAAAATAAAGTGTTGCTTCCTCCTCTTTCTCTTCCTACCTGCCTGTCTGCTCATCTTCATTCCTGCCTATATCTTTCCTTTTCAAAACGAATTGTTTATTAAAAAATGCCAGCAAAATGTACTTGGGATATTGGTAAATAATCTATAAAGAGATTAAGTAAAATTAATCGGGGGGGGCAATATGCACTTTATTTTAGATAAAGATATTTCAACAGTTACAAATATAAATTTGTGTAGAAGTGAAAAATAAAAGGGACTAATGAAGCCAGATTCAGGAGTTGTTCATTGGCTATATATATGAGCATGAAAATCAATAGGAAAGTAAAAAATAGACTGGACATTTCATAACATAATCAATTATACATTTCACTTAATTAAGCAATGACCTAATAAATGACCAAAAGGCAGTCAATGTAAAAAAGTATCAAAGGCTTATTGGACAAAATAAATACATCGGTCTCGATTTTTACTAGAGCTACCTTTTATGTTCAAAAATATCCTTCTAAGCTCAATTTCTTAATGAAAAGTTCAAATCTAGTTCAATGCTTTTATGTTTTTATTTTTGTTTTCATTTAATAGATGAAAACTAAATGTCAGGGTTATCTCTATTAAAATAGTAACAACATTTCATTTGAAAGAAAAGTTAATATTTTATAAGGCACAGCATATACCAGCAACAATAACACAGTTGTTTATTTTATTTATGAGAAAAAATTGCAACATAATCCTTTCCTCCTGACACATTAAATTTAAAAAATTCCATAGAGTAAAACAGAATTCCTCCGGCTTACTTGTAACACTAGAATCCCTCTTTTAAATATTAGCCTAAATAAATTCAATAAATTTATTTTGATGATCATTTCTTTTTTCAGTGAAAATTCAGGCAGGAATGAAGGCAAGTAGGCAACAGTCAGGAAGAGAGAGAAGAGGCAGCAGTCTTTATTAATTTTATTAGTTATTCATCCTGGTTGTTCTCTGTAGCCCTGAGACATGAACCTAGGACTTTGGGATGCATGTGGCTGTGCCCATCCACTACTCCACCAGGGCACCACTAAAATTTTAACATAATATCCTCCATATCTGAATCTTTCAGCAGGAAAACTAGCCAAGCATTTTGCCTCCAACTTGCAGGCCAAAAATCCCTTCTATCCCACTGTATCTACATTCATCCCCAGCATCCTGAATGGCTGAAAAAGTCACTAGATTTAAGTGCAAGACACACATACTTTAAGTATAAGAACTTTGAGTCATGACGTACTTTGACCCTTACAGTGTCTCCAACAAGGGAGGTACTATTACCCTCAATTTAAAGTGGAGAAAAATGAAGCAAAAAGTTAGCTAGTTTCCTTAAAGTTGTACATGCCCAGTGGTGATAAAGCTAAATTTTAAATCAATGTTTCCCAGTCCAGAGCCTATGCATAGAACTACTGCATGTAAATTAAAACAAAAAGTCAAGTAAATTAAAGTTACTCTGAGCAAAATTAATTCATATGATTGTGATAAATCCAAACACACTGTAAAATATGTTACAACAGTTTATGAATTGAAAATATTTCCAAACTCGAATCAATTCCACTTAGCAATGATATTTTTGAGGCTCTGATAGAAATTTTTGATAACCCAAAGATGTCCCAACTCCTAAAAACTGTCTACTGTGTTTGTTACAAACAACAGATATTGAATGGCCCAAAAAAACCTGGGTAGACCTTCTGAGTTTTTGTTCATAATGAAAGATGACATGAAGAAATAAGTGTTTGCTGTATTTATTCACATAATAGAAACATCAAAGAACAAAACCTAACATACCTTCCAACCTCAGGGGAATAATATGCCTTAGTGATCTAGTTAAAACTAGACATCAAGGAATACTTTTCCTCATCCCTCTTTTATTTTCTGTACCTTTTCCCATTGGCCCTAGGAAAGAATTCTATCATCTTTCTCAAATGAGTATAATGTAACTGGAAAGCCTCTCTTTGAGCCTGACAAACAACATCTGTTTCTCTCATTTTTTTTGGATTTCTTTTTATGAGACAGAATTATTTATTTTTCTCCAAGTGTTCATAAGTCAAGAGAGGTATAACTGTAGCTGACAGTTTATTTTCTAAAATCTAACATACTTGGACAATAATTCCTCATAAGCAAATTGTATGTTTAGGGAGGACACTTCCCACCTAACTGTAAGGAATCCTCCGAGACCAACCCATCTATGTGAGGTGCTCTGCTAAAGGCATTACAGGAGAAAAAAAAAAAAAAAAAAAAAGCATTACAAAAACTGAAGTTTTATTCCAAATTTTCTAAGTAACAAGCTTTATCACCTTGAACAAGTTTACTCAATTTCTTTGGAAGTTAGTTTTCTAGCTAAAAGTTCTATAACTTTATTTTTTAACTTTAAAAAAGAAAAGACAGATGCTATCTTTACTTGTAAGTTTCAACTGTCATTTAATAAAAGTTGCTATTAAGTGCATCCTGGAGCAATACGGTCTCTCCTACTTGTATGCAGTGGCAGTGTGTCCCATCAATAATGCTACAAAAAGAGAAGCAGAAAAACGTCAATACAATATTTAAGAAATTAAACCTGGAAAATCAGAGGGAGTTGCACCAATTAGATGCCTTAATATGGTTTTATGGCCCTGAAACTTGTGAAAAATCTCTTCCCTAAGTGAAAGAACGTGTTCTTTTATCTGAGTCACCACTTGGGAGACAGAGTAGGAGAACAATGCCTCCGTTAATTTAATATTTGAAATCAAAGCATTATTTTACTTCTAAAATAGTGAAGCTACAGAGATAAGTATATTCACTGTTACATAACAAGTCACATTTTCTAAAATGTCAGGGTTTAACTTACCACCAAGGTAATAAGAGAAATCTCATACTCAGGTTTCACAAGGCGTGTCTCCTACCCCAAACTAGTTTTGTCCAATTTTAATGAGCATTGCATAAGAAGCACATGGATTAAAAAAAAATATTGGGTTGAATTGAACATAGTTAAAAACCAGTTTTTCTCACAATAACATCTGTCTTTTAAAACACTAACATGCTTTATGAAAGCAAACTTGCTTGGTACTGAAGCCATCTGTATTTTCCAGCATGACCCAAGATGAGTATTTCCAAAAACCTTACCAGGGCCTACTCTAAAATCTCCTTGAACACTAACCATCGCTGATAAATAATATGAACCTTTCTAGGTTGCTGGTTATGCTTTCCCACTACTGGATTACAAGCAAACAGAATGCCTCCTACGGAATGGTATGTAGTCCAGATATTGCCTTGGTACCATCCTCTATTAGACTGAAGGTTATTGTTAATGTTCCTACTCTGAAGCTAATTCGACTCTCTTCTTCCATTGATGGTGCTTTGTTTTAAAAGCTCTGACTTTAGCAGAGACTATAAGAAAGCTACACTGTGAGCCTAAATGACAAGTCTGTAGTTAGAATGCTGGCTGAAAGACTGAACAGGAGTCAAAGAAATATTGGTTCCGATGGCACTACTAGTAAGAAGATGTGCAAAGACAATTCAAGGTTAGAATTTGCTTTTCATGTTTCAATATGCCTAAGAGACAAGATTCCTAGAGACCATGTTAAAGATTGACTCACTAAGTCTCAGATGGGGCCAAAGATTCAGGATTTCCAAAGTTCCTAAGTGATGCTAACGCTGGTATATGGTTCACTCCTTGAGAATCCCTATACTAGATACATAGATTGAGGGCTAACAAACTAACTGAAGTCTAACTCACTTGTACTCAGGTGATGCTATTTCAGACTTATGTGTACCTACTGCACCATGCTTAAATGAATTGCTGATAATTTAATAAATACCAGATTTCTTAAATAGCTTATTGCATAGCAATATCATGACCCATTTTTTCAAATGAGAAATATGCTCTAAAAGTTTCCATTTTAAAAGCAAAGTGTACTATATTAGATCTACACTTTTTTTTTTTTTTTCCTTTTTAAGGAAAGGCACAGGCAGGAAGGAAGAGAAAGAAGCACTTTAACCTATTTTATTCAGTTGCTCATCCTGGTTGTTTCCACAGGTCCTGCGACATGGGATGTATGTGGATTGCGCTCAACCCCCCACTCCACAGTGCACACCTAGTTCACACTTTTTAAGATGAGGCCACAATCCTCATCTTTGAGGGAAGCTGAAAAAAACCCTTTATAAAGTATGGTGAATTCTTAGTTTGTTCTCTATTATTAGCTAAAATTAAAAGGCAAAACTTAAGACGTATAGGATATTTCCAAGATACAATGTAATTACTCTTAAAGTATTTAATTAGAGAAATACTATATGCTAGCGTCTATGCATATGTTGAATTCTATGAGAATGTTGAATTTTTATGTAGCTGGGGACTCGAGTCATTCTTTGCTGGACTCACAGTCAGCTGAGACTTTGAGTTTACTGTGTATGAAACGTTGTCAAGAACACTTAGCACCATGATTCACCATCACTCCTATTGACCTTTCTATAGAGCATCTAAAACATTTCTCTAGAGTGTTTGTGCTTCTACCAACTTAATATAGAGTGAAAATATGGAGAACTGTAAAAGCAGGTATATGTTTTTCTTTCTGATGCTTTCAACAAGGTTATTCTGACTCAGAAATACTCAAGTGATGGCTGACTTATATACACCGATCTGAGCTACGTTCTGAAATTATTATTTTTCAGCCTTAATAAAATCAATAAGAATGCCTGTTACACTAATAATACAAATCTATACACTCTAGCAAGTCTAATAACCACCATTTATATTCTTTAAGTATGTACACATTGCATAAAGCCAACCAGTAATTATTTAATCAGTTGCAAAGAAAAACAATGTATAACAAAGAAATCCTCTCACTGCATAATGGTGAATACACTTCAGTCTAAGTGGCAGCTGCCTCACTATCTTTGTAGTTTAAATGCCTGAAATAAATACATGATCAGTGTGCACTCATTAGAGGAAGGAGAAAATGACCTGTAAATTTATTTTAGTATTTTATGTACTTTTAGATTGTCAACAGACTGAAAAGACAATTTGTCCAAGTCAATTTATATTGCTCTACCCACTAAGAGTATGAAATTTTTGAAATCCTCTTGTTAGGCATGCTTTCAATTTTTTAAAATGTATTCATTTTGAATTCTCTAGATAATAGTCTATGTAAGTTAATAGTCACTGTAAGTTTTTCAAAAGCTACACAGAAATATAAACTTCCTATAGACCATCATGCCCAAACGCTTCCTTTCCTCACAGGTAACCCTTTGAGCAGTTGTGTACATACTACAGCAGCTAGCAGCCAAATCTGGCTATTCAGTACTTGAAAAGTGACTAACACAACTGAGGAAATTAAGTTTTATTTTGACTAATTTAAATGTATGCAGTTTTCTGTGGCTAGTGGCTATCATACCGGGCATCAAGTTCCTAGACCTCTAAGTGATTTCAGGAATAATTATGTACCTATAGAAATAAACAAACATGCAGACACATACATGAAATTGTTTCACTGGTCTTGTTAAAAACAGTGCTGCACTTCATAATCATTGTGTTCATTCAGCAACTTGGTTTATTCATTCAGCAAAGATCTTCCTTATTATTTTTAGCTGATGCACAGTATTCCACAGCATGACTATTTCAGAGTTCAGTTAGTCATTTCCCTACTGATAGACATTCAGTTGTCCAGTTCTTAACTATTACATACAAAGAATGGTCTTGTGAACTCCTCATTGAGCACACATTGCAATATACATTTTAAATACAGATATGTAGAAGTCGGATGGTAAAAGATACAATATAAGCATTTTTCATTTTAATAGAAACTGCCAGATTGTTTTTCTAAGTGGATGATCCAATTTATATTCCTCTCAACAATGTCTGAGTGCCCGTATTTTTTCCTCAAATAGCCTTATGTTTCCATTAATTTCCCTGCACTAGTTGTCAAAGCTGTTTTTACCTCAAGAATATCTTTTATTTTTAGGTGGATGAAATAAAAAGAGCATGTATGGCTACCATTAAAATTCACAGAAGTGGGAAGATACATTTCACTTTGCTTCCAAGTCAATGTTCAATTTTAGCTCTTTAATGTTTTTAGTTGACCAAGCATTTCCCAGGAGCATCTCTAATCTGACAATATGTGAGCATTATAGAAGGCTTTTTGGAAGGAAAAAAGCATTAACTTTCTTTTTTAGCAATGTTCTGGCACTACTCAGTAAAATATGTTTTAAATTGCTTTTCCTACAATAAAGATAAATTCTAGTGAACAGTTATCCTCCTTGCCTAGTCTATCTTTGCACATCAGTGCAGCAGTTTGCCATGTCTGCCCAGGACTCTAGTACTATTCTGTGCAAATTTTTCCTTGGACAGAACCAATGGTCTAGATAGGAACTGAATGTGTAAACTCATAGGCTCCCAGTCTGGCAGCAGCATATGCTGGTGTATAGTTTTGTGGGAATGAAAAAGCACTTGACCAGCAGTCTACTCATGACTCATCCAGCAGTTCTCCTAGAGTCTGAGGCAAGCCCTCTACTCTCTAGGTCTCAGTTTTCTTATATGAATATAAGGATGATGAAATAGAAGACAACTGTGGTCCCCTTCATTGGGAAAATATACTGAGAAGATCACTCAATAGTTTAGTTAAAAAGATAGTAGCATCCGAACAAAGAGAAGTGATCAGAAATGGTTTTACATAACATCAGCACACACTCAAAGTGTGTGAGACCAAGCAAATACTGCTTATTTGCTGGAATGTTCAACACAATCCTGTTCTTCAAAAGTAAGAGATACCTGCTTGGGAAAGATTAGGGAGTACAGAGAGAAACAGATGGACTAGGATCTTGCACACACAGTTTATAACTTTCTGTTTAAAAGATAAAAGGAAAAGGTTTCCAAAAATTAAAGACTAGTAATTTTCATGGCAATCCCTAGCAAACTTCAAGACATTATTTAAGTCATTAATTGTGAAACTTCTAGGATGCAGGTGGCAACATACAGGCATCAAATTAGATTATTTAAAATTCTATCATTTACATTACAGAGAAGGTGGAAAAGGTCAGGGAAATGAATATCTGTGTCATTTTGCATCTTGTTTTCATGAAAACATTTTGACAAAGTTTTTCAGGATATATTTGTAGGTATAATGAAGCAATGTGGACTCAATGGATGGGTAGGTGGATTCAGAAAAAGCCCAAATGTTGTGGACAAATAGGACAAGCCATTCTGGAGGGCAGTCACCACTCTCACATGAGACTTATAAGTATTTTAATATACAGACTTTAAGATGTTTACTTCATTTTCATCACATGTGACTCCTCGAATGCAAAGTTGACAAGATGGCAAAAGGGGTAGTTTAGTAGTTCCCAAAACCAACTTGGTCACTAAAATTTTTTAGAGGACATGTTAAAACTGCAGTCAGCTTTCCAACCCATTACTATTGAATCAGAACCAGCAGAGCAGTTCGGTTTGAAAACCACTTTCTAGATGATAAAAAACAGGCCCCAAGAACAAATATTTTAAAAGGAAAAATATGTAAAGAAGAAAATCTTCACAGGGTAGAAGAACATGTCAAATTTAACAACACTGAAGTAATTTTGCATCAATGGAAACATTTTGTAGCTCAAGTAAAAATGGTAATAGCAATTTATGGGGAAAATATTGATGGATAGTAGTTCACTACAAAGGTCTAACAGAACTGAACAAAAAACACAATTACCAAAATCTGTATTTGCAGAAGCAGCTTATTTAGAGTTCAATGGTCAGGGCTATGGCACACGGGTCTACACCCCCAGAGAGGACATTTGCTGATTTGTATCTAAGTGGTAAAAACCTACCGTGACTCTACTGGGCATCACAGTCTTGGTGGTCACCTTTTAACAAATGTATGCTTTTTCAATTACAAATATACTAAATTTACATAAAGCACAAAAACTCTTAAGTGCATAGCCTGATTTTAATCATAGATGCATATTAAGGCATATTACACACACATTACAGTGTGCATACATATTAACCAATACCCAGCTCAAAACTCTTCCCAGAGGAAAATGGTACTTTGACCTCTAATGCCTTACATTTGTTTTGCTTGTTCAGACAACATATACTATAAAATGACAATATATAGTATATATGCCATTTTGCATCTTGATTCTTTCATTCATGATAAAGACTCTGAGATTATTTTTGATTTTGTATGCAACAGTAATTTCTTTTTCATTATTTGGAAATATCCTACTGTTTACATATATTTCAACATGTTACCATTGATAGACATTTCAACTGTTTGCAACTGGACAATTATAACTGAAGCTGGTATGAACATTCTTGCTCATATATTTTATAGAACATAAGTACTCATTTTGTTGGATATATGTCTAGGAGTGGAAGGATGCATCATAGGCACATGCATGTTTAGCTTTGGTAGATACGGTTCAATGTGACCTTTCCAATTCAAACTCCTACCAGCACTGTGTGAGTGGAGATAGTCAATGCTTACCCACACCTGATAATTTCAGTCCTTTACATGTTTGTCATCCTGGTGAAGGTATAGGTATGTGGTTTTAATTGCAGTTTTCTAGTGAATAGCAACAATGACTAACTTTTAAATACTTTTGACAGTGGTGTTACAAATGTTTAACAACCAGTTTTCTGGAAAAAAAAAATTATTATAAATTTTACCATGTCAAGTATGTGTAGCACATAATTTATAAATAATCAAAATGTTATTTATTGTAAATTCAATAAAGCCAATTGATTCTCAGAGATGCAGTCACTTTTACTCTTTTATATATATATATATATATATATGTGTGTGTGTGCATGTATATATATATACTAATTTTCCAGTTGACAAAGAAGTGTTGCTTCTCTGTGATATTGGTGGCAATTTTGGTTTACATTAACAGGTAAGACAAAAGTGAAGCCACGAAGGCACATGTAGGAGGAATTCCACTCATTTGTCAAGGACTAAGGCAATTTGCATCAGATGACCCTTTTTTTAATTCTAGAAGAATATGTCCTCCATATGTTGTATTCTTTACAATGTAATGATTACAGGGATGACTCATTTCATTTTAACCTGCTTTGTTAACATTTTCTCCATCACTTTAAGTCTAGAAAACCAACAAAACAAATGAACCATCAATTCCTGATGTGTAACATTTACTGATTTCCATGGTGTAAATACCTTTACCACAGCTCGCAATACTACATTACTGAACGAAGGAGCTTGGAAGAACCGTACAATGACTCACTAGTACATAGTGTCCCCACCATTCAGACACAAAAAGCTTCAAAAATATAGATAGGAGTGCCCTGGTGCCCTAGTGGGTCAACCACTGGGGCTGAGTCCATATAATCCAAAGTCCTTGTTGCAATACTTGGCATGGTAGAAACAACTAAAATGAACAACTGAATAAAATAAATAAAAAGTGCTTCTTCCCCTTCCCTCTTCCTGCCTACCTTCCTGCCTGTTCATCTTCATTCTTGCCTTAAAAAAAAAAGAAAAAAAAAGAAAAAAGAGCACAGAAAAATATAAAATGTAGTAACATAACTAGGAAGTGATACATTTCGAATATGAATTATCATTGTGATTGCTATAATTTACTTAATCGAAACTTTATATAATTTAATTTTAAATAATTGATGGGATTAAACAATTAGTTTGAAAATGCATAAGCAGTTAAAAATCGGTGCCTGTCAGTACAGGCAGATCCCAGAACATGGCTACTTAGCGATCATTTGAAAATCCTCTAGTTTGAAATGCTTGGGATTTTGTGTGTGTGTGATTTTTTTTTTAAATGAGAGTTGCTACAATTTTTAGATATGAGAACTTTATGCAAGATGTACGTTGTCAATAACCTTTGGAAGCCTAAATTCCACTTGTTGAGAGCGAACTTGACAAATCAGAATTTTAATGTAGCGCACCATGCATTCAATAAATAGTTGATGAAATAAGCCTCAAAAAAAGATACTGACAAATAACAATTACAATGAGCCACTGGACTCACTGCTTTTATATGGAAACTTTTCAGAGGAGATTCCTTATTTAATCTTGTAGAATGTTTCAGTATCTCTCAAGCACATACAAGACCTCGTCTTGTGATCATCATCCTAGCTAGAGCTGCAGCACCTGGAAGCACAGACCCGCAGAATCTAGAGATTGTAAGGGAATTGAAAGGCCCTGCAGCTTTTTCGCTCCACCTTCCATCCTTGCAGCATTCTCTCCCCCCAAGTGCTGCGGCCTCCACATTCACTTAAGAAACAGTGAATTACAGTCAGTTTTATTCTATCATTGAGAATTATCTGACAAAATTTAAGAACACCTGTGGTAATTCAAACCAGGGATAAAAGACTACTGAGACTTCAATCTCCAAGTGAATTTGTGTAATAGAAAGCGATGATCCAACATTTATACAGTTTCATTTATACAGTTCATGCTAATATGTTGGGACTTTTTCCACTTCTTCCTCTTTTCTTCTTTTGCCAACTTTCTCGACTCCTGGCCCCTTCCAAACTATAAAACACCTAGATGACAGTCAAATGTGCTAATGGATTACCCCACCCAAAGTAATAAAATTTATTGCAACCAGAAGTTTCAGAACAATGCCTAACCCATTGAAGAAACTATAATGAGAATCTCAGGCCACAAGCTCAATCTACAAATTGGTGGTTCTCAGCCTTAGCAGCATATTAAGATCACCAGGAGAGTTTTATAAATGTCAGTGTCCAGGTTATGCCCCAAACCAAATAAATAAAGATCTCTAAGGATGGGATCTAGCATCAGCATTCTTATTAAAGCTCCTTAGGTGATTCCAAGGTGTAGCCAAATGAAAAATATAGGCGATCCGCAAATAATGTCATTTATCAATGTCTTCCATTATAACATAGATGAGAAAAACAAACAAGCAATCCCAGTCAAAGCTAAACATAGTGAAGTGATTTGAGGACCTGCTTTCATTATACATCATTTCTCACTTAAAGCTGAAGCTTTCAAGAACCTACCAATGTCATCAAGTGAGGACTTTACTACTTGCAGCTATAAATGAAGGTTATTGATTCTACTCTGTTTCTGGGTGAGAGTAAACATCTGAGCCTTCCCCAGTGGAGTTGTGGTTGGGCACAGTCCATATACATCCCAAGGTCCTGGGTTTGTGTCCCAGGACTGGTGGGAACAGCCAAGATGAAAACTAAATAAATTAATGAGCTGCTTCTTTCATCTCTTCCTTCCCTGCCAGACTCTGCTTGCCTTCATTACTGCCTGCATTTTCCCTTAAAAAAAAAAAAAAAAAAGTAAACATCTGTTTTCCACCTCTGTGAAGAAGCACTGCCTGTTAGCCCAAGATTTCTTCCATCATCCTCTCTTTCCTGGGTCACAAAACTTAACTTTTCTCTCAGGTCTTTTTTCTCTTGAAGACTTCCTTTGTCAGACTCTTGACCAATCTTAAATTCATTTGTGATTTTCTAGTCCAACTATTCATCCTATATGAAAGATATTGGTTTTTGACTAATTTGCAGCAGGATGCAATTTATTTACTTACAAAAGACAATTAGATACATGACTGCATTTAATTTATCCTGAAACCACTTAAAGATGCTGTTTTGTAACTTAAAGTATCATATACAGATGTTGATTTACAATGACGCACATCTTAAATGATGTAATGTTTTGAGGGAATATTTTTCAACAAATATCCTAGAACAATTTAAAATAAAAATGAAAAAAAATGAAAATATTTGATGATACTGTAGTGCAGGGGATTTGGGGACCTAAAACTTATATTAAAGATTTGAAACACTGATTTATCATAAATTTAATCTATGGTTTATCGAATTAGCAACTATTTACTTTTAATAAAGCCTGAAACTAATATTACAAGCTCTGTAGTAATGAATAATTTAAATTTGAATTTACATGTTTAATCATTTCTTAAAATAAGAAAACCTAGGGAAATGCAATGTGAGGTTGACTGTTTCTCTCATTTCCATGTAAATTACCAGTGTTAGAAAATTTGTCACTTATCACAGTGGAAAATTTATCTAGTTTCTGAATCTTTCCACATTTTGGTATTAATTTTCTAAGTTTTACCAGAGGAAAAGCTTTGTAGTTACCTAATACCTAGCTTCTTTGACCTATTATAGTAGAGTTTACTTTTTAAAATTTAGCAAAACCGACGTGCCCTGGTGGTCGACCTGTTTAGTTCACCAGAATTGTGAGCCACAAATCAGAGGAGGGAAGGAGAGGGACCACCAAGATGAACAACTCAATAAAATGACGGATGTTTCGTCCTCCTCTCTCTGCCTGCCTACTCACACCTTCATCCTGCCTGTACCTTTCTTTTAAAAAAAAAAAAATCTAACAAAATCAAGAATTATTTAAGCAAAAATAAAGCCTCTCAGCTAACTAAAATATAAGACGTTGGCTTTAACATTCTGTGTTACAAGTCAAAAAGTGTCAGAGAATGTATCTGAAATCACAAAAGAACTAACACAGGACGAAACAGGATTTATCTACATGAGAAATAAGTGACAACAAGTCAGGAAAGGCAAGAGAATTTTCCTCCTGCTACCTACAGCTCTCCAGGAGAACAAAGGAGCATGGCTGTGATTCCTAGAAGCAACTTCGAAAACTGAAAAAAAAAAAAAAAATTGTCCTTTTTAACATTTAGTGTTATACATCAAAGCCCTCAGACATTCTTGAACTAAGAACCAAATATAAAAGTCAGTACAAGTGATATTCCAAATGTGCAGAAGTAGCCTCAAAATCCTCTCAGTTCTTCTAACTGAAAGAAAAGCAGAATGAAAAATAAACAGTAACATTTTACAGGTTCCAACAGAGAGATAATATGAAAAGTATTACCTAGAACAGGTTGAAACATGTATTTTAAAAATCTGTATAGTAGTAAACCAGAAGTCACATTTTACATTGGTTAAACTAATTACATTCAATATCAATATTTTAAAACACACTTGAATTATTATTAGTGTAGGAATTAGGAAGTATTTTAGAGAGCCTACTTCAAATGAATAAATATTAGCTAATCTTAGTCACTGAAAATGTGAAACAATATACAAATTCTATTTTTCTAGGATTCAACTGGCATCTTAAACTAAGCCTATATTAAATTTTGGAATATTTTATTCACATTCTGGTCACAAACTGGCATATTTATAGTTTGCAATATCTTATACAAATGCATTAGTTTATAAGTTTTATCCTATTTTCTAATTTCAGAGACAAAATAAGAAGCACATAAGAGTACCAATGATACAGGAAATGAAAAGACTGATTATAATCCAAAAAAGTTATGTCATATCCTATATACATCTATATATGTATATATACACACATATATAATATAGTTTCTATTTGTGACTACAAATTTCTCCATGTAAAATTCTCATTAGGAAAATATTCCTAAAAATGAGCACTCCATTAGTTGATTCATTCACTCAATCAGCACACATTTATTGAGTACCTGCTATGTTCCAGGCAGGGATTACGTGCAAATAGTACCGAGGTATATAGGCCCAGACCACTGACCTGGACTCATTACCTTTCAACCAAGGATGAGGAGCTACTGAACTACCTTTCACTTCTTGGTATTATTTAAGAGTATGAAAATGAGGAAGGTGTTATTCACGTTCAATGGACAGACAGGTGGCTGTTTTAAGAAAGATCTTTAGGTGCACTCTGCTAGAGTAGTGGTTTGGTCAGTTGCCTCTGGCTAAAGTGCAGTCCACATACATCCCAAGGACCTGGTGTGTGTCCCAAGTAGGGAGAACAAGATCAACAACTAAATAGAAATAAATAAAATGCTTCTTCCTCCTCTGTCTTCCTCCCTGCCTACCTACTCACCTTCATTCCTACCTGTACCTTTCTTTTACGTCTTTTAAAAGGACCTTTAGACAAAACCATTCATAAGAGCTATTATGGGAAAGATGGCAAAAAGCTAACATCTGCACATGTTTTCTTTTTCAGTATTTGATATGAACTTTTCTATGAAGTTTCTTTTTTTGTTGTTTAAGGTATCCAGCACCTAATACAAGGTAGTGCACACTTGTACACATTATACTCTAACATTCTGTTCTGTGGAGAAAAAACGGGGTTGTGATGCAATTCCTGCATTAGTTGCCCATGACAACGGTTGTTTTCTTGATTAGGTTTCATGTGGTTGGTCAGGTTATGTCATGAGAATTGTATTAAGGACGAGAATTATGGGTTTGTCGAGTGCCATTCTTCAGTGAGAGGGGTGGGGGTGGGGATGTTGGCAGTGCTTCTTTTGGCAGGAGATCGGAAATGCAGAGTCCTGGGCACTCAACAGGGTCTTTTCCGTATCAGCTGGTCCCCGCTCCTTCGCCCTGGCATCTATTTTCTAGTCTCTGGAAACATGCGTCTGTGGGACCAGGAAGCACTGTTGATCTCTGCAGCTCTCCACATTTCTGGGGCTTCGGGAAACTGTGGGCTGCAATCTCCTTCTTCTCTCAGGAAGCATTGCTGAGAACTACTTAAATCAACACTAATTTTCAACAGATTCTGAACCAGGATTTGAAAAGAAACGGTGGTTCTTGAATTGCATTAGAATAAACACAGGCTTTCATCCAATTGCTTGCAGCCCTTCTCTTCCCTGTATGGGTTAGAGAGTGTTTCCAAAGCTATGGGGCATTAAGAATCCTGCAGCAGCTAATTACCAGTGCTGATCCACATCATCGGAAACATGTGGGTTCCAGGCAGCTGGAAAACCTCAGCTTCCTCGGGCTGTCAGAATGACGATGGGGCTCTCGGAATTGTATTTTGACATTCTGCTCCCTGCCTGTGGCAGAAAATAACCTTCTCAACAGGCACTTTAGGCAGGGCTAGTACTCTGGGCATAAAAAGGTCTCATTGCCATAGCTATGAAAAAGTAAATGAACATTTCCTCATGTTCAGACTGTGACTCACAACTAGCCCGTTAATGGACAAAGCAGGCCTGAGGCATCCTCTTGACACAATGTCCAGCCAAATGAAATATGGGATTGGTGAAATGCAGATTTTATAGTTTTGGATCTGTTCTCTTCGAAGTGGCTGATCAAATCAATATTTTACTTTTATTTCCTACCTATATAAAGATTTCATCAAGAGAAACAGAGAAGCAGACTACTACATCTTACAGATAAATAAAGCACTAACAAAAAGCTTACCATTTCCCCCCAAACCTTGAGCTGTCTCATCTTGCATAGATTTGAGTATATAAGGTTATGTGCTTTATTGATAAAGTAGTCTATCAAACTGACAGAGAAAAGCCTACATCCAGCCTATAATCCATCTGCTATAATGTTATCAAAATGTCTTTCTAAATCATGCCTTCCCGCTACTTGAACAACCTTACCTTTTTATCCCCAAAATGGCACACACGAATGGCATACCTTTTATCCCTAACATTTATATTGTCCCTAGGATTCACAAGGAGGGTGATAAATGCCTTGCCGAAGAATGGATGCATGGTTGAAATTGGGTAACGGATATTTTTTCTGTTTCTCTGGTAGGTAATACATACTTTCATAATGTTCCCTAAAGGCCGTAACTACCAGATTTTCATCTTTGCAATTTCACCTCAGGGTCTGAGGAGGCTGTTGTGCACTCCAGTGCTATAGATATAGAAATTTAGTCCTCAACACCCAAGACCTTTCAAACCTGTTACCCCACCCACATAATCACTTGATGAATTTTTTGTTCTTTTAACAGGTGGCTTATATCTTACTTGCTTTGGGAAGCCTCTTTTCTCCCACCAGAGTTAAGAATCTTACCTCTCTGTTTTCTATTCACTCTTCTATCAGCCATATCACAAGAATAGGGTCTTGGCTGACCTTTTTATCCCTAATGTTTATACTGTCCCTAGGGTACAGAAGGAGGGTGATAAATGCCTTGCTGAAGAATGGATGCATGATTGAAATTAGGTAATTTAAATAGATTATACCTAAAGGTTCTTTTAACTCTATAATTCATTTTATAAGATTTAATTTTAATGAGGAGGTGTTAAGTGGTTACTAGGAAATATCAGTTAGCAAGCAGCCGACATTACTATCCAGTGACATTGAAATTACAAGTGAAATTTGCATGTGCTTGTTGTGTTTAGGAGTCTCTCTTTTACACAAATATCTCACTATAAGGACTATGGAACTCCATAAATGAAAATGTAAAAGCTGAGTCTATAAACAACTAAAATTTGATGAGGTGGTCAAAGATTTGGAGACTCATCTTAAAAACGTACGTAAGGCCAAAATCTGAAATATTGCTAATATGTTGTGTGACATAATTAAGATATGAAATTATCTAAAAATGCTAAACAATAGACTGAATTAAGTATATAGTAGGAACAAGGTAAAATACATTTGCTTAAAATAATAAACTATATATAAAACCCAATATTATCAGTGATAGAAAAATGGGAAAATATGTTCTGGCATTGTATATTCATAAGATAGTGCAAAAGAATAAAAAATTATGGCTTTGAAGAATCTTTAATAATTTGGTGAAAATCCTCTGGTATATGATGCGGGGACAGCATAATGTAAAATCTGCAGGGTAGTATGCAGATATATGAATAGTGGACTAACAGGCAAAGCCTGAAAGAGACCCGAGGACGGGATCTCAGCTTAGCAGCCCTGCATCTAGGACACACTCCTGGAAGCGCTTGCAGTTTCTCTCCAGGTTACCTGGATACGTCCCAAAAGCCCCTAACTCTCCTTCTTGCCTGTGTGAGAGGCAGGCAGCTTTGGTCCCAGACATGCACAGGTGTGTATTCTCTTGATGCAACCTTAACTAGTTATTTCTGCTTTAAATAAATTCACTGTGTTCCTGCCCACCAACTCACTCTGCATGAATTCTTTCTGGATGAACCCAGTGTCTCATCAACATGTTTCAGTTACCTCCCCACCTCATCAGTATAGTGTTCAAGAGGAAAAAAAAGACAGGGTTTGAAAAAACTGAATCAAATATAGCAAGTCCTCACTTATTGTCATCAACAGATTGGAATCCGAGACTGTAAGGAAAGATATATAATAAAACCTATTTTACCACTGGCTAATTGCTATAAAGAGGAGTTAAATTCCTATAGCATTTTTCTGGTCACAAAATATCACCAAAGGTCTAAATACTAAAAATCTCAAAAACTTTTAATATTAACTAATCACTTGTATTCATTCATTCTTTCATTCACTTTTCAATTCCCTTACTCCAGTTCAGGGTCAATGGTGGCTGACGCCCTATTTGACAGCTCAGAGTATAAGATCAACCCTGGACTGTCAGAACCCCAACAAGAGCAAGCCTTAGACCAGGGATTAAAATTTAGCTATCAGGACAGTGAACTGCCTCTGGCTCCAGCACCCAGTTGTGGATGCACCCAGATCGATAAGGAAAGCTGATGGATGAGTTCCACACGTGGGACATGTAGTACGTGACCAGCACAGACTCTTACTAAGAAACAGAAGAATGACATCAGTTGAAGAAGACCACCAATAACTTCAAAGGACAATGTCACCTTGGCCAATCAGGCACTGAAGCCTGGTCTGCAGACTCCTCTCTCCATCCCCCTTCCTCACCATGTGGGATTTTCCCTTAAAAACTCAGGCCACTGGCAAGGCCTCGAGTCAGCCTCCCCACAAATGAGGGTCTCAGCCTCCCTTGGCTGGCTCCATCCTCTCTCTCTCTGCTCCCCCTAATGGACCCCCAATTTGCTTACTCACTGTGCCTGTCTGGTATGTGGAGCGACCCTGAACCCATGGGGTCTGGACCTCCCTTGGTCAGTTCCATCCCTTTACCCGCTGATTAAACCTCTACTTGCTCACTCACCTAACTCTGCCATGGGTTCTTTGAGTGACCCGAAAACCCCAAGATGGACAGGACACCCTTCCATAACAGGGCAACTCACACCCGCACTCACATTGCTCAGAGAGGGAGAGTTTAGACATACCAGTGAAACCAAAGCGCACATCTTTGGGATGTGGGAAGAAACCAGAATACTTGGGGAAAAGCCACACAGACATGGGAGAATGCACAACTCCCATACAGCAAGAGGCCCAGGTTGGAGTAGGTAATTTTTCTCATCAATGTTATAACAAAATGATGCTGCATGAAACTACTTGAGTGCCCGCTGTTCTACTTGCAGGACACTTGGTGCCTGCCTTGGGGAGAGATCCTCATACAAAGGAAGAGGCTGAGCACCAAGAACTAAGGTCAATAACAGCCTTGGCTCTGAGAGGGAAGAGTCCTTCTGAATGGAATATGGTGGGTGTGACTTGAATGCATTCCCTGGCATGAATCTTTGGGGGAGAGCAGAGAACTGTAAGTAAAAAGGTACATATCACTTTCGATAACAGGGACAAAGGGAGAAAAGTTGACTGTCACTGGAGCACCTATAAAGGCAAAGTATGGCCTTGGGATGTCTCTCTGATTCCCTGGACAGAAACAGGACCTGCCAAGTCCTGGGGAGCACAGGGAATCACTGTGGTTTCCAAAGAAGGGGCAGCTGTTCTAAGATACTCTTAGAAACTCCCAGAAATAATCAGATGGATTGCATAAGGGACCTACTTCCGCCAAAGTGGGCAAAAGCAGAAAATAAAAGCTATTAAAGCTGATGTAACTTCATGATGCCAGGGGCTAGTGAGGTCTGGAAAATGTAGGGTAAAGAATCTTTTGAAAAAAATGTAGTGACAGGAAGTGGTCCGGAAGGTTTCAAATGTTCACTTATCATAAGCTTGTTAAAAGTTGTGATTGGGTTTTATAAAAGGGAAATAACATGCTTTTTTCAAAAGCAATAATGCAAAATAAAAATAAATGTGATGTAATTTTAAACCTCTTTAACCCTCACAGTGAGAAGACTGTTTGAGAGAACAATCAGTTCACTGTTCTCGGAGCTGGCTAGGGTCTTCCTGAAGCAGATAACCACAGTTTTAAAAGGAACTGGGATGCCGATGAGTCTAGAAATACTTCATGCGAGAAGGGCTCCTAAACCCTTGGGGGAGAGAAGTCTAAGCTGAAGAGGACCCTTCGGTGGGCGTGCCGCTTGTTTCTCACAGCCACAGCCATTTCGAGGAAGGAGAATGAGCAGAACTGTCTCAGTCAGAAGGAAGAGCAAGAGGTGGGCAGTGCAGAGAAGCAGACAAACAGCTCCTTATAAAGACTGACTTCTAAATGACCGGCACTGTCTCATGACACATCGGGCTGCCTTGAAAGGCGGCGTGTGTTAGGTCATTTCTATGTTCCCAGCAAAAAGCTATCAGCTATGTGATCAAATCAGTCTCTTTGCTGGTCAGTGATTAGGCTAAATACATCTAAGTTCATCCAGGATTCAAGCGTTTCTAGTTTCTGTCTGCTGAAAACTGTATTGTTTGGAATTGTTGAAATTTTCTTGGCTTCCTTGAAGTCACAGAGAATATTTAATTGGTCACTATTTTAAGTTTTTATACAGGTGTAAATCTATTCCTGATGACATGAAAAACATGCCCTGAATGTATATAAGTGATACAGTAGGTGCTGTCATGGTTAGGTGTTAAGTCTGTGACGCAGCACAGTCCATGCATGGCCCAAGGGCCTGGGTTTGTGACCCAGGGCCGGTGAAGACCAATCAAAATGAACAACTAAATAGATGAATAAAATGCTTTTTCCTAGTCACTCTGCCTGCCTACCTCTTTATCTGCCTTCATTCTTGCCTGCTTTCTTTCTCTTAAAAAAAAAAAAAAAGTGGCATGCCCTAGTGTAGGTGGTTAAGTCTATCGCCTCTGAAGGATGCAGGCCACTCTGGATTGGAGTCCTGGATCCAGAGGAAACAACCAATGTAAACAACTAAATGGAAATAAAATGAAAATGCTTCTTTCCCCTTTCTCTTCCTGCCTGCCTGCCTACTCATCTTCATTCCTGCCTGCACATTTCCTTAAAAAAAAAAGTGAATCTAAGGTACAATTGAAACCCTTGATTTAGTTCCACGAGGGTTTGGATCCCAGGAGGTCTCGGAGTTCTGTGGTTGCACCGGTTATTTGGGAATTTTGCAAAACAGTATCTGGGGTCACCATCCTTCTAGAAACAGAGCCTGATCTAGATAACATTTCACCCAGAACCAAAGTGATGTTGTTCTGATCTCAGAAAACACAGAGCAGGAGCCCTGAAAATAATTTTGTGCCTTATGGGATAATGCGAGTATTCTATTCAGAGTCATCAGTGAAGGAAAAGATAGGAAGAGTTCTTTGCTTTGTTTTTTCACTTGGTGAGAGTGTTGTTAGATGGGGTGGGGTTGGAGGAACAAACACATTTCTATCTACTTTCCAGCAGATTGCAGTGGGGCACACAGGGCCTCTTGGCACCCTAATGGGAACCGGAGCGTCCAGGGTCTCTCTCTTGTGTAAAGGAGGTAACTGGGGCTCACGGGGGACAGTGGCTTCATCAAATGAAAGCCTGGATTAAAACACAGCTTGGATAAACCAAAGCTTGTCCACTTTGAAATGACTAAACCCAATAAAAGAGTGATGTGACTATTTTTAAATGCTATATTTCAAATATTATAGAAAGAAGCCATTACATGACATTGTAGCATTGTTGACATGATCCCAAATTCAGGTGTAAATGGAATGAATTAAGATCAAACTATTATTTTGCCTGTTTCCTAACATTCTGGACTTCCTGGGAAAATAAAACCTTAAAAGTAATAGAACTCAATGACCGAAAATAAGAGCAGATAAGTAATTTCCCAGTGAAGAAAAAGCACTACAAAATTGGTGTAGCGTGTATGGAAATTTCAGAGAGCAGTGAAAATGCACTCCAGTGTCCATAGTGAATAACAGGATGTGTGACTAAAGCTGCTGACCTACGACCAGCTCTCTCACCTCAGAACATAGGAGCCGCTGACTTTAAGTTTTCTTTCTCTTTCCATGTCCTCTCTTTGTCCTAGTTTTTCATTCCACCCTCTGCCTCAATTCTGTGTCCATTTCTTCCATACTCGATCCTCTTATTTCCCTCTCTCATTGATCCTAAGGTGAAACTCGAGCCACTGAAAATTTGTTCTGAAAGGAAAAATTTCTGTCCACTACTCTTCTTCATGCTCAGCCAGGTAGGTGCAATCTCTTTTCTTCTTCTGATCATAGTTTTACTTTTATTGCGTTCTATACTGATTCTTCTAAGCTACCCTCCACCCAAGTGTAGGTGTGGTGGGTTCAAGGAGCTTTTCTCTTTGTGAGAAAGGAAAGAATTCCTTACCCCTGTTTTAGGAATGCTTCCTGGTGTGTATGCTCCGTCATTACAGGAAGTCCAGCCTCACAGAATGATCTACTATGGCGTTTTATAGGAACAATGTCAATAGAAGAATAACATCCAAGAGAATTCAAATAAATCTCTTGTTTAAAAATTTGCTGTCGAAAGGAGCTTAATACTTTGTAATGCTCACACAGTGTAAATATGGTGTCCTTGGATGGAGACACTGCCAGTTGTTAAAAGCTCAAGAACAAACACTCTACTTGATCTTAGCCAAAGGCCAAGAAGCTATGAACACAATGGCAGAGTTCACAGTGCTCCCAGGCTCACAAAGACACTTTAGAGAACCTGTATGGGAATGTGGCTTCTCAGCTGGTGACATTGAATACTTCTTTTACCTTCATGACGCTGTGTTTAGAACAGAGCCTTTGTGCCGTTGGCCATCAGGGAACCATGTACATGGTTGGGAGGCCAGGCACAAGGTACCTCCCACCGAAAATACATAGTATTAAGCCTCATACTTCTGGAATGATTTTGCATTACTAATATGGTCTCACTTCTGGAATGATTTTGAATTATTAATATGGTCGCTAGTGTTCATTTTCTTTACCCTTCCAAAAATATTTATAATCTACCTTTTCAGTTATCATTATCACAGATCTGGAACTTAGAAGAGTTACAAAACTGAACTCTGAAATATAAGCAATAAGTAAGTTGCTGCCTCTAAGCTACAGCTTTCAAAGGGAGATCTCCTGGGCTTAGAATCATAGGAGTTGGACACAAGTTTAACTTCTGCCAGGTGCTCTCTGAGTGATCCCATTAAACCTAACTTTCACTTACCCCATTCACAAAACAGGGGTTGTAGTCACCTCCTGGATGCTGTGAGATAAAGGAAGAATAGTGCCCTGGGTACTAAAGCCACACAAAAATAAAGCGTTAGAACCAAAGCATTTACATGGAAAGAATAGTGTAGAACACAGCATACGACCCTGGGATAACCCTTTCCTCCCAGTGAAACCTTCCAAGACCTCACCTCACAGATTCTCTCTCCCCTGAGCCCATAGAAAACATTCCTGTTACCACTTTTTAGACAATCACCATTTGTTTCTTTGAGGTATCTCTTGTATTTTTATTCATTTTACAGAGAGGCACTAAAATTAAGTATGCGTTATGATGATAGGCATTATTTCCACTGCATTGACGTGGAAACTGAGGCTCAGAATGTTCCATCACAAGCCTGAGCTCAGTCGCAATAGAATAAGTGGCAATATCAACATTCTAACCTGAAATTTATGTACTATTTCGACTAAAAATAATAATAATATAATAAACAATAATAAAAAAACAAGAATGGCATTTAAAAATAAAGCCAGTTTGCTCATTTATTTTTAATTATAAAGTCTAGGCATGTAAAACACTTGCAAAAAAATTTGAAGATAAAAGAGGCTCTGTGTGTATATGTGTGTGTGTCTGTCTGTGTGTTCCTGTGGGTGTGTATACCTGTGTATGTGTCTCTGTGTGTACGTGTGTGTGTCTGTGTGTATCTGTGTGTGTCTGTATATGTTTCCTTGTGTGTATGTGTGTGTCTGTGTGTGTACCTGTGTGTTTGGGGGGAATATGCGTGAAATGAAGGATGAAAGCATGAACACCATGGAAAAAATACTGATGAGATATGTTCAATACATGTGACATATTTAGGGAGCCTTGGACAGAAGATTTTACTAGTATAGAGGCTTACAGGAAACAAAGCCATAAAGGTATGTTGACATCTGGCAAATATATAAAGAAGTTTGAATGCTGTCAATTCTGAAATCTATTGAAAGTCTTTAAATGAAAAGAATTAAATAGGGGCAGAAACTAACCCAAGCGCTTTTAGAAAGGTATGGATGGTACCATATACAAGAACTGAATGGAGACGATACAGGGAACAGAAAAGCTATTTGCATGTGTGGATGTGGTTTCTCTTTGGTAGAAGAGATAAAAGTAAAGGAAAAGATAAGGAAGAATTGAGGCTAATTGGAATTGAATTTCCAAGAGGTGGTTATGTTAAAAAATAACTAGTGGGGAACCCTGGGGGCCTGGGTTTAACCAAGGGCAGTCCACATGCATCTCAGGGTCTCTGGTTCAAGACCCAGGGGCAGGGGAAACAACCAATGATGAACGAGTGAATAAAAGAAAGAACTTCTTTCTCTTCTCTCCTCCTTCCTGCCTGTCTGCCTACTTGCCTTCATTTCTGTTTTCCTCTAAAAAATACATAACTATATATAAAATACATATATTATATATATATAAAATATATACATTTTAGGTGTCAAAAAGAATACCTTAACAGGAATGAAGACATCAGGAGGGACTGACTTAACAGGAAAAAGAAGTCTGCTAGCAAACATAGGATTAAAGTGAGGAGACGGTCAAATGAAATGCCCAAAAGGTAGCTGGAGGAGGACAAGGGTCCTGACCACAGACTCAGTGATCTCTTTGGAGGCCTAGCCAGCGCTCTGTGTGTGTGTGTGTGTGTGTGTGTGTGTGTGTGTGTGTGTGTGTGTGTGTGTGCACCATTTCCATGGAGGAGAAAGACTCAGAGACAGAATGAATCCAGGAACCACAGCTTGGGAACGATCCAGTGTCCAGCTGTGAATACTAAAAACTTTTGTATATAAATGATGACAACATATTGACTCTGGAATTGGGGGTTTGAGGGGTTTGCCTTAAGAGAAACGTGGTAGCCAAACAAATAATAGCCAAAAATATGATTGGTTTCTTTCATGATATTTTACAATAGATGCTTAGTTAATAAATGTCATCATTTAGATCAGAATTCACATTGACTGCTTTCCTTCTAACCAAGTGGTGAGATTTTAAGGACATAACTAAGTTTTACCATCTCAAACTTCACTGGTACCTACAAATATTCAACAAAAATAACCCAAATATTTTCATAACCACCTTGCTTTAGATCAGTTGGCAACACTTTTGAGCCAGGGCATCCAACCTTGTAAGGAATAAAGATTTATTTCATAATGGTCCATTACACAAAAGAAAGAGATGGCCTTTAGAAAGGCATTTTAAGTACCTTTAATGGAAAAGGGAAGTTCTAGTCAATTGGCGAACCACTTGACCTGTTCACCTCATGAGGATTACAAGACATGACCTTCTGAGGAACATCTTCCTCTTCAGCGATTAAACATGAACAAAAGGACTTCTTTAAATGACTTTTTCCCCATAGGGGCTCATTCATGTAGTGACAGAGCAACTTTATATTTTAAATGCTACTGCTTAGGTCTACACAGTGATAATCTGACTTAATCCCTATTGCAGTGAACAGTATGAAAACAGCTTCTATGTTGTACAGGAGGTTATCATGTGGAATCTGCTAGTGTGGGGTTTTTCCTGGGTACTTAAAAGACACACACACATGCACACCTATGCACACACACGTTCACACATCCCACAGACCTAAACAGACACACAGAGACATAGATACAGAGAGAGACATACAAAGAGACCACACATTCGCACACACACCACACACACACACACGATCTCTGAGGCAACTCAACAGCTCTGCAGCTGGCTGCATCTTCTTTTTCAGAAACCTTGAACTACAATCACATCTCAGGAAGAAAGGGAATGAGTCACACTGAGGTAAAAATTCTTAAGTAGACAAGGTCCATAAATGTGCCTCTTGAAGATGTTCACAGAGAAGGGACAGAAGAACAATGGTTTCCCTGAGACACCATCTGTGATGCTGGCACAGCCAAACTATGTCCCCTGGGCCTTGCAGGCAGCCTGGAGAAGCCACCTGCCCCTCCCTCCCCGTGCGCAGAGTTTTCTGAGTCTTTCCCTCAGGGCTTATGATCCACTGACCTATAAATGTTCACTGTGATTATACTGATTTTTACCACCTGCATCGTTCACCACTCTTGCTGTCTTTCTCTATTTTTTTAAATTTTATCTTCAAAACAGTAGGCTTTACATTAAAAACCTCAAGAAAAATAGATAAACAAAACACAGCTAATTGAGAGTAGAGGGCAAGATCCTTCATTGAACACTTACCTCTATGGAAAATGGATAGAAGAAGAATAAAGACACTTTTTACAAACTTTGGTGAATTTACCACAGAGACGAAATGAATTAAATGTATTGCATGCTTCCTGTTAAAATCAAGTTCAAGTGTGACTTGTAAATATTGGGAGTTGAAATCAGTCAACCAGCCCTCAATTACACTCAAGGGAGACACGCTTCAGGCCACACTACAGGGCAGGGACCCTGTCAGTGATATGTACTTGCATATACTGCTCTGAATCAAAGTCATATTGCACTGGGTGCCCCCAAGAAGGTATTTTGAGCTCCCAACTCCTTGGACTTAAATTTGTGACTTCGAAGCGTGACTGTACTTGATGTAGGTTTCTTAGAGGTAATCAAGTTATAATATGAACGGTGCCTTTCTAAGGAGAGATTTGGACACAGAGAAATGTTAGCCAAGAACAAACCAAAAAGGGACGTCTGGAACAGACTCCTCCTGGCACCTTCAAAGGGGGCCCTGCTGACACCTTGTTTGCAGACATCTGGCTTCCAGAATGGTGAGATAGCAAACTCTTGCTCAGTTCACTACACATCGGCATAACAATCCTTGGAAACTTAGACCGATAGAATTAGAATTTCAGTCAAATCACAGACTAGGAAGGAGCTTCTGGTGGTTGGGAGAAATTGTTGGATCATTAAAATGATTTAATATAACTTAGAAAAATAAATCCACTTCAAAGTTTGCCTGTAGTTTCAAGGTCCATAGAAATCCAATTATATAAATTTACAGTCCAGAGATGGGATAAAAAATTCAAATTACTCTTCATGGAAGTTTAAGCAGAGTTTATGATTAGGAAAAATAAACAGGGCTCCTGTGTGGAGGAATGTGATTAAGAACTCAGACACAGTTATCAGCTCAGCCACCTGCCACAGGCGTGTGTGACACTCAGGAAGTTACTGACGCTCAGTGACACTCAACTTCTTCTAAGAAGACAGTTGTCACAAATCGGGGAATTGATACCTTTGGGCTTCTCAGCATAGTTTTTACACTGTTGACAACTGAGTTTTTGCTATTAGTATGATTACTAATGGCAAATAACTGCTTTAAATTAAAAAAAAAAAAAAGGCAAACATCAAAAAGTTAAAAACAGCGCACCCAGGTAGAGCAGCATGAAGTCAATCTCTCCCAAAGGATCCCAGGCCACATACCCCTGGGTTTGAGTCCGGGGCGGGGGGTGGGGGGGAATGTGTGGAGACCACCAGTGTGAATAACTAAATAAAAATAAAATAATGCCTCAAATGCTTCTCCCTCTTCTCTTTTCCTGCCTGCCTGCCTACTCACCTTCATTCCTGTCTGCAACATTCCCTAAAAAAAAATATATATATTTTTTTTAATTCCCTTATCACACATATCTGAGCTGTTACATTGATTTATTGGGCCAAATATAAAATGCGGTGCTTAATAGATGCAAGAGAGAAAATTTCTGAAAAACTACCAAATCACAAGCTGTGAAGTTGCTAAAAAATAAGTAAATGAATATGGTTGAACATTCTACATAGGGAAATGGAAGGTCCTGCTGTTTGTGGGAAGCAGAGTGTAAGAAAATCTAGAAATCAGATACGCTGATATTATGGTCCTAGACATTCCATAGGTGAGTGGAGGAAATCTGCTGGAAATTGCAGCTGGTATGTGCTCAGAACCTCTCAGGAACCAGTTCACAGCGCTCATGTGCAGGAGGCTCGATGTTGAGATTCTATGGGGAAAGGAACATTTTCTCGAGCATTATTTTGTTATCTGGAACCAATAACCCCTCCATGTTGTATGACATATTCTGAAAGACTACATAGCTTTTTTTTATTGGGAAATATACATATATATATACATATATGTATATATATATACATATATATATATATATATATATATATACTTATGTACTTAAAAGAGAGACACAGGCAGGAATGAAGTTGAGCAGATGAGCAGAGACAGGCAGGTATTAGAGAAAGGAGGAAGAAATACTTTATTCATTTTATTTACTTATGTATCTTGGTTGTTCTTCCCCACCCAGGACACAAACCAGGGTCCTTTGGATGTATTGAATGTCACCTCGACTGGAGGCACGCCATATAGGACATATTTTCTAAGACTCAAGATGACCTTTGAGAATTCACAAGGTAAGCATGTCTATTGGCCTCCTGCCTACTCACCTGCATTTCTACTTGCACCTTTCCTTTCAGATAATTTTTTTTTAAGTCCTATAAGAGCGCTCAGAGACAACCAGTGTGCATCCGGACACAGAACAAGAGCTCCCGAAGGAGATTCACTTCTGGGAGCCCAAAGGGTGATGACAGGACCTGCTGTCTCTACATTCCTGTCGGGGTAAGGGCTTCAAACATATTGAGTCATGTAATCCTCACAACAAATCTACAGCCACATACTATGATTAGTCTCATTTTAAGAAAGTTTTTATTTGGAATACAAATCTAAAACATAAAATTTACTGTTTTTAAGTATAGAGCTCCCTGCTGTAAGGTACCGTCACATCTCTGTGCAACAGATCTCTGCAACTCTCCTCTTGCCAAATTAAATTCTAAAATCTAACACCTATGATTATTGTCATTTTATGAGGAGAAAAGAGAAGTGCAGAGAGGTTAAGCCCTTTGTCCAAGGTCACACAGCTAGTAAATGACAGAAATGTGTGGCTTGTCTCTGACACCCACTGTCTTAATTAGTTAGCACAAGAGAAAATTATTTGAAATAGGAAAACAAATAAAACCCAATAAATACAAAAATATATTCTTCTGAATGGGCAGTATGCTTATGTGATTGCAAATTAAAATGATAAAAATAAATACACATGTGTGGACATGCATTTATACATATATATGGTGTGTGTGTGTGTATATATATATATATATATATATATACATAAAATTGCACATAGAGAGAAAGCTGTGATTTGTTCATCTCTGTTCAGCATTCACTGCATTTCCCCTTTCCTCACAGGTAAATAATTACTAGCTTACTGTATATCTATTCAAAATATCTTTATGGATATAAATTATAATTGTGTTTTTATATCTTTTCCCTACTTTTATAAAAAAATGGAGCCTCCTTTTCTATACCATTTTGTACCATCATTTTTTCACTAACATTTGTGGATATGATTCCAGTTCCATTATAGAGAACATATTATTCAAGTGTATGTAAGTCTAACTTATTCAACTAGTCACCTACTGATGGACCTCTATTTTGTTTGCAAGCTGTCACTCATACAAATGGTCTCATAATAATAACTGTACATATGTCATTTCAAATGTGTGAAAATAACTTGTAGAATAAATTTGCAGAGCTGGCATGGGTGAACCAAAGACTATAAGTATTTGTTATTTTAATAGATGCTGCCGGTTGTCCAATTCACAAGCCACCCAATCTCGCTAATAGACTATTTGCCAAAGTTTAGCTTTTTGTCAATCAAGTAAATGAAACTGGTATCTTGTATCATTTTAGTTTCCAAAAGTTGAAGTCTTAACTGCAGTTCAGCAGCAGACATTGAAACATAATAATGCTTGTTTTGAGCATTTAAGTGCCCACCTAGAATATATGCACCATATTCTAAGTATTTTATATCTTCTAGCACACACAAAACCCCACTAATTTCTTTGCTCCATAAACGATTTAAGTACTTCTCATTTATTTTGTGTATGAAAATATTTAATGTATAATTGAGTAGTAGGTACTCTTATCCAACCTAACAGAAATGGGGTGTGAGAAATATAAGAGGAAAGAAAAGAACATCCATTCATTCCAGAACCTAAGAAAGATTTGGGGAATTATTTGAAGATGGAAAGAAAAGAAAGGGCACAGACTAGGACAATATGAATGGGTAGGAAGATGGGAAAGAGAAGAAAGATTGATAGAGCAGAGCTGATTGACAAAGCCACTTCCTGACTCTTGTCTAAAAGCCATGATTGGATCTACAAGAGGGATATAGCTGCTTCTCAGCATCCACACCCCAGCCCAGACATCTGGTCTCCATGCCACAAACAGGATGATTTCTTTCTTTTTTTTTTTTTTGAAAGGAAATGTGCAGGCCGGAAAGAAGGGGAGCAGAGGCAGGAAGAAAGAGAGAAGAGGAAGACGCACCCCATTTATTTTTATTTAGTCCATCATGGCTGCTCCCAGGATCCCTGCACAGGAGTCAGGATCTTGGGAAGCGGGTGGATTGCAACCAACCTGCCTGGCGCACCAAACAGGATGATGCTTTAAAATAAAAATTTCATGATGCCACTGCCCCACTTCTCTCTTCGCTGATTTTCATATTAAGGACTCAATGTCTATCTCCCACCCCCCAATTTATATATTGAATTTTAGCTCCTGAAGTGAGGCTATTTGGGATGAAGACTTTGAGGTGTTGGGTGAGGTCATGAGAAAGAGAGCTTCATGATGGATGAGGGAGTTAATGTCCTTATAATAAGACACTCAGAGAACTAGTTATCTCTCTGTGTCTCTCTCTCTGTGTCTCTAACTCTCTCTCTCCTTCCCCCTCTCCTCTGTCATCTGAAACTCAGGAACTGAGCTCTCACCAGAAACTGACAGAGCTGACATCCTGATATCAGACTTCTAGCCTCAAGACCTGAGAGAAAATAAAGGTTGTTTATAAACCACCAAGCACCCAGTATTTTATTACAGCAGCCTGAGCAGATTAGGAGCAGATTATTTCCTGCTAGAGTTTCTCAGAGCACTGCATTCCCTTCCTTCATAGGGATTATTAGAACTCAGAAGCAGACATGGGCATGCAAGTTTTAATGATTCACTAGACTGACAGTTTCAGCAGCAAAGGAACTGCATTCCTTTTTGCAAGGGTTCAATAACTATATGTGAATGAATAATACCATGACTGGCTATATGGGACTTCCAAATCAAATAAGAATTGAAAGGCAAAAGGCAGCTGAAAGCACAAATCCAATTTGTGTTCACCCATTAGAATGCACACATGTGCACATAAACACACAGATACAAAGATATATGCACACACACACATAGCTGTTTATAACCAAAGGTATTTTCTGTAGAGGGGGCCTTAAAGTAAAAGTCCATTTTGCTGGAATAAGTACCTGAGTAGGTCCAGGAGTTAAGAGACATGTGGAGAGGAGAGAGAGAAAGAGCTAATCCCATTAAGTGAGAAAAGTATGGACTTCCTAGGAACAAGTTTTGGATGAGTAAAGATACAGAAGGTAAGGAAGACAAAGGAAGGTCAGGCAAAATGGCAGCAGGCTTGCATCTTAGCTGTTGAAATGACTGGGTAACTTATTTTTAAGTCTATGACTGAATACCATTTAGCACATTTACACTACACTAAATATGACTTATTTTACATGATCTGTGGATGTAAGTTGCTTTTATTTCCTTGTATCATGAGTGTTAAGGTCTGAAAGATTCATAAATATCATTTGTGAACAAGCTTCCTTTCGTCAGCGGAGATGAAAGGATAGTAGCCGAGAAAATTCAGGGAGAGAATGAAATCCACCTTTAACCTCTGTGCTATAGAAAAGGGAACCCATGATGGCTACATAAGGTAATTCCTAAACGGAACCAGTTCTGTAGAGGCAGAGACTTTGAGCTGGTGTGATTTGGGGAGAGACTCTAGGGTCCTCAGAAATGGGACACAGTGGCAGGAGAGGTGGCAGAGCCCACTGGACAATGGTGAAGTGCACTTGGTCATTTGGTGGAGGGCAGAGTGTGCTGACATATATCTGAGGAATAGGGAAACTGCACACATGGGGAAACTACACATAAGAGTTTATTTTAGCACGTAGAATGAAAGTCACTGCAATTAAAATAAAACAAGAAATAAAAAGACTAGAAAGAAATAATCATAAGGATTGGGTTAGAATAGGGGTTCCATTGGTAACTTCTAAAAAATATTACTGAATTTCCCCCAAATCATTATAATTCGTTACAATGCTCTTGTAATAGAAACTATACTATATTGTGAAGAAAACTGTAGTAAAAAAATTCTTGCAAGTTATGGAGGGAATGTGGGGCTTTTCACATTCTGTACAATGGGGTTTTTGAGCCAATTTTATCTAGGTCTTAGGAAACAGGATGAACTCATTTGACCCTTGTGAGGAAAAATTTCCCTATCCCACAAACATCAGAAACTCAACTAAAGTTTAAAGTGTTAGCAATCAGAAACCCAGCTTCCTGTTGTCTTTGAGCAACTAAAAGTTCCTTTCACACACCCAAGCACCCTCACCCCTGGTATTGGGCAGGGAGACAAATTGGTAACTTCTGGGTCCTATTCAGTCTCAAGATTGGAAAGGATTGTATGAGAAGGCGTTATAGAAATACTTGTAGTCACAAGGAGCAAACTTCCAGGAAGTGGGAACATGCACTAAGATTTTACAGAAAGAATTCCTAAAGGCAGAATTTAGAAAGGGGCTTGATTAACTGAATGCAACAAGGAATGACATCTCATTTTTAATTGTGTGTGAGAATCATTTGGGTATTAAAGCAGTTCATAATAGAAAATCCTTAGAATGGAAGAATAAACAGTCCAGGAGTTGCAGGGAAAGATTGGAAAAGACTGGCTTTTAGATTCTAGGTTTTGATGACTAATAAAAAGTAAAATTTAGAGACCCTACCATGCAAAAAAAACCTATTTGGATGAATTTTTATTTGTTCTGGTTTTGCTGGGAAAGTCAGACAGCACCGATAAAGCAAAGAGAACACTTCTATTGGATTGCTTAGACCAAAACTAAAAGTTTGGCAACCAGCAGCTTGATGGCAGCAGTAGACAGCAATTTACACAGCAAAGGGGATAGCCAGTGCTCTGAAACTTGCTTCTAGACAAATTCCCATTTGTTTCCCAAGTTGGCATCACAGCTCTCTAAGTCTACTGCTGTTGTGCTTCCCCAGAACACATTGCACAGAGAGCTCACTTTGCTTTGCAGAAATGTGAAGCAACCCATAACTAAAGGGTGTTTAATATTCCATTTATACAAGGCAAGGAGAGGGGGAGAGGGGGAGAGTGAATGAACTGTTCAATAAATAGCATCTGAAAGCAAGGATCTAAATAGAACAAAGAGAGGTTTAGTTATTTAAAAACAAAAGAAGACTCTTAAATCAGAGTCCTTACTCTGCCCAAAGAAGAAAGTGTGCAGGAAATACTTCCAAATAGAAGGTCCCAGACATTACTGACTAAAGGCTACCCTCTAGTGGTCTGATCGTGGAACTACAAAAACTGACCATGCAAACATACTGTGAAAGGTGATAAAGCTACCACAAAAAAAAAAAAAAAATTGTAAAGATATGTTTAATTTTCCATCAGTATCAAGGAAAATAACGTATCACTCTATATGATAAATTTCAGTAGAGTGGCAAGAGTTCCGTTTTTAATTGCCCTTAGAACCGAGATGAGGCTACCTGCAGTTCCAAACGTGTTTTTATAGCTTTGCTATTTACAATCTAAATATTTTGATCAATGACACACTGACTGTAAAATATAAAGATTATCTATAAAAGTGATCAAAATAGACTTAAGGGTGAGAATTTTTGCCTTACTCTTCTATGCCCCACATATTTCTCAATTAGCTACTTCGCAGGGAACCGGCACAATGAAAGAGTAGAAAGCATCAATTCAGGAACATCTGGAGGCGCGCTAGACCCACAAACTTCTTCCTTTTTGACCCGAGATTGTTCCTAACTCACTTTCAAAAATATGAAATACGTAAAATATTTTATTTCCAATCTTGAGCTTGGGGGAAAATATAATGAAAAGTATATAAAAGTATTTGTAAATTCTAAAATGCTACAGAAACATAAGCCTCTACTAGTCTTGAAATCTCTAGGTGAGGATGACGCTGTTTTACCAACAGCATCTGATGTATGAAGGTGGTACTTACATATACTATTAATTTTAAAAACATGTATTTTACTAACAATATGCTTGAGAAGCATTAAGGATTGAATTCCCAAGTTAATCTTGCAAATTTATACATTGAATCAATGATGGAAACAGAATAATAAGTCTTAGATTCTGAAGTCGATGACTCTAGGAATCCTTTTATGCTGCCACTCTTTTTTTTTTTTTTTTCAGTAGTTGCATAAGCAAGGCAGTCTAAGAGTTCTAAATTATTCAAATGGCTATGGACAAATCATAATTACATTTCACTCCATGTTGAATTATTCTGAGATAGAAAGGTCCAGTCATAAGGAATGATCAAATAGAAGGAGTTTAATAGATTGAACCTACAGGCACCACCACTATTTGAGGAAGATTCATTCTGCTTGTTTATGATAAGGACTGACTGTCTTCTAGCGGGTGATACTCAACTACCTATGAACTTTTGGAGTGGGGTAGAAATTAATTACAACATCAGTTAGATGGGAGACAACTCGTTTTTAACTGATTATATTTATTATGTTCAAGTCACTTTATTTGGCTGAAACCAATGATTTTTATCTTCCAGGGCACTGGGATAGCAGACACAGGGTCATTACATTTAGAATGCCATCGTTATAAATCTTAATACGAAAGAGGCACTTTTGTTTTTAATGTATAATTGTTTTGTAATGGGAAAATGTCCCTGGAAATTCAAGGACTGTTTCAAAAGGAGCCATTTACTCTAAACAATCCTGTTCTAGTCATTAATTACAATAACGACAAACTCTTTCCTCTCAAATCCTCATGGACTAGTTAAATGGAGACAGGAAATGCAGATCTTGGCTCAGCGTGATTTTTCATTTCTAGTTGTGAGCAGGTTCATCAAGACTCAGAATGAACTTCATGTCTGTACAACTTATAAATAGCAGTTCATTCTATTTTGTTGTTTAAGGAAGCAAAAGTCAAAAGGAAAACATTCCTTTTGACCAGGAGGCAGAGACATAAAGCAAGGAGAGGCATTTCTGAAAATAATCCTCTGGGAAGAAAAAAGTTGACTCTCGAAACTCATGCAGAGAACAAGGCTTTCATAAGTTCTAAGACTTTTCTATGCGCTAGACTCAGCGTTTAACAATCTCTATCCCCTGATCATGGCCCAAGTCAACTAAAAGAGAAGCTTTTGAGGGGAATCCAAGACATCAGTATTTTTTATTAAAGTTCTAAAGCTGCTACCAACATTCAGGCAAGTTTGAGAAACACTTCACTTTAGTTGAGAAACATATAGTATGAAAGAAATTTCATTTTTGGATCAGTGGTTAAAACCCCTTTATTCTTACCCCAGCAAGGAGCAATGTTTCATTTTATATGAAGAAGCACAGAGGGGTTAGAAACAGACTAAACAGATGAAATCCAAGGGTCATGAGAGAATGTTAAGAGCTGATGAATACAGGACTTCCTGCTAGGGACTGAGGGATACAGAACAGCACATAGCCCGATATTATTAATGAGGTCACCAATCTGCTAGCAAATCGAGAAGAAATGCACTAAGTGGCCCCATGAGTCGTGAGCAGAGTTTTATTGTAGGGCAGTGAAAGATAACATATGTCAACGATTTAGTAAGGCAAATTTGAGAACCATTTGAAAATCACTACCTAGATGCTTCTAAGGATTTTGACAAAAACAAATGCATGACAAGAAGGAACCTCACCAGTGGGACATGGGAAAGGAATAATACCTTCATCTGCAGCTCTAAGACAGCGATTCTCATTTGTTTCATTAAAGGGAATTACAGAATCAGCATCTCCTTTGGACCCTATGACAGAACCACCAAATCAGAAACCTGGGGATGGGAACCAGTGAGATTTTGCAAGTGCTCCAGGATGGGATGCAAGTGGGAGGGGAGGGGTGGGGGGCTCCAGGTGATTCTGGGACATGCTGTGTGGCTTTCCTTGAGAGCAAATTCACTCTACAGTTTGGAATGTCCTTGGAACAATACTATATGAAATTAACCATGAGCCGCATTTACTGAAGTAGAGACATCATTCCTGCACAAGGTGAAATATTCACTAACACTTCAACACTGGCAAGCTTGCTTTTCCTGCGAATCACTCAAGAGGACAAGAATCTCAGTTAAGGTCTTAAAATAGAAAATAGCAAACTAGGGGATGGGAAAAGATGAGAACTGAGTAAACAATGACGTGAAGGCAAATTGCTGACTGCTGGTAATTAAGAATTGCTTATATATTTCTTATAAGGCTTATTACATTTGACACATTTAACATGGTCTTCTCCTTTCTCTTTAATGTCTCTTATTAATTTTGATGAAAAGATCATATAACCACACGAGTGAACAAAATGTAGCGACATGCAATAACATGGATAGAGCTGACAAATACAGGGTAAACAGACAGCTGGCCCCGTCCCCACTGTTAGTGTTAGAAGTCAGATCATGATTTTCTGGTGACGGGGAGGGGTTAGTAACTGGAAAGACGTCCCAGGGAGGTTGTTTCTTGATCTGGGTGCAAGTAACCCCGATGGAATCACTTTGTGAAAATTCATTGATCTTAGACACTTACAATCGGTACACTTGCATTCATGCTGACTTCAACAGAAAGGTGTTTTTTTTTTTTTTCCTAATGTAACAATAGGATTAATGCTATGTTCAAATTTCCAGAAGCTGGGACATTTTATGTCCCTGTGGCATTTAAGTTGGTTCTCGGGGTGCTGCTCTCAGTGGGTGTTGGGGAAGCTCAAAGACAAGTCATTCGCCGCCGTGAAGGATGGTCCTCCTTGGTCCACGGGGCTCTCAAAATCCAAAGAGAAGGGTGGCGTGGTCGGTTTCAGTTATGTTGGACAATTCATTCTGGCCTCAGGGTGTAGATGCGATTTTTGGACAGTGCCCTAAATCACCATCTGGTGCTGTGCTGGCAAGTTGGTTGGTGCTCCCTGTCTGTCTGGTCACACTTCCAGTGAGTCACTGCCACCGTTTACAGCCATGCTCTAAATCTTGATCAGGGCTTCCTTAACCCTCTCCTCTTACTCAGTTCCTCTCCCCTTTCCCTCCTCTCCTGCTGTGAATTAAAATCTACTTGTCCTCTGCCACATGGTCTCAGAATCTTTGATATTAGCCAGTTCATTAAACCAGTGGTCCTCAGGCCTGGTGGCACATTAGTGTCCCTTGAAAGTTTTATAAAAATGCGGGTGTCTGGGTCTCTTGCGGAGTGATTAAACAGGAATCTCTGGAGACACTCCCCCAGCCCCTACCATGAGTAATTTTATAAGCACTCTGTGGGGTGCTAATGGGCAGGCCAAAGCCAGAAGCTCCAAGCTGGCTTACACTGTCAGCAGAACATCATTTATGTGACATTCTTCCTGAGAGCCAAGTGTCAACAGACTGCTTTCTGGTGCTGCGGAACACAGTTCTCTGTATGGGGCCGAGCTCTGCACAATGCAGAAGGACCCTCCTAGCCGTGGTCGCAGATTTGCTGTGACACAATCTAGGCTTCCTCTGGGGACTTCCTCTGGGGACTGGCTGGTACTGGAGCAACTCCACCACGTTGTGTCCACTTAATAGTAAGGTGTGTCTGCCAAAATGATGGCTGCAGGCTAGAACTGGGCTGTTGATGGTGCACTTAATGTGTTATGAATAGATGTTGATTTATAATGATGCCCACCTTATGTAGGATGTTATGATCAATGCTCCTTCAATAATTTTTTTAAAAAGTAGCAAGATTTTAAGGCATTTACTGGAGACCTAATGGTATGGTCACTGTCCTAATAGAGTTTTAATTTTAGCCATATATAAAATGCCAGCTCTCAGCTGATAGTCAAGAAGGTGTAAAATTTTACTGAAGTCTTTATTTAATTCATTAGTATGGAATTATGTCTCTCTTTGGCTCACATTGATTAACTCTGTATTCTAAAACTCAAGAAGACTCTTAAGTATGAGAAAGATGAAATTCCTACTTTAGAAAATTAAGGAAGCATGGATTTACAGCACAACATTTGTCTTAGTCAAAAGGTCCTACTTCTTTCTAAATATTTTTTGGAGAAAGTATTTTTCCTTGAGTGTATTTGGAAAAGTTACAGTGATGGAAGGAGAGATAATAAAGGCAGGGTATTCCCAGGTCAGTTGCCGTAACTGTATCAAGTGCCAATGGAGCGAAAACAACCCATCTAATGGTGACCAGCAAGGCCCTTTCTTGCCAGTACTGTGAAATCAATGCTCCCCAACTTAGGTCTAATATCAGGGTTTAAGCATCTGAGTCACTGGACTCAATACTTGCCCTATACCAGGCAAGAGGAGGCCCTGCCCTAAGAGTCTTAGACAGTCTGTTCTGCCCATTCTACAACCCTGCTCCTCCCCTGAGAGGAGGAATTTATGGGATATGGCAATATGCCCACACCATCCTTTTAGACCAGGACCTGGCAACTGGGTTCACCTACTCAAACGGCCCAAGCTATCAGGGCCCTTACCACCCCACTCCCTCTTCTGCCCTTTAGGGGGCTGTCTGTCATCACTGTGCACAGACCTAGGCTTGAGGGGCTGCTCCCTGGGGAGTGAGATCGCAGGGTATTTGGTGAGAATGTAGGCATTGGCCTGGCATGTGCCCACACATATATGAAGGTGCCTTATAATATCAGATGGAGCCAGATGGAAAAAGAAGGGTGTGGGGGTCACGGGTGCCTTCCCTGAACACTAAGGGACTTGAAAATGCTAACTTTGAACCTGACCTTCCAGACTATTATGAAGGTAGGAAGACAAACCTTTGGCATTGAGGTAGGGGACAGCAACTAAACAACAGAGTTCTACATTCAGACTTGAACTTCAGGTCATAATATCATCTTATTTGTCAAGGAAAGAGGCACGAATTTCTCCAACCTCACAGTGTGTTAGTGTGCTTTATACCCTTACAATTTTAGACATGAGGTACATAGCCCTTCACCAGTATTCTTATCTCACGGTCTCACAAATTTCAGAAATAGCCCTGCTCCAAAGGCTACCCCTGACCTGCTGAATCACAATGTCTCAGGTTGGACCGACATTTTGAACTTTAACAAGCTCCTTAGATGATGTGTACCCGCAATTCATTTGCCAAACACCACCTCAGACTCTTATCACCTCTCTCTCTTGAAATAAGTCCTGTGTCAACAGAGTAGTTCTGAGTCATGTGTCGACCAGGAGTGAAAGCAGATAAAGAACAGATTTTACTGAGCAGGAGGCACATACCAGTGTAACTCCATTCTGTCCAAGAAACAGAGTACTGAATCCAGGGCCTTGTGACTTCCATTTTGCATTTTTTTCAGTCCAAAAACATTATGGGGTCCTCTGAACCACTCCAATTTCCCCTCATTAATAGAATTTCCCTCAGTGTTCAGATTGTCCATCTCTCCCTACTGGTCCCTGAGTCTAATTCTTTGGGCTAATATCGATTTCCTTTCCCTCACTGACTCTGTTTGTCACAGTTCAGAATTTCTGCTGTATCTACGACTTCCAGGTTGAGCCGTTTGCTCTCTTTTGATAGATGCGAACCCCCTCTTGTGGCACAGAGCCTGCTAATGCCCCGGTTGCCTGTTAGGATCATCCGGGATATCTTAAAAAGTTCCCAAGCTTGGGAATCTATTAAACCTATTAAATCCTGATTGAGTGGTCGACTCCCATTCCAGCTACTTAGTACAAAGCACCCTCACTTTCCAAATCAGTAAGAAAAACTTACATCTAAGCTAAGCCAAAGCCACTGATATGAATTTACATGCATTAGTATTTTAAAGTCGTGATTAATTCCTAGCAATAAAAAGAAACCTAAAAACAAGTCACTTTGGCTAACTGTATGAGAACGTTTAAAACTGAACCTCTAAGTTTTCATCGAGCAGATTTCGAGTACAAATTTCCTAGAATAGGAGACAACCAAGAGACTAAAGACACTACCATAAAAAAAAACACACCTCTTGTCAACTTAATCACTGTGTGATTACTCTCTCAATTTCACCAAACAGAAGCACTTTTAGGAGATGAAATTCCCTGCCTGAATTTTAACAACGTGCTGAGGTTGAGCATATATCTTAAGGTTATGTCAGTCTCTAAATGTGCAGATGAAGCCTATGTTAGATTTTACATCAGAGTTCAAAGTTCAATTTTAGGCTATAATCTGTTGATTACGAGATCTGTACTCACTCCCCAAGCCCCACTGAGGAAAGGACAGAATTCACTTTTACCAAGAGTTTCTCTCTTTGCACAGCTCTGCCTCATCCCAGATATGGTTTCAGAAGATGTCAAACTATTATCCCGGGACAGGGGTCTAGCTCTGCTTGCGGGGCATAAGGGCTCTCCTGCTTGACTCCCAGAGAAAGGTTTATAGTTTCAAGGATAGTTCACACTAAAAAGGGTGATGCATGTTGAATAAAAAATATATACTGCTTGGAAGGAGATAAAAGGCTGCCTAGAATTCAGGTGGATATTTAGTTGGCTACTCTGCTTTAGAAGCTGAAGGATTATTTTAATTTCAGGGTTTAAGGACAGTCAAAAAACCACACCCGATTTACTCCAAGTGGCTGCTGAGCAATCTTTCTGGGGGCCAGAAGATGGCGCTCCTTTCTTAGAAATAACTGGGGCGAACGCAATTTCGCAGAGCCAGAGTCAAACAAAAACATCATTAGACAAAAAGATCAGTAGATTTTTACAGCTATATAAACAATCATCCATTACAAAAATGAACAGTGATGTTTACAATCGTATATTAGTAGCTAGAAATCAAATTATGCAGAACAGAATGGGTTCTACTCATTTTTTGTATTTGTTCATTTTTTATAGCACCAAAGGAAGGAACACATTCAAATATATTCCTTAATGTTTTAAGTCCCATACCAATTTAAAATGATGATTCCTTTCTACCTGCACCCTCTGCTGAGAAGATGGTTGAACAAAGATTGAACACCTTTGGGCAGTCCTCCTCTGTGGAGCTCAGCCCTGCAGAACTGTGTCCCACGCTCTCTCCCCCATCAGCTGGCCACCCTTACTCATCCTGGCCCCGCCATGTCTGCCAGCCTCTGGGTCACTGCTGCCTCACACCTTTGGGTCTGCAGTGCCTCCAGACTTTTGGCCACTTCCCTCCTTCCTCCATATTCCCTCCAGCTTTTCTATCTTATCGGGGAAAAAAAAAAACAAAAAAACCCTAGAACATAGGTGCTTATTTGCATATACAAAAACAGTGCACTTTTCATCTGTAAATAAAATTGTGGGTTCAGGCAATAGTGGAAAATCAAGAACAATTTCTGGGTTTGCTGACCTGAACAAATGCTGGAAAATAGTAACTGCTCAAAATGTAACTGAACTCACTTTTCATATGGGCTTCTTTTCCTGAATACTTAATGAGACAGAAGTTGACATGATATGCTAAAAGGGACGAATTTGAAGGATAGTATAAAGGGTCCAGAAAAGAGGCTGCAGAATGTAGAGTGAAGTTGAGGGGTTAGGTTAGGTACCTCAAGGAGAAAGGAAAGTGATAGAATAGAAACAAAGGGGCTAGGAATACAGGGGAATTTGAATTGATTTCAGAGTATCCTGAAAACTTTCTGTTGTTGGACAGATAGAGGATGCAGATTGCCTCTATGGAAAGAAGCATGCTTTCCTAAGGAGAATTTTAGATGGAGACGTCTAAGAGTTTGTCTTTAATTTTCCCTTCTTACCCATTAGTTACCAATCTGCTTTTCCTACTAGTGTTCAATTAAAGCTGGAGCCTCACACATCAAAAATAATAGCCAAGCCTACTACTCATTCTTTTTTATGCTTTCACTGTGTCCTCAACAATGACTTCAACCAGTCCCCCCAAAAACTCTCCCTCACATGATATTACTACAATGGAGGCTTCACACTGTCATTCTTTTCAAGTCTCCTCACCTGGCTGAACTTGCATGCAGATATTAGATGATTCTATGGCCGCCCTTCCTGATCCTCAGTCACTCTCCATGAGCTCCAAGTACCAGGGAGCTATTATCTCCACCCCTTCCTCCTGCAAAGATGACCTGACCGCCCATCCAACTAAACAATGAAGCAACAGAGTAAAAAGTGTGAATTTTAGACCCTGAAGGTTTGAGTTTGGATGCCAGGAAATCCATGACCTAATTGTGTATCTGTGGGCAAGAAACAAAATCTTCCCAAATGCTAGTTCTCCTGTGTAAAAATTGCTGCCATGACACAATCTCCTTGCAATGTGCTGGGGATTAGGGCATGTTATTGGTAAAAGCACTTTCCAGAGTACTTAGTAAAACTGTTCATTCCCTTGGATCGCTACCTGTTGACTTTAAAATTCAAGAATTTAAATCCCAGAAAGCACAAAACATCTCAAGTCACCAGGGTCGGGACCAGAGTGAGGAGTGTGACCCAGTCCAGGCTCTGAAAACCTGTGACCTTTCCCTTCCCCACATCCCACCGACTGCTGCCTTCTCTGGTAGAAGCATTTCAGCCTCATGTTGAGGTTCTTCTATTTTCTCCAGAATTCTGTCCTCGGCCATCTCTTCTCCCTCTCCATTCTCTTCCCCACATGCATTCTTGGATAACCCTATGCACTGTGGTCATTTCAACCATGGAGACGAATGTGAAGCTTCCATCTCAACCCTGAAGCACGTTCCCCTCTTTCCCAAGTGATGCCAAGGTACGTCTGAAGACTGGTCCTAACTCTATTTGTAAATCCAGGCTTAAAATCAAGATGATCGATCTTACCAGATAAGAGTTTTAAAAAACATGAAGAAGCCAGTTTATAAAGACAGGCATTATAATAGACAATGACATGTTATCTGTTATCTTCACCCTGAAGCACAGGCTGATATTATTTTGCAGACTTCTCATTAGTAATCCCAAGAGAATCTCTCTGGTGATAACGGGCATATGGATGGGATGGCAAAGAGCAAGCAGTGCATCTGTCTATACAGAAAAAAAAAAAACATTGCCCAATTTTCTGCCAGATCAGGCTGCTATGCTCCATTTAAATTGGAACACAAAGTAATATTCCTACATTCTGACACCAACAGACTTGTCCCCTCTACCCCTGGAGAGCCATGTTGCTAAGATTTTCTCTGATTGGTTTTGAAGCACTTAATCTCCATACTAAATTGAAGATTTTCTGGATATTTGATTCTGGTTCAAGGGCTGCTGTTCCTATATTCAAGTAGCGTATTATTATTACTATTATTTTAGGAAAGATAAAGGCAGGCATGCAAGTGAGCAAAGACCGACAAGCAGGAAGAGAGAGGAGGACAAAAAGCATTTTATTTATTATTTTTATTTAGCTGTTCAACTTGATTGCTCCCCCTGGCCCTGGGTCATGACCCTGGTCCTTGGAATGTATGTGCACTGCATTTGGAAAACTTAGCTACTAAGCCACCAGGGTGCGCCATAACCTGTCACCCTCGTCTTCTTCAGAACCATCCGGGAGTTAGGGCAAAAACTGCCAAGGGGGTCAATCTTACATTAGTTCAGATCCCTCCTACATCAATGCTACCGACTGTTGGAGTCATGCATCTCTGAGGCACTGATTCCTCCCATAAGACTGAAAAGGCCTGTCTCCATTATGCATGACTATTTATGATAATGATTATCTACCATTAGGAACTTTAATGTTCTCCTCCCCAACTAATTTCTATTGCTGATACACACACATACACACACGCACGCACACACGCACGCATGCACATACTATAAATGCACATGTCACTAGTTATTTTTACCAATGGAATGAAAAATCCATTTTAATAATAATTCAATTAAGATAGATTTATTTGCTGTTGAAAAATATGAAAAGCATTTCTAAGCCAGTGAAAAATTCTTTTCAGCTCTTTCAGCTTTCCTTTCACCATCAAGGGCATACACACAACGCTTCCACACAAACATTAGATGAAATGCCCAGCACGGGGTGGAGAAATGTACACACACAAGCAGTGTGGAAAAGCCACAGGCTTGTGCAAGGAAACTCTTCAATAAAATATCGCATGTGTTTCAAAGCTGGCAATGCATAGCCCAGCTCTGATCTGCTCTTCCCAGTCACACCTCCAAGATACTTACTTCTATGCAGGCTTGCAACTGTCAGCTTGGCCTCCGGGAGGCAGTGTGGGTTCCTGAATGTATCTAAGACACACCTGAAGTACTTAAAACATTACCTCTACAAGTCTGAAATAAATCAAAATGGAAAAATAATTCAAGAAAACATAAAAGCATATATGCAGGGTCACAATTAATATAAGATATCCACACCCCCTAGTAACAGGAGATTATTAGTTACTGAACTGAAAAAAGAAAATGTAAGACTTAGAGAAGGGCTTGGTGACCCTTTTCTCCTTCTCTGGCTTTATTCCTCATTTCCTCCTCTTCCCTCCTGACACTAGGGAGTGGCCATTTAAGGACCAAGGAGCCAGGTGCAGCCCCTCTAGAGTTACACTGAGGCACAACCACGCTCATCTGTTTAGTACTGTCCATGGCTGCTTTCATGCTTTGAGTGGAGCCTTTGCCACAGACACCATGTCTCATGAAGCCTGTAGTGTTTATCACTGAGCTCTGCACAGAAGCTTGCCAAGGCCTGCTCTAGATCTCTGGCATTTTCCTCTTTGCTTCAAGGTACAGGCAGGCATTACAGTGAGCAGAGGCAGCCAGGCAGAAAGAGAGAGAAGGAAGAAATGTTCTGTTCATTTTATTTAGTTGTGTATATTGGTTTTTCCCAGGTCCTTGGGATGTACTTGGCCTGTGCCAGCTAAAGGCAACCGATAAATCGCTACTCCACCAGGGTGCCAATATACGGTATTTTTCAACAGGGGATCCAGAGAGCACAGCGGTAAATATAAAATACTTTGATATACGTCTGACCAGTCAGGAGGGGTGCTGGCTTCTTGAAACACATGTCTGCAATATGATGAAATTAGCATCTGTCAGCCTGCAGTGAGTCACCTACAGGGAAATACCAATAAAAGAAAACTTGGACACAGATGCAGAAACTATAAAGGATCTGCCATTAGTAAATTATTAAAAAATAATTTCACTTTAAAACTGAGTCACCTATTTACATGGTTGCATACAATAAATATATATTTTATATATCAAAATTATATTAGATCATTAAATTTATATTATTACTTAAATTTTTTGGATCTGTACAATTTCGAAGACAAATTAATATAAGCTGATATGCTTATATAATTAAATAAAGCTTCCTTACCTTTCTAATAAGTTTCGTAGATTTTTTGGTTATATTGCTTGGCATGTATATATTTTATCAATTGTATTCAGTGGCATGTTAGAAAATATTTAACAGCTCATACTGGAGGAAGGAGGCCTTAATTATTTTTTTCTCATTTTCCAATTACTAAACTATAAATAATAAACCATTATCTACTCCTCCCTACCTCTCTTTCTCCTTCCCTTCCTTTTCCCTTCCTCCTTCCCTCCCTCCTTTCTTCCTTCCAGGAAATCTGCAGGCAAGAATTAACAAACAGGAAGAGGCAGGAAGGAACGTAGAGAAGGAAGAAGCAATTTATTCATTTTACCTAGTTGTTCATCCTGGTTGTTTACCCTGGTGGTGGGTCTTGAACCTGGGATCTTGAGATGTACGTGGACTGCACTGAAATGGACTAGACACGAGGCCACCAACGGCGCACCCATGATCAATTTCCATGTGACATTCTAGTATAGGAATTGGGAATATATACTAACAATAACCTTTTACAAGACAGTAACAGTCAGTTCACAAACAGCATTGATTGGATTGCTTTTTAATTATGTGAGTACCATTAGGTAAGTAAGATACATTTATGTAAGTTTAACCTGTTCATGGTTAAACTTTACGTTCTACTGTGTTCAATATCAATACTGTTACTTCTGCATTGTTTTGGTTCACATTTGCCTTCATGCCTTTGCCTTCTTCATTTTTAATCCACATAATACATTTCAAATATGTTTACAATAAATTATTATAGCTATATGCACATGTATTTTGGAGTGACATATTTATATATATGCTTGTTTGTTATTTTTAATCCAGTCTGATATTGAGTGGGATAAATTGATCCATTCACAGGCAGCATAGTATCTCATTTGTTTCTGGAATTTAACAATATGGAATACATTGCTTTTGAGAGGGTAGCTATCACTAACATTTATATTAAACGAATTAGAGAAACACACTTTTATGTAAAGTAAATGCAGACGGCTCCCTCTGTTGAAACAAAGATATTTTATGATCTTGATGAGCATAACTCCTGAATAATACTTTTTAATTCTGTTGTGTATGTTCATTATACAGTGAGAAAGATGACAGATGCACAAATAGATAATGATCGAGCTCTGTAGATAGGCAGGGAGGGGAGGTCCTTCTAGGATTCACTTTGTATTAACAGTCATGATTTTGTAGTAGAATCGTAGATTTCATTCCATTTGTACTATATATTCAAAAACACTAAGGTGATGTCTTAAATGTTACAGATATAAAAAAAAGTGAAAGGTGCATCCTGGTGGAGTAGCAGTTAGTCATCTGCAAAGATCCAGGTCCGCATCCAGTGGAGTGCGGGTGACTAATGTGAACAATGTGAAAAACTAAATAGAAATAAAAACACTTCTTCCCCTTTTCTCTTCCTGCCTGCCTTTCTACTCACCTTCATTCCTGCCTGTACCTTCCCTTAAAAAAAAAAGTGAGAGAAGGAAAAAGTAGACCCTCTCTCCCAAAGGACAACTGAAACTCTAGCTCTCTAGCTGACCTGACTGTGAGCAGAATGCAATCTGTGTGCACAGGAGTTATTCAACAGCGAATTACGTCAGCCTCCTCTGACTGACAGCGTAGTCTACATTCATCCCAGGGACCCTGGTTCTAGGAAGAGCAATGAAATAAATCTAAAGTGCTTCTTCCTCTTCTCTCTTCCTGCCCGCCCCTGCTTTCCTTCATTCCTGCTGCACAAATGGCAGGAAGCGAGGGAGGGAGGGAGAGAGGGAGGGAGGAGTTTCAGACTAGACATTCATAATGCCATCCTGACCCCAAAATGGTTGCTCAGCAGTGGAAAAGGAAGTGTTTTCCTCAGTGGGAGGCTGATGAAATCCTGGCTCATCTAATTACCATTTTTTCCTAATGACCTTGACACCTACAAGAGTTGTGCCTCGGGTTTTCACAAAGGGCATAAAACATCCTTGATTTTCTCTAACTGGAAAGCTGCTGTATCTTCCACTCTCTTCAAGATGGGCTACAGCTTCCTCTGACTTGTACCGTCGATGCTGCTTTCCTTCTCGACTTGGGGCCCAGAGTCTCTCAGAGCTTTGAAAGTTTCCTTTCTCCGTTAAGACTAATAACATCAAACTCGTCTCTCTCTCATCTAATGCCTTCCTGTATAATTCTTCGATAATTTGTAGACTCCAGTCAAGAGGCAATAAAGCAATTTCCCCTACTTTGTTATGATTTCTTGCTTATAATGCTTCTTTTTTTTTTCCATTCATTGGAAAACAATATTAAAACAATGATGCTTTTGGTTGATCTCCAGCTCCTGCAAAACAGCGAGAATGCAGGGAAGGGAAGCACAAAAGCTTGTTCTCTTTTTCCCCAGAGGTCCCCTTAGAAAGTTTTAAGCAGCCTCTTGGGCGTCTGTCCAGCTTTCAACACTAGAACTTTATATACTTTTCTGATCCTACCTCATGACGGCGCTCTTTGTTTTGACTCCCAGAAAGATGAGCATACATTTTGGGTAAAATTTATGGAATCCAACTAGACTTGGATGACAGGATGTTTTAGTAAGAAGCTGACACAACAGAAAAATATAAATGCCTAAGTGGCTTTTAATTAAAATATGCTGACATATAAGTTAAGGTGAGGGCTTCAAGTAGCATAAGCTGCCTCCCAAGTTTTTATCTCTTGCTCTGGTTACCTTTTTTTTTTTTTACCAAACTCCAAACTTACATAGGCAACTCTTAATTTTCCAATAAGAACTGAAGTCTTAACACGGAGAATTGAAACACCTATCCTGTCCCCCAACCAGTTCCTCTCACAATGTCCCTATCTCTGTAAATGGCACTACTACCTACACATGAATCCAGAGAGCCCCTTGTCCATCTCCATCCTTCCTCTGTCATAACCATGGCAAGTAGCCAAATGATCAGCAAAATTCTGAAAGCTGGAAGGTATGAAAGTGTGTTTTGGATACCACTTTTTAGCATCTCCCCCTGCTACTTTCAGTCTGAGACATCAATATCTCTTGCTGATGCTACTGACATGGCCTCTGGTCTCCCTGCTTCCCTTTTCGATTTTCATTTGATTTTCCTTAAAACAGATGGAGGTGTTTCTCAATATGTAAACAGGTTTGCATCATTGTGCTAGAAGCCCTTCTGTGGCTTCCACTGCACTTCAAATCAACCCCAGCTCATTCCCCTTGAGGACCTGGCCTCTGCCTACCTTTTGACCTCATCTCATCCCACTCTCCTCCGGCACATCATTGTTTAGCTCGGACTTCTGTGTGTTTTTTTTTTTGAAGATGCCAAACCATTCCTTGGGACCTCTGTTAATTCTCTATCAAGATTGCTGCTCCTCCCACAGAAGCTCACCGCCGAGCTCCAGCATATTACCCATGTGACAGCAAAAACCATTTTCCAGAAAAGCCTTCCTTGACTGATTGATTTAATGTAGTCTCTTCCACTCTCCACTGCATCAGCTGACTTATTCTCTTTGCAGCGCTTATGAGGAGAAATCATCGGTTCATTTATTTGTGAACTAGTGTGAACTAGTCCTTCTCTTGAGAGCAGCCCTGTCCAGTAGGAGTGTCTGCCACATATGTGATCATAAAAATTTTAATAGCCACAATAAAGGAGCAAAAGAAATAAAATTCTTGTTATCTTAATGGTATACACATATATATGTTTGTTTTTTAAAGGAAAGGTGAACACAGCAATGAAGGTGAGCAGGCAGGCAGAGAGGAAGAGAGAGGAGGAAGGAGCATCTTATCCTACTTTCATTTTAGTTGTTTACACTGGTTATTTCCCCCAACTCGGATCCAGGATTCAGACCACGGGTATGTGGCCTGCATCTTTTGGAGGTGATTACTAACCACTGTTCCACCAGAGTGCACCTTTTAATGGCATATTTCATTTAATGTTACACAACCAAAATATTATTATTTTAACTAACATGCAATCAGTATTAAAAAATAGAGATATTTTACATTCTTTTTTTTTTTTTTTAATATAAAGTCCTTCAAATACCAGTGTTAACATGACTCTTTCAGCACATCTCCACTGAAACTGGTCACGTTTCAAGTGCTCTGCAGCCACATGTGGCTGGTGGTGACTGTACTGGACAGTACAACTCTAAAATCCAAGCTTCCCTACTATGTGACACGGGCTATCCAAACTGTGACCCCAGGTTTGAGACCCATGGCCAGTGAGGCAAAAAATGGATGAATGGATAGATGGATGGATGGATGGATGCATGATTGATGGATGGATGGATGTATGGATGATGGATGATGGATGGATGTATGGATGATGGATGTATGGAAGATGGATGGATGGATGATGGATGGATGGATGGATGGATGGATGTATAGACAGACAAAGTGTAAGCTCCATCTGAGCGGGACCTTTCCTGTCTTGTTCACTTCTTCATTCCTTACATTTATAGAAAGAACAATGCTCAAGAAATATTTCATTAGTGAGAGACTAGTTCAGATAATTTTGAGATATTAGTAGAATTCTTCAATAAAGAAGAAAAAAATACCAATCTTTATGACAATTTTTAGAGCTTAAAATCATCTAAGTAAACTGATGAGCTAGCTTGGGTGAAGAAAAGCACTTACTAAATAATGTAAGTAAGTATTTGGGGTAGATCACTATTATTTTTGTGTTCTCTGCAATCTCATGATAATGCTGAGCTCCCCATTGGTACCCACTAAGTCCTGACATAAAATGCTCCTCTCTGCTCATCTCCTAGACAGTTCTATTAATTCTTCACATCTCAACTAAAATTCACACTAGAGTGGAAACTGAGTCTCCAGCAGGCATCTTTAGACATACCTTCATTTGGGATTCTACAACACTTTGAGAGCCCATTATAGCATTAAACTTACACTTCGAATGGAGGTTACCTGTCTCAATTTCTGTGAAAGGCCTCTGATTTCACTTCCGGGTTGGTAACAATAACATTTTAGAACTTCCCAAGAGAAAACAATTTAGCTGACTGATGAGATGGGAAAAGTCTTATATACCCTGGTCCATATGTGTGTCAATTAGATGCAATTAGTGTGTCTCATCTGTCCTGAACTCAGAGGGAAAGGTTGTGATTGGTTATTCAAAGCCTTCCATAAATGGTGCACTGGTCAGAAAAGGGTAAATATATAAACTAATTAGATAGGGATCAATCCATTTATTTGTTATTAAGAGACCTGGACTGGACCTTGGGAGTAGAAGGGTAAGATCAGGTCCAGGTTGATCCTGGCCTCCCTAGGAGAAGAAGATCAGAAATTGTCTTCTCATGGAATTCTTTGTAGGAAATGACAGATGAATGTGGAAGCCTGGGTCCACTTGGTCTCCTGATGACACTATACCTAAGTAAGTGGCATGGAGGACTAGGCTTCTGTAATTAGAACATTCTGCAGGGTTAGATGGAAACGAAGTACACACCTTCTCTATGCTAAGGTGTCCCCTATGAGTTCACTCTTGTTCATGGCAGCTATGTACACTGTATGAGGAAGTAAAATATACTAAACACTTGTGCGGGTGCTGGGCTGTCTGACGTATCTCTTGTCCCATATCTTGCATGACGCTAAACAAAAACAGTATTAGTTTGAAAACCACTGTGTCTTGTGAGTTTGACAAGATGGACCACTGTGTCTGAGCAGTGACCTGCAGCCAGATTCAGACTTTCCAATACTTTCTCTCAAGTCTTAGTCTTGAGACATAGCAACTGGGAAGAAGCTGCTTACAGAGAGTCCTCACTCAATTGTTGGACAAAAATATTGAAGCTTCCCTTACACCCATCTGAGAGCCAGGAGAGTGAGGGCAAGGAGAGCAGGAGTGCCCATGTTCAGGGCTCGATCTGTTGGGTGGGGTGGTAATGAGAGGGATAGATGAGATGAAGAAAAGATCACTCACAAGTACACAGGACTTAAAGTACAGCTTTACCCAAGTGAAAGGCCTCTGAATGTCAAATTGTTGCCACTTCAACAATATAATAAATCAAGCAGTGACTCAGGCCAGAGACTATTTTTGTTTCTCTGATACAAATAAAAAAGAGAGAGAACTGGGTATGCCCTGGTGGCCTAGCAGTCTAGTACACCTGGGAGCAGTCCCACATACATCCCAAGGTCCCGGGTTCAAGACTCAGGACCAGGGTGAACAACAAATGCAAATAACAAAATGAAAAAAATAAAGCTTATCCTCCTCTTCTCTCTTCCCTCCTTCCTGTTTGCCTACTCACCTTCATTCCTACCTATACCTTTCCTTTTAAAAAAAAAAGGGGGAGGAGAAAGAGAGACAAAGAACATACATCTGCTCACATTTTATAAGCATGTGTCTTTCTTTAGTATAATACCCACTCCTTAAAGTTTAGGGCACCTTTGTACACTTCTGTATCCCTAGCTATTGGCTTAGTGCCCAGGACTCAGGGAATAATAATTTCAAAGACTCAACAAATTAAAAATGAATGACTAAGGCATCTTCAACCCTTAATTTCTAATCTCACCAGTCTTTTAAAAATTTTTAGGCTTAACCAAAGTTCCCAGTGGGAAGACATGCAAAAATTATGAATATAGTATGAGTTTCTTTCCTCTGAAGACCTCTAAATTGTATACATGAAAAACATTCATGAAAAGTTAATCTCATTCATGTTCTTATATCTCTGAAGTCATAAACATAGTATTAGAAGATTGAGAACATTTTGAAAAAGCACCAAGTTCCAAAGAGGCAATTCAATTTTGTAAAGTTAAACAAAAGCAGAATGTCTGGGCGAATCATAAAGACCAGCTTCTTGAAGGCACTTTACACAGAAGTCAATTCCAAGCAAGGGAATAGAGGCTGAGAAAGTGGAAAATGAACAGAACAGATTTTAACCTAAAAAGACAAATACCACAAGAGGAAATCTACCGTCAAATTGGTATCAAAGAGGAATACTCACTGCAGAAATTATTAGTTTTTTAAAAGAAATGTACAGGCAGGAATGAAGGTGAGTAGGCTGGCAGACAAGAAGAGAGAGGAGGAAGATGCATTTTCTTTTACTTTGATCTAGTTTTCACACTGGTTGCTTCCCCCTGAGCCTGGGACTTGAACCCAGGGGTACATGACTTGCTCCTTTGGAGATAACTGACCTAACCACTGCTCCACCAGGTGCACCAATGCAGAAATTATTTGAATAATATAACCAGTAAGATATCTAAGACCTTTTCCTAACATGACACTTAAAACAACTACAATTTACCAGGAATCATTTATAGGAATGTTAGAGAGAGAGGAGGTAAAGAGTAATGAGAAGTCTTAACAAACAAATTAGTCAACACAACCTTTTAGGATATGGTTAATTCTCCATCCAGGCTTAAGGTAAATTACCTAATTTGAACTTTGAACTTATGGTCAGATAAAAGGCTTTGATAGCCTGTGTGGTTTAATTGATTTTTAGCTTTCTTTAAACAAAGAGTTTCTGCCAAGTCAGGTCTAAGGGATACTGAGTAAAAAGTAAGTCATGGTGAAGAATAGAAGCTAAGACTGGTTGAATATCTGCCTGATTTAAAACTAGACACCTATCTTATTACAAAGACAAGGTAGGAGTCAACCAACAAAAGTAGATTATGAGCCAGATTTTCCAGATGCATTCAAAGACTTGTTTTTGATACGATTGCTTTCACAAGAACAGATTCAGGAACCCTGAAGAAATATTCTATTGCAGCAGCCTGAAAGTGTCAAACATTGTGGCATCATAAATACAAAATAAATGTCTTTATATGATCAGAGGACACTAAAATTAATCTTCAGTTTCCATGTTTTATTTTCAAGTTCAACTGCACAGCATCTTGCTGGTTAATTAAGCCATCCAATATGTTTACACATTTTATAAACTTGTCTGATTCTCACTCAAATTTACTGTCCAGCAGGAGGGTGATAATTTAGAAATGGAAATATTCATCAGGAAAAGACAATTTAGAACAAGAAGAACAGGACAGAAAGGGAGGCAGGTCAGGACTTGGTCTAATTCACTGAGGCGCTGCTGAGTGCTGCTGCCAGAGTGTTTTAAAAAAGACTGGGGCTGTGGGGTTTGGATCCCCAAATAAATCAAACTGAATTTTTTAAAAGGAAAGGTACAGGCAGGAGTGAAGGTGTGTGCAGACAGGCAGGCAGGAAGAGAGAGGATGAATAAGCATTTTATTTATCTTATCTAGTTGCTCATCTTAGTTGTCCCTCCACCCCCTCCCCACGACCCTGGGACACAAACTCAGAATCTTGGAATGTACATGGGCTCTGACGGCTTGAGGCTGAGGAGTTAACTGCTAAGCCATCAGGACATGCCTCTCAATCTGAATTTGATCTTCACAAAAGGCTTCTGTAATTTTGTTTGAAAGAGTGTATCTGAAAAAGAATACCATAAAAATATCACATTAAATGTAGATATAAAAACACATTAAAATAAAAATTAGGCTCTTGGAATTATGTTTGCCATTTCCATTTGTATTAGGTTAGTTAACTGAGGTCGTAATGGATCTGTTAACTTATTACTTTCACATAATGTTTACAAAGATTAGGGAAACCATATACCTAACGGAAAGTATAAATGTTTTCTTTGTAAAAGAGGGCTGGAGAAAAAAGAAAGTAAAAGAAAAAGAACAACAAATGGAAGGGAGAAAAACTTGGAATAAAGAAAATACTTTATGAAAATAATTAGAGGCCAAATAAAGCAAACGAAATCTCCTGAGTATCTTTTTTAAAGATCTAAAACAATTTCAAAATCTGAAAGAAAAGACAAAAAGGGGAGAGTAAAGAAACAGAGCAATATGGAGCTCAATAAGTAATAGTATGAAAAGGTGAAATGATAAACCAAAACTGAAACTTAAAAATATATATTACTGAAAAAAAATTTGCTGTTGTTTTTGTAAGGAGCTAAGCACCCAGAAAATAATCAGACTCTACAAACAACAAACGTTGATGCAAAAGAGATTTTTCTGTAATGTTGTTTATATGTTACAATGCCAGAAAAGGTAGACACCTTATATTAATGATGTATCTATCCCTTAAAAGAGTTTGGGGATTCTCTTCAGATTCATCTTAAGAGTTTGCTATATGTTATTATTTTTATTGTTTAAGGAAAGGTACAGGCAGGAATGAAGTAGGCAGTAGGCAGGTGAGTAGGCAGGTAGGTAGCAAGAGAGAGGAGGAAACACTTTTGTTTATTCTGCTTAGCTCCTCCTAGTCCCGGGATGCAAGTCCAGGTCCATGGGATTTAAGCAGATAGCACATGATCAAAGGTGGTGGACCCAACCTCCACACCAACAGGGCATACCATTATATATTATTTTTATAGGTATGGTTTTTTAATTCAAAACACCTCCCATTGGTCAGCAAACTGGAAGAGCTTCAGATTGGCAGCATTTGCATACCTCAGCAAGAATCCTAAGAATAAAAAAATGATGACTAATCACCTTTCTATACAACTAGGAAAACAAAGAATTAGTGGGGATTCCAGGGAGCAGAGCAATGTGACGCCTGCATCTGTGAACCCAAGTAGGTACAGCACTGAGTAATACATGAGAGGTGACAAAGCAAGTCATATCTTCAAATGGGTTGGCATACTCTCCTTTCAAGAGCCACATCTGATTTATTCACAGCAACTTGGTGGAGCAATTCTTTGGGAAAGGCTGCTAGGCTAAGTCTCAGATCAGGGGTGAAAAATACTGGGATAAATAAATACATAAGGTAGGAGTAACAGAAGTCATGTATACTTAACACATGTCACCTCTGATATAAAGAAATATTTGACAATCCTGATATAGACAGTATCTGGAGAGACTTCCTTTTGCTGTTCACGGAGGGGCCCTAAAGCAATTATAACAAGAGATTAAGCATTTAGTCACAGAAAAAATTATATATATATATATATATATACATATACATATAGACTCACACATACACTATATATTATGCACACAAATAAAGATATCTTGACAATGGCTGAAGAGTACAGTCATAGAAAACATGACTTTTAAGATCAGCACATGCTAGAATACAAAATTTGTTTGTTAAAAAATTAGGTTCTTTATTAAATAGTCAACCACTGGTAGATTAGGTTTTTCTACATTAAAAGAATAACTTAGGGGAAAATCCATTTTTCTATCTACCCAATTATGTAAATTACTTAACATTTACACAGTTATGCGGATTACTTCCTCATTCTCTCCACAATTAATTATCTTTGAAGCCAGCTGTATGTGGGGCTGGCTGCCTCCTGCTTCTTCCCAGCTGTTTTTCTACATTTCAGTACCTTTACCCCATGTGTCAGGGAACCCCCAAAGGAGGAAAAGGAACTCTCCTTGCAAGAAATCCTGAGGTTCTGGTTAACCACAAAAACAAATGGCCTTATTTGGATGCACATTTTATTGACAAAGAATCCGAAACCATCCGTTAAACACAAACATTTTGTCAGTGTCTATGCCAAGGTATTTTAAAGCCCGTCACGAAATGATCATAATCTAATTATGCAATTAACCTGAACTGCACAATATTTGACTATTCCACTTAAGGAGTTTTTTATTTGCTGTTTGCATGCCCCTTGTTAATCAAAAAAAAAAGAAAAGAGAGGACAAGAAGAGGCCACTGATAAAGCCGGTGTCCTATGCACAGAATGGACACGTGTGGTTAGGATTCATCCGCTCTCTTTAAAACACCCTGGGAAGATGGAAATTGCTTTTAATTATAAAAATAAAAACAAAACTTCATTTAAAAGCTTGAGATAAGAGCCCATCTATCTGCAGTTCTCATGTGACACTGGCCGAGTGCTCCTTATTGAGTTACCTGACACATCCTCTTCCTCTGTTTACAGGTACAGCCAGCCTTAGCAGAAATGTCATTGTAAGTCTTAGTATGGGTTCATTCATATTGGCACAAAGTACATAAAAGAGAGCTGACAGATCTTATCTATATTTGAATTCAAATGACAGAGTGAAAGATGGCATCTTTTCACCTGCAGTTGGACAAAAATTGAACCAGAGGGGAAAGAGGCTTCCCTGCTGGGGTTACAGACACCTCATCACTTACTTAAGGCAGCAATGCTAAGGGTGGGACAGGATTCACATTTTTTTGAGATTTCTGCAGCTTCTGTCTTATTTGTAAACCTAAAACAAAGCAACACGAAACCCCTACAGCAAAAGGTTGAGAAGCAGGCTTAGATTTTCAAAATGAAAAATTTCTCAAAGTCCAGCAGTCAATGTCTAATATGAGGTATTTTGAAGAAAGACGGAAGGGCAAAGATTAAATTATATATTGTCATTGCTCTCATCATTTTCATTATCTCTAGAAAGCATTTACTAAACATCATCTGCACAAGAACAAATTAGAATATTCCACAGACAAAAAAAATTAAAGATTGCACAGAGATTGAAAATCAAATATCTGAACAAAAGATAAAGAGCATATTTATATTTTAGATATAATAAAGTATTGCAAAATAGGGTATCCTGGTAATTGCCTATTTCGACAGACTCAGATGGCAGGTCAACGGTTTTTCTTTCCTTACTAGAATTAAAAGATATCTCTTAGCAATCCTTCAAAAATGAAATCATGTCTATATGCCATTTAATTGATTAAGAAAATACCCCAGTAACACCATTTAGTTAGTTAGGGTACACATGCGAAGAAGTCTGCAAAAGTACTAAAATGGATTTTCTTTGGGACAGCAATGGCTTGACTAGAAGTCTCAGCACATAAGGAATAAGACGTTTCATAACTTGTTTAAAGAAGGAGAAAGAATTCATTTTTCAAATGGAACATGAAAAGGTCAGGAACAAAGTCTATTTTTCTCAAGAGATTAGTTTAGAAGCGGCATTTTAAGAAATAATTGTCTCCTACCAAGAAAACACTAGAGCAGAAAAACAGTACTTTTGAGGAAGAAACTGACACGGTCAGTAAAATTTTGGAAGTTAGTATGTGCAGAGAGAATGGTCAAGATGAGGCAGACTGGTTGCCCAGGTGATCAGAAAATAAAGAAAATGAGGTAAGTAGTAACACTGCCTTCCAGGCTTGCTGGTCAAGGGCAAGAATTTCAGGAAGAATTGGCTATTCTTAATAATAATAACACAGCAACGAAAGTAACTTGTATTAAATGAAAAATTTTCAAATGCACAGAAGCTGTTCCAAGGATTCCACATGTACGAGCTCAGCTCATGTGATCCCATGATCTGTGGTAGTAGTAGAATGATAAACATCACATTGCCATTTCACATATGGGGAAGCTAAAGCTTTGCAAGGTTATGGACTTTGACCTTGGTCACATCCTGAGTGTGAGAGCCTAACTTTGAAAGTACTTTTGGCAGACAATAAATTTCTAAGATATATTTTTTTAATATTGCCTTCTCAAGAGCTCTCATTTTCTGAGGTACATGCTATCTTAAAATGAAAGTGAAATTTTAAGAAGCAGTACAAGAAGAAAGCACAGTTTGCCTTGTAGTTAGTCTCAAAGGAAAGTGATCCCAATAGGGTGGATTCAGTGTAGCAAACAGAAAAGATTAAACATAGAGAAGGGTGTTGACTATGAATGCATTGGACTCAGACTTAAGTCAGCACAGGATACTGAACAAGTGAAACAAACCTGAGATCAATGAAAAACAGAAGCATGGGTGCAGCAAAATGACACCAATAGCTGTCGCTTAAGAGAAAGGCAGATATTCCAGGTACAGTTTTAAGACTGATAATGGTCTATCTGTTGAAGAGCTGGTACTACTAGAAAAGACATTTGATCTGTTGATGAGTGGGAAAGGGGAAAAGAAGGCTTCCAAAGAACAAAGGTTATTAAGAAGTTCCAGGAAAGGCACACCCTGGTGGAGGAGTGGTTTGGTCACCTGACTCCAACTGAAGCACAGCCCACATACATCCCAAGGACTGGGATTCACATCCCAGGCTGGGAGAACAATCAAGATGTATGACTAAATAAAAATTAGTGCTTTTTTCTCCTCTTTCCTCCTGCCTACCTGCCTGCCTACTTACCTTCAGTCCTACTTGAACCTTTCCTTTTTATTTTTTAAACTTTCAGGACAAAGTCTCAGGTCAGCTCTGGTCATCTATGGCCATTATCAAATAAAAGCTCTTTAACTCTCATAGACTCCCAGGAATATGTTCCAGTACCTTGACGAGGATTGCTCATGCTTAATTCTGCCAGACTTCTAACTCGCTGTGACACTGCTGCTCTCGTGAAAGCCAGGTAGGATGTGTGCTTCATAAGATGTTGAGAACATGGAGTGAAGACATTGAAAAATGAGTCATGATTAAAGTGCTTTTTCTAAAGCTATTTTATGACACTAATACAACAATAAAAAGCATCGTAAGATATCAGCAGCTTCAGCCTCTAGGTTTGTATACACTCTACACTGGCAATAGTCATCCTTTTCATAGTCATGAATCCCATCATCCTTTGCTCCTACCACCTCTCTCCCTTCCCCTCTGGTAATCTCAGTCAGGATCCAAGTGTTAGTTTTTATTTTGTTTAATCTGTTTGCTTTATTTTTTTATATTCCTCATAAAGTGAGATGATTTAGTATTTGTCATTTTCCTACTGACTTATTTCACTTGTTATAATTCCGTAAATTTCTATCCATGTTGTTACCATGGCTGTATTTCATATGTTTTTTTTTTTAAAATAACTTTAGTAGAATTCCATTATGTACATACACAACATCTTTATTCATTCATCTGTCAAAGGACATTTAGGTTGTTTTTATACATTGGTTTTTGTAAAAAATGCTTCAATGAGTATAGGGGTACCTATATCTTTTTGAATTAATGTTTTTTTATCTTCTTGGGATAAATACTTCTAAGTGGAATTTCTGGATTATATGTTATTTTTAACTTTTTGAGGAAATCCAATATAGTTTTCCAGAGTGGCTGCTTCTTCATCTCTCATTTTTGAAGTTCAATGATTTGCATAACTGTAAAAGGCTATGAGTTGGCTATCAAGGGAATTATGTCACTAATATTGGAAAAATATTACTTTCCTTCTCCGTGTCTCTGTTTCTTCACCTTTAAAATGCAAGAGATGGACTGAGTATTTTTATCAGGAAACCACTAATACCAGGTAAAGCTGACTAGAACTTCAGCTTCAAAAGAGATAAAAATGGGTCCACTCTGAATCAGAGGTGAGAGCTTGAAGGAAAGTGAGGAGGCTGATGGACTGGAGGAGGTGGAGGGGTCAGGGAAGGTCAAGATAAACAGAAGAGAGGGCTCAGTGAGAAGCATCAGGTTAAAGTGGAAAAGGGAGGTGGCCCTGGAGAGAGTCTGAACTAACCATTTGGAAGTGGGGCAGGTTTGCATTCTGACAGTGATGGCAAAGTGTACTGGCAGCAGTGGTAGGCCAAAGGTGCTTTGTGAGGAGGGCTCAGGAAACCAAGGAGCTGAGGCATGAATGGTTGGTACGTGGAATGAATGAAGATGGAAAGGGCGACTGATTGATGTGACAGATTCTAGAAAGCAATTTGTGACAGCATAAGGTGTGAAAAGCGTGATTCACTTGCATCCACCTCCAAGAAAGAGAACAAGGAATTATGTAGAAATAACAATGAAGCAAAAAGAGGGCTATTCAATTTCTAACCCTGGCCACGTGCAGATTTAAGAGTTAGCCGCCAGCGGTGCACCGCAGTGGCTCATGGTTAAGCCTGTGTCTGGGGAGCAGTTCACAAACAGCCCTAAGACCCAGGTTTGTGGTCTGGGACAAGGGTCAACTAAAACAAATGAACAACTAAATAAATAAAATGCTGCTGGAAAAAAATACAGTAGCAATCACTACCAAGATCTATAGGGAGTCAGATAGTTTAGTTGTCACATTGTTGAATAGTTTCCACTTTCAAATAGGAAAGTTCAGAGAGAACTTTCTGAGAAGTTTTTGAGGGCAAAATTTCTAAATAAGAAATTTCATTTGGAATTATTGAATAACGGCAGTACTTCTGTGTCAGGCATTGTCCAGTAACAAGTTTGAGATTTACAATCAGCTCAGAATCCATTGTTCAGAAGTTTTGGGCTAGACAGCGAGGGTGGTGGTGATGGTGTTCATGCTGGTGGTGGTGGTGGTGGTGGTGTGTGTATGTGTGTGCGTGTGTGTGTGTGTGAGTACATGTGTGTGAGAGAGTATATGTGTGTGAGAGAGTATGTGTGTGAGAGTGTGTGCATGAGAGTGTATGTGTGTGAGAGTTTATGTGTGTGTGTGTGAGAGAGCGTGTATGTGTGTGTGAGAGAGAGTGTGTGTGGTGGACAGGAGAGTGAAAGAGGTAATCAGAGCAATCTTCTAGAAAAATCATTTGAAGGATTACAAAAACTATGCCTGAGCATCACATATAGTGATTAAATATTGCAATGACAAATATTGTCAATACGAACATTCTGATTTTTCCCTTTATGGGCTAATTGATATGTTAAGTCAATCATTTTAGCCAAGAGGGATAGACAACAGATCTCCAGGGGACCAGGTTTGAAATTAATATAGCAGTTCTTAACTGACAAGAAACCAGTAAATGTTTCTATTTGGGGACCAAAAAATCAAGTTTTTCATAATAAATTTCTACAACAAAAGTATCTAGAGACTGTCCTACAGAATTAAACACTCAAAATACCAAGTTGAGGTTCTCTGAAATAAACAAATACACATTCATCCTCCTCCTCTGTATAAACAAATCTACCCACTTTACAAGGAAACAAAAAAACAACAAAAGTGCAATATAAATACCAAGATGACAGCTTTACTGAATGCCTACTGTACTTATGGCCCTAGTATCAACAGCTAATTCTATGTCCCCCACTTCCACTCTTCAGGTCAGTCACTGAAAAGTGTGAGGCATTGTGGGGAGGAAGCTTGTCTTTGTGCCACACTCTTAGAGAATATTACCGACTGGACAGATTGACATTTCTGCAAATGCTAAACTGATGACAACAGCGGCACCAGAATAACCGCATTAGTGAAAGCTGAAAAATGAGATCACTGGACAGGGAGCTATTTGACATGGAATGACTATATTTGAATTTGACATCTGATCATGAAAAGTTGTAAATGGAATTCAGAGGATGTGTGGAGTAGAGAGGAAGATCAATGTGCCAACCTGTGAAACATTATCCTTTGTCAACTCCAAATTCAAAGGCTAAACATTAATTTATCATGCTTCATGCTCTTTGATCACACCCTTTATGCAAAGAAAGTGTTGACTGAGCATTGTTCCCCAGTAAGGCTTGTGAAAGTCAAATACATTTGTGAACTATAAATACAATTTCATAGGCTAATAGTCACTAATAGTTTGTAATCAACGGACAGCCTGTTAGATAAATAGGATACTGACATTTCAGCAGAAGTACCAGGGTTCTCCTCTCAAATACCCTAAAGGAGATCAACTCTTTTGGGGGTGGATTTTTTTTTTTTTTTGGAGCCTTTTACTATCTACTGACTCAAAACTCTGTTCAAGTTTGTCCTTTTCTACATTCCCATTAAAACCTGCTTCAGACAAGGTTCTAAAAATATGAAGACACAACCAGATGGTCCTCACATGTTTAAATGGCACAACAAACCTGATACCAGGAAAGGAAGCAGCACAATTTAGTTGCAAGAAGTGGTCGTAGTTTGGGGGATGGGAGTCTCTGGAGCTGTGCTGGTTCAGGATTGAGTTCTTGCTTTGCTAATTCTTTGTTTTATCACACCATCTTTCTCATCGTTAATTTCCTCATCTATAAAATGAGGACAATCATGTGACGGAAAACAGGAGCATATGTGGGGGACTTTCTGCAAGTGAGAAAATATTTCCCTTTGGGTAAATGCATTGCCTTGGATACTCGAATTAGCAAGAGGAGTGCAGTCTGGATTGAGTCCCATTCTTCCTATCAGCCAAGTGCATTTGTATTCAGTGCACAAACAGCATTACGGTCCATGATAGCTCATAATAGTTACCTAGCAGGGCTGTCTGGATGACTAAAGGAAGTGGTATGTGTGATCATGCTATCACAGAGCCTATGTCAGTCATTACCCACTTTCTGAAAGCTATTTTCTGCAGTCCCTCCAACTTACATTTCATCATTGCACAGATGTGAATACATACAGACAGACACACTCACTGAATAAACTGGCTTAATAGAAAGTTATATTAATATCTAGTAAATAGTGATACATTTCCTTGAAATATTTAGACTATGGGAGAGGTTATTTCTGATTTAGTTCATCAGAATAATTCTGCTTTTATTCATTGTGTATAAAACAGTGAACACAGACGTAGTCTTGCCTGGTGTGCCTAATAATAAACTTGAAAGATAATTATATGAGGAACAAGTAGTGTGGCATTTTAACCATCACTCTATGCTTATGAAAAGAAGGACAATCAATAAATTAATGTTATGACTTGAACAGTCCACATCCTTATCCCAGGAATTCTCTAACTATTCTTATGATGTAATAAATCTCACTAGAGTGAGTTGGTGCATTGTCCATTAAGAACACCACTAGTTTAGCTTGAGGCTACAATGTGACAGAATATTTATTTTCATAGAGAAAAGTGGGACATTCAAAGGCCTGCCTGTGGGCAGAATGCTTGGATGCTAAGGGCTCTTCCAGGTGGAGACCAGTACTTGCCTTACTCTTGTTATTTATTTTTTAAAATTTTATTGAAGGACATTGCATCATAACCTTCTATAGCTTTAAGTGTACATCACTGTAAATCAACATTATATAATATATAATACATTAAGCTCACCACCAATATATACTTCACCATATACTTGACCCCTTTTACTGATTTTACCATCCATCTCTCCCTTTCCTTCCAGTAACTACTAATTTGAGTCTATAGACTAAAAATTCATTTTGCTTGATTTTATTACTTTTTTGTTTGGTTTCTCTGTGTAACACATATGAGCGAAATCATATGATGTCTGCCTTTGTCCTTCTGTTTTATCTCACTAAGCATAATTCTAGGTCCATTCACATTGTTGCAAATCACAGAATTCCATTTAATAAATAGCTGAGTACTATTCCATTGTGTATATATACCACATCTTTAGCCACTCATCCATCAATGACCACTGAGTTTATTTCCATCTTGGCTGTTGCAAATAATGCTGCAATAAACACGTGGATGCATAAAGCTCTTCAAATTAGTGTCTTTGTGGTTCTAGGTAAATAGCTAGAAGTGAAATAAGGAAATTCTATGGAATTTCGCCTTATTCTTGACTCATTTCCCATGAGTATGTTATAGATTTGGCATTGAATTGTACTGATAGCAGAGGCTAAAAGATTCTAAGCAGCAAACCCACTTGCATTCTTGGTACTTTGTACTGTTACGCATGGGAGAACATGACACTCTCACTCTATAGTATAATACAAAGGAAAAGATATTTAGCTACCTGTTAAGACTACAAACACACATGTACACATGTGCACACATATGTCAATACATGTACATACCACTATGAATAATTCAGTGAACTGGAGATTTCAAGGTGAAATATACCAAATGTAGGAAGCTCAACATTGTTATAACTCCATGAAATTTGTATCAGCTGAAAATAGTTTAAAGACTCATTTAAAGTCATATCCATTCCTGTACTTTGTATTCCTACTGAACTCTGGGACAAGAATATGAAGAAGCTCTCTCAGTGCTTCACAGGGTGAAAATGAAGACCTGTATGTTATTTTCTTCCTCCCAGAAAGCTTTTTGACATTATTATCAATATTTTTAAAATATAATACCACATGCTATATAAAATGTAAAAATGTAGTATGTAAAATAAAGTATTTTTAATGACAAGAAAAATATTAGGTTGAGAAATGACGGCATTCATTGTAACAGCATTTGAATTTGGATTCCATGTACATGTGGTAAATGGGAAATTATTGTCTTGCTTGGCTCTGTCAGTTTTCTGTCAACTAAATGACCAGTTGAACACCAGAGGCTGGGGAGAAAACCTTGGTAGAATTAATCTTGCAGATGCAAACATTCTCCTCAGCTCAACTCATGGAACTAAAACATATTTCATACTAAGATTATGGGAGAGGAATATTCCTTTAAAATATATTTGTACTTGTGCTCCTTTTGTCTTTTCTTTTAGGATAATTGACTTTTCTGAATGCAAATGCTGGAATCGCAATGAATGATCCTTTACTATAAGCTTTAGCAAATACATGAGTAACATTTAAATTTTAAACTTTGTTCCACTTTTCCAAACAGGAAGATGCCTCGCTCTTTTCCAGTCATGGATCTGAAATGAGTCTCAATTCATTTATCAGAGATAATTGTATCTTCGGCATCTCACCTAGGGCTTTGCAAATCTTTAGTTCACATTCATCTCTGGTCCAACTGACCCTGACAAAGGATATGAGGATACATTTGTTTTGGTGGAAAATAGGGAGTTATTGTCTGCAGATCTTCTGGATTGTCTAACTCTTGGGAAGAGTCTATTAGCTCAGCAGGCCATGGCTAACCCGTTTATCACAAAATCCATCAGGTGCTGTCCTGAAGCATCCTTTTATATTTTTCCTAACAACTGAAGGGTTTGTGGTAGGTTAGAATTTCAGAAACCAGGTGACTCTCTCCATAGGATCTATTAATGCTGGGTCTTTTGCATAAATTTTGATAATATTCACACGTACTGAAAGACAATTATTCAGTAACATTCCTTAACTGACATCAGAAGTCACCTGGTTATGAATTTCTCCTTGTCTCCCAGTGTCCTGCTATCCTGCAAACTTAGAGCTTCTTTTTTATTGTAAAGGAAAATAACAGCATGTTCTGCAACACAAAGAGCTCGACTAGCTTTTCAATATACACAGTTCATCAGTCACTTTAAGTCATCAGCCATGGCAGGGGTCTAAATGTTACCCCAAACTCTTTCTACCTTCCCTGTTCTGGGCTGTCCTGTTCCATCAGTCTCTGCTGATGGGCTGTAGCCCTGACAAGACCAATGGTCTAGGTAGTAAGAGTACTTTGCAGCAATGTGACATAGAGCTGGTGACCACTTTAGTGTGAGTGGCACGGAGGCAAGTTGCTTATAGTAGTGATTCTCTTCTCTAGTCTCTTTGTGGACCTGTGGTTAGGAGCTCTGCTTGGAGTAGTGTCCTGGCCTTGAAATCCATTTTACTACTAACTTTGCAGGTGAACAATTTTAGAAACAATTCCATGAACAGAAACAGGGTGGAAAAAGGAACCCATTTATTCGGGCTGCTACAGAGCTGAAATTCAGTTATTTCTATAAAGCTAGAGTCCAACTCCCTGGGTCATATTCGACCTCTGCCACTTCCTGTTGTATGATCAGGACCTGGTCACGTAACACCTAACATCTCTCCCTTAGACCCCTCATCTACAAAATAGTATAAAATGAATGAAAAGGGAAGGGAGAATAATTATACCTCAACGCTATTGTGAAGATTATATCAGTATATCTATATGTACTTACAACAAGGCTTTGCATATAATGTTAGATGTTTTAGTCATGCTGCTGCCATCATCATCATCATCATGATGGTAGTTGTCTCTGTCACTCTGTCACCATCACTCATATTACAATAATCAGCATAGACATTGTCATAGACACTTAGCAATTATGGTCTTCCTAGCATGGCTGCATCTCTTAAACTATATATATATATATGTATGTATGTATAGGAGTTAGTAAAAGTAAAAGTTAGTTAGAATTGATGCTAAGAAATAAATGCAAAGAGGTACAAGAAATAGACTTTTCCTACCAAGGATACTATGTAGCTGGAAAGTCAGAGTATTATGAACAGATTATTAGGCAGAATATAAACAGAATTGGTTTGAAGTCTTAACTCTGCCTCTTGTACGTCTGATATCCACCATGAACTGTCACTTGGTACTTTGTTACAGAGAGGGAGGGAGAGGGAGGGATGGTGGGGGGAGAGATCCTAAAGAGTGTTGAATAACAGATTTTGCTTTGATTTAAATTTTGTGTTGATTTGGGGCAAAGCAGTGACATCAGACAAAGCTATGATCAAATTCTCACTGTATATTCTGGTTTTTCTTTAATTTCTCTCCCACTCAGAGGCCCATCAGCTCTCTCACCCATCTCCCCCTACACAGACTCTCAAGGACTCATCTCTCATAGACAGACTCTATCAGTTCTCCTTTACCACTAAGAAGTCATTCCAAGAAGCAAACAAAAGTGTTCTCTTTATTAGGTTCACACTCCTTCTAAGGCCAGGCAGACATTTCATATACTCTTTAAATTATGAGCACGCCTGCATCCCACGTCCCCAAACATGACTCCAGAATTTTATCATTTACACCTTCAAGGGTTCCTTCACCTAGGTTCATTTTCAATCTCACAAATTACTTTTCTTTCACTTCACTGTGTGAATTGCCCGTCCTGTGATTTTATTTACTCAAAAATTACTTCTTGAGAAACTGCCATATGTCAGACTAATCCAGGGGCTAATTCCCATGGCCCACCTCCAGCCCTCTACCAAAGGTCTACCCAAATCTAATTCTGTCTCCTCTGAAATTATGTAGTAGTTGGAGTCCACACACCTATTTCAACCTCTATTGTTACATGTGTTGACATTTTATTTTCACAACTTGACTCTTAAGTTTCTTGCAAAAAAGAATTATGCCCCTTGGGTCTAAATCTTCAGTCAACCATGTAGAATGAACATTCCACTGTGGTTAAGATGTGTTGTCTGTTTCGTTGTTGATGAATCCCAGGGTCTGTCATATGTTAGTGCTCAGGACACATTTGCTATATGATGAATGAATCTCTCTCCGTATTTGATAGGATACTGAACACATTAAATGCTTTAAATTAATACTTAAATAATTGAGTGTTTAATATTAATTATGAAATACTTATGAAACATCCAAAGTTACTATACAGTCTTTGAAGAATTTGAGAAAAAGTAGTCTTTGTACTCAGGACATACTAGCAGATTCTAGAGTTTCCATGTAACTGTGGCAAGAACAGCTAGAACACCACAGTTAATTGCAAATTAAAGTTCACCAGTTTCTAGAAAAATTTAAGAAAATGGACTCATTATCTGAACTATACATTATCCACAGATTATTAGCAGTGTATATTGCTCATTGTTTTGTTTTTTTACTGGTTAGGATCAGCTAATTCTTTTATTTTGGTGTTACTATCACGGCTCACTAATAATGACAATTTGATAACCTCTAAAGATAGCTGCATATCATTTACATACTTTAATTAGAATGCTACAATTATACTATTTCAGAGTTGGAAGGAATCTTGTTCAACATCTAGAAGTCTTAAAGATTTGTATGTTGAAGTATTTTAAGTTTTTTTTTTTTTTTTTTTTTTAAATTCAGTGTAGAAAGAGATAAATGTAGAGCTGTTCTTGTTGACAGAGGGGAAAGGTGCATGAGAGAATCTGAGTCCCACCTGCTCACTCTTCTTCATCACTCTCCCGTCACCTCCCTTTGAGTTATATCTGTATAACTGTATATACATATATATGTATATATACATATACATATACATATATATATATATATATATATCTGTATAACACAATCTAAATTGCACTTGACCTGGACTAGACGCTTAGCACAGAGAAAAGAACCTCAAAGAAGTTGCGAGGCCTGCCAAGTCTACTTTAGCAGGGCAGTACTGGAGCCATGCAGAATTTCTGAACTCCATTCCAGGGGTGTTTCTACCTTGTTCTGCCCGAAACCAAGGTCATCACCACGACAACTGCACTTTTCATCTATCCCCCAAGCATTGCTACTCCACCGGGGGCATCTACTGCCCTCCTGCAAGGCTAGCGCTGAACCCTCTTTCAGGTTGTCCTAGCTCTTTGAATCCCATTTTTAGGAAACATGCGATTACAGACTGCTTAATAATGTCTTCCCATGATCTCTAAATTGCTTCCAGCTGTCCCCGAGATTTCCATCACAAAAGTAGTGAGGTTGGCACTTAGAAAAGGTAAACAATTTAGTGCCTATAGAGTGCCTTTCACCTCAAAGCTCACTGTCTACAAGACAATTTTCATGGCTGAAAGACTTAGGTAAACAGACACATATGTCAGTCCATTTATAACATGGCTTCATTGAAAGCCCCATGACTTAGAATGGTACCTCTGTAAATGGATGTCTATTCTTTTTTATTATACATTTACACAGACACACACCATTAGTTCTTTATTGACATCCTGTTTTATTTTTATCTGGCTTTAATGCTAGCTGCGAATGTCATCATAAAACTGTCTTCCAGAATACCTACCGATAGGGAAGAGGAAAAGGATGAAACAAAAACTCAGTGCCATATGGGAGAGGAGAGTCCTTAGGATCCCTGCTGCCTGAGTGACTGAACAGCAGATGCAATGGGCAGGCCGAGCATGGGGCCAGGGGAGGGAAGGGCACGTGCGCGCTGCCATGGAGGTGGTCTGTGCACCCAGTCTGGCGTTCAAATGGCGTGAGGGAACTCACTGGCACTGCAGCTCTAACCCCTGACTTCGCAGTCCAGAGGAAAGCCCACAGCTGCTCAAGGAAAGGCAATTAAGTTCTTCAGAAGGTGGGAAATCACCTTTTAATTGCCTCATACCAAGTTACGTTCCAACAGCCCCTATTCTCCCCCAACTCCTGTCTGGTTAGATTTATAATGTATCCATTTTAAAAATTGTTCCTCTTCTCTTTCTCTTTCTCTTCCTCTCTCCTCTCCTCTCCTCTCCTCCCCTCCCCTCCCCTCCCCTCCTCTCTCTCTCTCTCTCTCTCTCTCTCTCTGTCTCTCTCTTTTTCTCTCTCTCTGTCTCTCTGTCTCTCTCTCTCTGTCTCTCTGTCTCTCTCTGTCTCTCTCTGTCTCTCTCTGTCTCTCTCTGTTAGGCTTCATATTCTTATAATTCTATCTTGCTTTGGGAATAAAAACTCTCAAGAAATGCATTTTCAGGACCACCAGATTATCTCATTTCAATGACTGATAGAATTTCAAAAATGTCATTTAGGTTCCCCAAACTGTGAGAGGATATGATGCAGGACCGCTTTGAATCCATATTATTTTTCATATGGTGGAAGTGTGATGCGAATCATTTTAATAACTCCTTGTGTCACATCCACCTACTCCCTCTCTTGTGCCAGTAATATTCAAGCATGTGAGGAGAACACGTCAAAGGCCACAGAGGAAATCACAGTGGGGACTGGAGGTTTAACATAGCTTCCAAGTGTACTGTAATTATTCCTGCATTAATAGAAATACAGCACCCATGATAAAGAGAGGACATGAGTTTGACTGGTCCAGTCAGACTTTATGTGCAGACGTGTGTTCAGGTTTGTCCAGACACGTTTAGAGATGAAAGTAAAATACAACAATTTAGAATACAGTCTGAATTCTTGCCCTGGCCTTTAAGATCTTGTGTGATGGGCTCCCTATGGGATTAATCAAGCTCATCTCCTATCAGTCTCCTCCTCTGTGTTTCTTGTTCTTAGATCAGGCCTGGCTCATTCTACACACAGGGCCTTTCACTTCCAATTCTTTCTGCCTCAAAAGTTGTTCCCTCTCTAACTAGATTATATGTCCTCATTCAGGTCTTGGAGAGAACTTTCCTGATCACCAAGTTTAAAAGACAGAACACATACACACGCGCACACACACATGCATGCACACACATCACTTGCCAATCTCCCATCGCTCTCAGTGTTTTTAATTTTGGCACTAGTTTATTACTCTCTGAAATGACTGTGTGCATGCGTGTGTGTGTGTGTGTGTGGTGGTTTATCATCTGTCTCCCTCCTCTCCTCTGTAAGCTCCTTGAAAGAAAAGGCCTTACTTACTTTGCTCTCATCTGTATTATTAGTCCACACCACAGTGCTGGCACATGGAAGAAGCTTGCAAACATCTGTAAAGGGGTCAGATATAAATGCAGGAGTATGTCTGATGTCAGCTGATCAAGGTAGTGAGGGTACAAAAAGTTATCTGAAAGATACTGAAGCAAGTGGAATTTAGGTTTGGAAAGAGGATATTTAGAGAAGCCATAAAAATTGTCATAAATAATCTGAGGAACTATCAGGCAAAAGAGGATATGGTGAGGTCAGAAGCAGGAAATCTAATTTCATATTGTTCAGCATTTGTGAAGGAGAACCTTGTGACAAGAAGAGCTCTTGAAAAAGGATGGGCTTCTTCATTACAGAGTTTTTTTAAATACAAAGAATCAGAGAAAGATTGGACTATCTGATGTAGAAAAGAATTCTACTACAGAGGAGAGCAGATATGGGAATTATAAAAGGAGAGAAAGCTGATTCTTGAAGATTACGGATTTCAATTCTTCACTCTGAAAAAGAGAAACTGAAGGGTAGGCGAAGTACTATGGTTAGTTCCAAGGTGTAATCAACACTGTTGTTGAATAATAACACATCTAGGCACAAACTTACTGCCTCTTGCCCATTTCCGCTGTAGAGACTGGGGAATGTAGACACTGATCTCCCAAGCTTCTGCTGCAGCTGGATGACCACTTGACATAACTCTAGCCAGGGAGAAGTAAATATAATGAAGGTAGAGACTGCCAAAATAGATTTGCTTTCCTGATAAAGAATACTAAGGGGCTATTGCAGCCTTTCTTTCTCTTTCTTCTGGAATTGGAAGCAGAGTGATGGCTGGAGCTGCAGCAGCCAGTTTTGTGACTATTAGAGAAAAGTCAAGAGAAGTACAGAGATGTCAGCCTTAACACTGCAAAGCCAGCAACTAACTCTTTATCTGTTTAAAAGACTGTCGACAGAGCTGTCTTGCGACCAAAAGCATAAACTGTCTCATACACAGATATTATAGAAAACTATCAATTAAGATTAATTTTATCATAACATTTTATTCTATATTAAATATATAATTATATAACATAATTATATACAAATTTTATATTTCTTAATGCTCAAGCATATGACCTTTTCACTATGTATGCTTACTCAGTTGACAAATATTATAAAATGCCTATTGTGTTCTAGATACAGCTTGACCTAGAGAGGAAGTTGGGATCCTTGGCCATACAAAAATGTACTCGGTTAGAAAAAGAAGACTACATGATTACAATTCAAGGGGGTAAGAGCTGTGACCAAGTGGGTGTACAGGATGCAAAGACTACAGAGAAGCCCTAGTTCCAGGATTCAAAAGAGACAAAAAAAAACACAACCTCAAGGGGAAGACACTGACCTGAGCCATGACTGAAATGAAGGAGAGAAGTCAACCAGATAGGGCATGGGTGAAGGAAAAGGGGTCTCTTGAGAGGAGATTATAGTAAGTCAGGGAGGTCCATTCAAGAAGGTGCTTTGGCAAAGACTAACATTCAGTATGTGCATGATGGAAAGGGGCAGTAGGGGCTGAGAATGTATCTAGAAATAGGTCTTAGGAATCTGTTGATGTGTCAAAACAGGGGAGTGACCAATCATATTTGCATTTTGGAGAAATTATTTTGGTTGCAAATAGGAATCTATGTTGGTAGAGAGAAGTGTGAGAGTGATTCAAGATGTGAATCAGAGTGGAGAGTTAGGAGGCAGAGATGATGGGGATGAAATTTAAAGGAAAATCTGCCATTTCCAAAGGAAGCTGAAAATTTTAAGTCCACACAAAAATCCAGCACACAGACATCTATAACAGCATTATTCATAACTGCTCAAACTTGGAAGCAATCAAAATGTTCTTCAAGAAGTGAATGAATAAAGAATCTGTTGTATTTCCAGGCACTACAATATTATTCAGTGCTAAAAAGAAATGAGCTATCAAGCCATGAAAATATATGAAGGCAACACATTCATATTAGTAGGTAAAAGAAATCAATCTGAAAAAGCTATATATGATTTCACATCTATGACATTTTCTAAAAGGCAAAACTGTGGAGACAGTAAAAAAGATCAGTGGCTATTAGAGGTTAGGAAGAAAAGTGGGATCAAAAGGCAGCACACTGAAGATTTTTAGGATAGCTGGATGACTCATATACCACAGTGGTGGATGCATGTGACTACACTGTTGTCCAAATCTGCAGGACGGACAACACTGAGCATGAAGGCTACTGCAGACTATGGACTCTAGATGGCAATGCTGTGTCCCTGTAGGCTCATCGGTTGTAATAAATGCAGCATTCTAGTGAGGGTATGGTGACAATGTGGGGGAGGCCATTCATGTGTGGGGTTGGGGATATACAGAATATCTCAGTTCTGCTGTGAACCTGAAAGTGGTCTAAAAAATTACTGTAAAATCAATGAGAGAGAGAGAGAGAGAGAGAGAGAGAGAGAGAGAGAGAGAGAGAGAGAGAAAGAGAGAGAGAGAGAGAATATCTGAAATACTGAGAAGGTACAAGTGAAGGAACTTGGGATGATTCGAGGATAGGGAGGAGTTAGAGTGAGACAACAGTTCTGAACCAGGTGACTGGAAGGGTGACAACATGGAAGGTAGGCACCCATGGGGTAGGATAATCCAGGTAAGTGTTGCAGGAGATACTACTGCATCTCTTTAAGAAGCAAAAATATTACATGTGTAGAACCTGTTTTCAATTCCTAAATCTATCGCCCTAAAAAAATAGTAATGAAAAAAATTTCAGGTGATTTGGGTATTGAATGGTAAAGTAGGGATTCCTTGGTTGGGATCTGATTTTAACATAGTAATAATTTTCTCTATATGTACCTCTTCCCCATCTTTTAAATGGAATATACAGTCTCTAGGAATTTACAACAATAATTTTTGATTATACAAAAATATTTGAATTAAAATATTCCCTACTGTTAACAATTATAAAATACATTCATTTTTAATTCTACTGGCCACTATCATCTGATAGTCACAATTTGTATAGACATAAGAATATCATTCAATTTTTTTAAATGTTAAAATGATTCTTCTCAGTTAAACACAAGTTTTCTTACCTCAAATTCACATTTTTGAGTATAGAGGTTACATATGTTACTTGTAGTAGAGACCTGTGACAGATTTTATTGCTCAGTTCTGAATTCTGTCTCATAATGATCACTTCTAATTTATATGAATAAATGCATTTTAATGGGGACAATTATTTAACACAATTTCAATGTCTAGAAATCAACATTTGTAAATGGCATAACCCCAAAATATTATTTTAAATGATTTCATAAAATTTTACGTTCACATCTCTATGTACAGAAAAAATTAAAAAAAATACACTTTTTTTTTAACCTCAGGAAGCATATGGTGTAAACGCTTAAGGAAATATGAGTCATGTCTTTGATGAGGCACCTAGTGAAAATTCAGTTCCTTCTGCTACAGTATAAATAGCAGGATAAACCCAATCGAAGGTCAGACATCTAATTTTAAAATATGTATTTTAAGAATTTTTATTTTAGACATCTTGCCATCTATTAGAAATGTGGTCTTTTCAGTGACCAGCTCAAACATTTTCCAGTGTGTTTGCTTTTCACTTTTTTGAAGCAGTAGATGAAAAGTCTCATTTTATTACATTTTGATTCAACGATTGCTGAGATATTGCAGAGCCACAAAAGAAAACCTCCTCTACCCATTCTCTGCCCTCCTCCCCCCAGAAAAATCCTTTTACCTCCCAAACAACTTCTAAAAATACATTTTTCTTTCCTGTTAACTGCTCTCTTGAAAATTTAAAAAAATTTCTAAAGGTTTTGATTGTCAAGGTTCTTATTTCCAAATATCCATCTGGCTATCACAGGACTCTTCCCTTTTCTTCCCAAGTGAACACTGCTGAAACCTGAAAGCTGTAGAAGATTTGGCAATTTAACATAGATGCCGCTTGTGAAAGAGGACTTAGTACCTCTGACTGTCTCTCCCTTACTGTTTCCAATGGATAAGTGACACTACCCAAGAAAGCAGGAGCTTGACTGATGGGTGAAGTTCAGGTCACTTATATACTCCTTGCACCTGAGGTTTGTGACAAGAATGAAACTTCATACCCTCAGGACAGAGTTAGAGAAAGGTTACTTGCTTTAATATGCCCCCCAATATTTTTTTTCTAAATGAAAGATACAGACAGGAATGAAGTCAAGCAGGCGGACAGGCAGGAAGAGAGAGGAGGAAGAAGCATTTTATTTTATTCTTTTTAGTTTTTCACCCTGTTTGTTTCCCCCTGGACCCAGAAGTCAAACCCAGGGATATGTGGGGTAAGCTCCTTTGTGGATGATTGATCTAACTGCCACTCCACAGGGGTATGCCCAATATGCCCCAAATTTTAAGTCTGAGTTTCTTATCTATTGTTTGTCTACGAGATAAACATGCATAGGTCTAGAATGCCTGTCACCCTCAGCTAAATTTGGGCTTCACTTCTACTGAGAGTTCCTCTCCTTTGTACAAGTTCATACGCAGCTCATTTCTGAGATTGCTTTCCCACCTGCCAAATATCTGGAGTACTACATTTACAACTGACTTCAAAGAGAACTCTGCTCAAATACATTTGTTTTTGCCAGTACCACAGTTTTCAATACTAGTTAGTCTTATGATTATTATAAGAGAAAATATATATTCATTGTGGAGAATTGTAAACATAAAAAAGGACAAAGGATCTCCAAATAATCTACACCCAGAGATAGCCATGCCTAACTCATAATTATAAGTCTCCACCTAGAGATATCCCTAGCTAACAGATGGATATATTTTTAAGTAAGCATATATATTTTCCAAACTGATACTTTGTTGTGTAAACACATGTCCTAATTTTTACATTTAGTATTTTATTGTAAGAAGTTCTCTGTATCTTAATATTTCAAATATTCTCTGAAAACAGACACCTCACTAGTTGTGTAATATTGTATGCATGGATCATTAAACCCAGCAGTGACTTCCCTATTCTCTGCGTATAAAGCCCTTATTTCTTAACTTGATCTTCACAGGCTGGCCTGGTCATCACTCCAGCCTATGGCAACTGGAAAATGCCAGACTTCTGTTCAGGTCTCTTTCAAACACTTGGTTCTGTCTACCTGGAATAGCCTTTCCTGGGGTAGACATAGTTTTAAGGTGGTCCCGAGAGTCCCACACAGATACCCTATATAATCCCGCTCTCTTCATCATGGGTCAGACCTGAAAGCATGATGTGATGTCACTCCAAGGATTTGGTTTTGTAAATAGTACAGAGAAGGTGAAAGGATTTACAGATGTAATTAAAAGACCATAGTCAGTTGACTTATCATAATGACCCTACTTAATCACAAGAAATTTCTTAAAAGAGGACCTGGGCCTGTCCTAGAGAAGACATTTTCTTGCCCTCTTGCCAGCCTTGAAGCAGTGAGCTTCCATGTGGTGGGAGAGGCTGTGACAGGGTCAGAAACTGCAAATGGACTCGAGGATCAGCCCCAATTGATAGCCAGCCAGCCAGCTAGCTAAACCTGCAAGGAATGAAATTCGACTGACAACCAGAAGGAGCTTGAAAAGAGGACCCTGGACCCCAGAAAAGAACCCAGCCAGGATATCACATGGCTGCAGCCTCCTGAGATCCTGAGCAGAGAACCAGTTAGACTGGAAAGCTGAGAGATGATAAATGTTGTTTTAAGCCACCAAGCCTGCAGTTGTACTTTACTCATCAACAGAGAGTGAACACATTCGCTTTCTCTCTTCCTCTGACCTTTCAGGTTTGAGCTTTGACATCCCCTCTTCCCAGAAATATCCCTGACTCTCCTATCTACTGACCCAGCTCCATCTGCTCCCCCATCGACAGCAATCACAGGTGGCCTACCAATGGCTCTTTCTCACCTGTGTGCCCCTAACACAATAAACAAGCAGTGTGACTACAGGTTAAGAGAGGTAAAGATTCATTTGATGATCGAATACACAAAGACATTGGAGGAAAAGCAACATAAGTGAACCACTATGAAAACTTAAATTTTAACAGATTTAGCCACACAGGATGTAGTTTGAGCCAAAACATAGTCAATTTACCATAATGTAGAACATTTAATGTATTATCTGAAACTGGCCACATATTAAGATGAGTCAGTCAGAAAAACCACTGGAGCAAATTTCATTGAATAATTCATGTGTGTATTAGCTGTGTGGATACAGAACTTGAATGTAGATATCATTTGTTACATGGCTTTGTCAAATTTTCTGTTTAAAAAAAAAAGTGAGAGTGAATAAAACTGCATCTTCATGGTAATTTCGCCTTATTGATTGCCCCTGAAGAAAACATATAGTTCTTTCCACTGGTTTCAAAACCCAGTGAACCGACAAGATCCCAGAACAGTTCTCTCCTAGGGTTGTGGGGTGACTCATCTGTGAGGTTACTGGCAGAACATGGCCTACATGCTAATTATGTCAAGCTGGAGCCCAGACATCAGAAATAAAAGCAAATGGATGTGTGATCGTTTAATTCCACTTTAAAGATTGGGGTTAAAATAATGATACAGCTAAAATAAACATAAGCATCCAGTGAATGCCTACTGTCTTTTTTTTTTTTATCATAATCAGGAAGAAAAACAAGCCTGCTGTATACAGAACTGCGTATTTGTTGACCTTATCTACTGTTGTAACTGATAAAAAGCTGGACAGACACTGAAAAAGCTCAGCGTCGATTGGCTTTCAATAGGAACAAAGTTTTGCATCTTTAGCAGAGTTAGACTGGTGAGTTAGGATTATTTCCTGGGGTCCATCAGTTCCTTCTAATTGGATCTGCCAAGGAGTAGGGCTGTCAGTTCCAGGAAGAATTAAATATGCTTTATGCTTCAAAAGAATCACTTGGCATGTTTCTTTAACAGTCAGATGTCAGGCTCCATAAATTCAAATCCCTCAGGTTTGAAGTGGGGTCCTGACATCAGTGTTTTAAACAAGCCCTAGACATCATTATAAAACAGGTGGTTTTAGGTCTGTCCTTCAGAATGACTGAGTAGACCCCAAAGACATTTCAGCATCAATGCTTCTCGGAGGGTTTGCTCCTGAGATGGGAAGGGGTTTACTTGGTGTTCTCGGCTCTGCAGAAGAAAGACCCTGCAAAGTACATGGAAACCCCATGTGTAGTATGTATCCTAGTCCGAATGAGGGGGAGAAAACTCAGATGCCTGTAAGGGTCAAGCAGGGATAGAGAGGCTGAAGCAAGCAGGTAGGGACACATTTAGCTGAAGAGAGTGCGCCCAAGAGAAAACCACTGTTCAGTGTGCAGCACTCCTGGAAGGGGAGCCTGAGCCAAGTGAGGCCAGATTCATTGTTTTCAAGAAAAACAGAAACTCTGATTTTTATCTAAGTTCCTCAGATTTCTTTTCACCCTGTCTTTTTAAAATATGATCCAGAAATAGATTGAGAACCCACTTGTAAACTTTGCATTAATCCATCAGGATGATTCTCCATAATATTGAAAAATCATTGCCAGTGGTGATGATGTGAGAACATGACCCTGAACATGCTCCCAGTCATGGTCAGAGGTGATAGATAGGAAGGCGCATCTGTCCACATACTGCTCCTCAAGGATGAGCAGGAGGCGTTTTCTACTGTTTAGAACATTGAAATTCTCCAAATTGGATTTCTCCACCTCCTCCTCCTCCTCCTCCTCCTGCCCCTCCTCCTCCTGCCCCTCCTCCTCCTGCCCCTCCTCCTCTCCTTCCTGTTCCTCTTCCCATTCCTCCTGCTTCTCCCACTCTTCCTATCCCTCCTCCTCCCCCTCCCCACCCCTCTCTCCTCTCCTGCTCCTCCTCTGCTCCTCCCTCTTTTCCTGCTACTCCTCCCCTCCTCCTCCTCCTCCTGCTTCTCCCACTCTTCCTGCCCCTCCTCCTCCTCCCTCTCCTCCTACTGTTCTTCCTCCTCCTCCCATTCCTCCTGCTCCTCCTCTTCTAATAAGAAAGGTTTTCAGCTCTTCAAACCTACATCACACAAGAGCCTCTGGAGTAGGCAAACTCAAGGTAAATCTACAATATATAAAGATACTAGAGAGTAAAGCAAATTTTTGCTCTGGATGCAGTCTCATTCCTCATGCTGCTCTGTAGTTGATGTTGCCTTGGGCTGTGGGACGTGAAAGCAGTGAGTGCCTAGGGAAAGGGACACCTTTGAAGTGAGGTTGAGTGTCAGACTGTTCCCAGTACTTGAGAGATAACAAGGAATATGGATTGTTTTGTCAAGAAACAGATCTTCATTCAGCAGAGATTATCTCCAGAGTACTGGATGATGTGGACCAGTGGCTTAACTGTTTTGGATCATATCATTTTAAGCTATTGAGGCATGACTTTGATAATAAAAACAAACATAAATACTGGAGCAACAAAGAGACATGAATTTTCAACATCTATCTTCGCTGTCGCCGAAGTTCTTCATGAGCCCTGGTGCCACTCAGAAATGTTAGGAATCATGGAAACTTCCCAAATATCAGACTTTACTTTTTCCCTGAGGTGTCAGCTTCTTCCAAGCATGTTCTCTGTATCTGAGAAAATCCTGGAGAGTACTGATACTTCTTAAATCAGGCACACAACCAGGAAACCCTCTAGAATCTGAGCCCAATGGCTCCATATGGCAAATTTGACAGAAGTCTGCTCTGAAAGTTGCTCCTGAAAGCACTGGCTTTAGCCAAGTTATACAAAAATCGAGGCAATGCCAGTTCTTCTCCCCTGAAACCACTAAGATGAAATAATATTTGAGTTGTCAGCACTACTTCTTAGTGTGAATGCCATATACAAAAACGATCTTTAGTGTGGAGCAGAAAGGTTCAAGTATTCCATTATAAGCCTCTTGTTTCATATTATATAATAGAGATCTTGGTAATGATCTCAACAGGATGCTTTCAGATCCATTGGTGAGCATTATAAAGAATGATTTTTCAGAGGACCGTCAGGTTTAACTGAACTGTGAACATGTTTTGAATGATAAAATCTCATTAGCTTAATCCCTGGAGATATTTCCTATTTTAAAACCTTTACTTAAAAAAAGAAGAGACACTGGTCATCTAATTACATACAGAAAAATCTCTAGTGATTATTGCTTTGGGGATATCTGACAGCTCAAATTGCCTAATGCATGTTTTCATTTTGTTTATTGTAATGTCAAGTGAATTTAGTGTTCAAAGAAGTTAATATAATGGCAGGTGGTGTTAGGAAAACTCATCTGTTTCATTGTTTCTATAACATTCTTGTTGCTTGAGGCTAGACTCTGTTTTGTATTAAATTGCTAGTTCCTTTACAGGTCATTATTTTAGGTACACCAATATACAATTAAAAATTAACACATACACATATTAGAATGCTTTCTTTAAGTAAGTTTTACAGTCACTAAAAATTATGTTCACAATCAATTTTTAATGGTATAGGAAAGTCTTCAATAATGCTGCTAAATGCAAACTGTGAAACTGTATGTGCTCTATTCATCCCATTTGAAAAAGAATGCATAAAAATATATCCCAGTGTTAAGGATAAATGACCTTGAATAATAGGATTAAGAATGAATAAAGCAAAACAAAACCACAATGAGATAGTGTATATTCCTTAAGATGGTTATTATAAAACATGTTTCCAAATGAAGATAATGGATGAATAAAAATATCGTCTCTAAAGCAAAGGTCTATAATTGTTTAAAATCTAAAATACATTAAATTCACACATCTTAACTAAGGCCAGTGAAGAACTAAGATAAAAATAATCATTAAGGTAATAAGATAGTAATCAGGAATCATTAATATAAACCTAAATGGTCATCAGCAACACTAAAATATTAGAATATATTTATTTTTCAAGTATCAGATCTTCACTTAACAGAAATTATCTTCAAAGTAGTGGATGGTATGGACCACAGGCAAACTGTTGTGTTTCACAGGACTTTAAGCTACTGAAGTATGATTTTGATGATAAAAATACAAATTAAAAAGAATAGCAAAGAGATATGAAGTTGTAACACTTGCAGCAAAATGTAAATAACTTGAAAAGGATTTCATGTAGGTAGTGCTGTGTACATTCGATTCACTGTTTATATGCACCAGCTGCTTGAAAACAGGAATGTCCTTAGCAAGTTGAACTCGTCCATCTTACACATAGCTAGCTTACTTTAGACAGTACAAAAATAAGCTTCAGCTTGGTTTTCTAAATGTCCACTTTCTTGAATTTTAATCAGGGAAGTTTTACCAATACTAAGAGAAGCACAAATGTGTTTTTCCATTCATTCCATGAGAACTCTAAGCTGCTATATACAGACAAAAAAAGAACTTATACCGTAGTCCCTGAAGTTTCATAGTGTTCTTGTCAACGATTTTGTTTCGTTTTTAAGACAGCATTTCTGATATGTCTAGTACATTAAAAACGTTTCAAAATCCTTTCATAATCTGTTTTTGTTATGATTTGAAGCTGAATGGCAGAAACTGGGTGCTATGATTTACTGCTGAAAGTAAGCCATGTTGAATATTTAGGCTGTGTTCTAATGGTTTTATGAAAACTAAGGAAAATAGTTTGGAAAGAGAAGTAGGTGAAATATATCTTTATCCATATTGTAGATCTAAATGGATTAATGTGCTTATCATTTAGCAATCTGATACACCCAAACCTCCTTTGCTACAGGAAAAAAGATAACATTCAGATTATCAACTTCATCGACTGTCCACATGAAATACATATAGTCACACATACGAATAAAATTCATCTTAATTTGCTATACACCAAAAGATTGGTCAGTAAATTAGAATAATAAAACTTAGAATTTTAAAACTACTTGTATAGAGAATAACAATGAAGTTTCTGGTCAACGCTTCAAGCCCTCTGTAAGTCTGTTTTTCAGCATTATGAATACAGGATTAGGCGTACCCATTTGTAGAAGGAAGAAAAGAGTAATAGTAACCACATAGGGTTGTTGTAAAAAATGAAATTGGACTATTCAATGTGTAATTGAGCACAGTAGCGCCTTGCTTTTAGGAAATGCATAGTCACTATTACTTCTCACTCTTATTTCAAGCAGAGAGAACAGGGTAAGCAAAGATATGAAGACATGGCAGAGTCTAGCATGTTTTGAGGAAATAACAGATGTTCAGCAGCACGGCTGAAACATAGACGTAACTGGTGGGAGGGTATCTTGTAGCTCAGCAGCTGAGACAGCAGGGTGTGGACCATCCATGTAAAACCGAAGGGCCTGAGTTCATGGCTGGAATCTGGGAAAACCCAAAATAAACAACTACATAATTTAAAAATGCTTCCCCCCCCTTGCTTCCTCCCTTCCTTTCTTAAAACATTGTATAATGAAGGGGGTTAGAGAGCAGAAATAATGAATGAAGTGAGAGATTTAGGCACAGATTTTGGTCTAAGTGCCTTGTTAAGAGCTTTACCCAGAGAGGTATAAAAGTATGCCACACCTGTTAGCTAGACCATTGTCAGGGGTTTTAAAAGGAATGACGTTGGAAATAAGGATAACAAGGCTACTGCAGAGGTCTGATAGAGACATGAAAATCTGAATAGATTATGGGACTGAACATGATGGAGAATGGACAGATTCCAGAACTCTCTTTCCTCCATCTATCCATATTCATATCCATATCTATATAGTTGTTGTCAACTGAAGTTGTAGTAACCAGACTTGAAGGTGGTCCCAATAATACTTGCCTCTTGGTATTGATGACCATAACTAAATAGTAGCAGGACAGTCCTGTGTGACCAGTGGAATGTGGCAAAAGACGATTGGTAATTCTAGAAACTTGGTCATAAAAGACATTATAGTTTTTGTCTTGTTAGTTTTGATCACTCACTCCAGTAGAAGTTAATCACTGCTTCATGAAGACATTCATGCAACCTGTGAGACAGTCTATCTGCAGAGGGCACCTCTCATCACCAACCAATATCAACTTGACAATCATGTGTCTGACATTCGAAGCACATCCTCCAACCAGTGTCAAATCTTTAGGTATCTTGAGCCCAGGCTGATTTCTTGATCGAAACTTCATGACGCTCCAAGAGAAAATCCCCCAACTAAGAGCCTTCTGAATTTCAAATCCATTAAAACTGGGATAAGCTAATCATGCTATTGGTAAATTGTTGTTAATCATGGTTATTGCTTATCCTGAGAAGTTTGCAGGTAATCACATCACCGAAAGCTAATAGAGTTTTATCTCATCTATATCTAGCTCTGCTGTGTAAGACAAAGTCTAAGATTTGAATCTCCTTGTGTACAGGTTTTGTATAATTTTCACCCTTTGAGTGTGGATGGCATCTGTGAATATGATGGGATATCACTTCTTTTAGTCTGTTATTTTACATGCCAAAATATTTTGCAGTTATATTTAAGAAAAATCAGTTGATTTTGAGTTGATCAAAAGGGTGATTATGCTAGTACACCTGGTTGGAGTCATAGGAAGCCAAGCAGCAATGTTCTTCTGCTGGTCTTGAAGGACAGAGATTTGTAGAGCTCTATTGTAGAGAGCGCTCTGTGCCCCAGATTGGCAGGTGGCTTCTAGGAATTCTAGTCCATCCACCATAAATAACTTAATTCTGCCAGCAACCTAAATGAGCTGGAAAGAAAAGCCCAGGCACCAGAAGAGTGCTGCAGGCCAGGATAACACACTGATGTCATTCTTGTGGGTTTCTGAGCTAAGAACTCAGCTACTCTGTGCCTAGACTTCTGACCTACAGAGATGTTGGATAATAAGTGGATGTTGTTAGAAGGTGTTAAAATTGTATCATTTTTAACATAGCAATTGAAAACTAATACACATGGGTTTAGATGACGTACTTTTGAACTCTGAGCTGATGTCATAACACAACTAGACTTTTGAGGCCCCCCAAAGGGTGTGAGTGTATTTTGCACGTGAGAAGGATGTGAATCATTAAGGGTTAGAGAGGTAGACTCCTTCACTAATAGCCAGTCTCCAAGTGGCACCCAATGATTGTCACCTACTGGAATTCACTCCCTTTGTGTCTCCTCCCCCCCGAATAGGACTGATCTGTGTGAACAAAAAGATATTTGAGAAGTGACAGTATATGATTTTGAGGTTCCCTTATCAAAAAATTCCACTTACTCTCTGGTTCATTCACTCTTTGTCATGCCATGTATGAGAATACTTAAGCAGGTTTATAGAAAAGACCACCTAACAAAGACCTGAAGATGTCTGTCAACAGCACCAAGGAGCCAGCCATGTGGGCGAGCCATCCTAATTTCTTCAGATAAATGCACCCATGATGGACATTTTGACTGCAATATCATAATAACTTGTAAGATTGAACCACCTCGTTAAACATCTCCCAAGTTACTGACCCACAGAAACTGTGGGTATAATAAAATTTTATTATGCTAAGTTTGAGGCATATACAACAACAGGTGATTAAGAGGCTTACAGAATGGTTTCCAAAGATATACTTTGTCTAGATTATAATGAACAATTAGTTTGCAGTGGAAGAAAAAGAGGAGAGTTGTTCAATAGTATTTATAGGGAGTTTTCCAGATAAGCTCAAGGCTAAATCTGTGGTCCTTTTTCCTGTGTTTAATGAAATTTTTTTGTCACTGATGACTGTAGTGAGAACTAAAGACAAAAGACTTCTTCAACAACTGGACCAGATGAAAAGATTAAGTGTTTGTCTCTCCCCTGGCTCTTTTCCTTAACACCTTGAATTATCCTTAACACTCCCTTAATACCTTTCTTTCTTGCCTTGTTAAAAAAAATCAAAGAGCAGCAAAATAGAAGAAAAATCCTTTTGGAGCAAATAATGACAAAGTGGAAATGTGCCTCAGACACAGTGAAATTTATGTCATGAGGGACATCTTTGTATTGGGAAACAGTGACAAAAAGACTAATAAATTAAATGCCACAGAGGAATGTAACTTCGACCTACTGTCAATTTTTCACTGAATTTCAAAACAAATTTGATGTAAATATTTCTATTAGAAATGTATGGCCATACTGAATGCACAATTTAAGAATGAAATAAGTTTAGAAGGGAGTTTGAAAAGTAAATTGTTTCTGATTATAAAATCATAAATGCTTACTATAAACATATTGAAATACAACGAAGGAAGATATAATTTATCCATAGCCCTCATATTTAGAGGCAAAAATTTTTAACCACTTTTATACTCATTTAAATTTGAAATATTCCTGCTGTTCAAATGTTATATTTTGATCAGCATTTAGCTAGCATTAATAAAATAATGCTCCTGTGCTATTAAAATTATTTCTAAATTAAAGCCAACTGCTGTTTTTAATATTTCTTAAAGTACAGGGGTATGCTCAATGCTAAAGTTTACGACATCAGACATAAACAAGCAAAAACTTGGGGGGAAAATATAGCCCTACTATTGACCAAGAGTATAAAGGGAACTCTCCTTTCCCTCACTGTGATAGCACCAGGCACGAGCATTTTCTATATTTTGGAGAAATTTCATTGATAAAAAATGGCATCTTTGCTCTTTATATTTATATCTAAGATCACTATATTTATCCCTTTATTAGCTTGTGAGATATTTTCATATATTAAAGATATCAACCCTTTTTCTATGTAATATTTTTTCAATATGTGAACTCCTTTTCAGTTATCTTTATCCTCTTTTAACTAAATTAAATTTAAAAATATGTAGTTAAATATATTACTATTTCCCTTAATGATTTCTGCCTTTGAAAGTATATTTGGAGGCGGTTACCCCAAAGAGCCATGATGATATAAGTATTCAATTATTTTCTTCTGGATTTTTGTAAATTCTCTTCTGAGAGTCAGTTTTCTATAACTGTATAGCTGGATCTTATTTTGAAGTAATATGTAAGATTAGAATCTAACTTTTATCTCAAAAGTGATTTTTAAAGGTAAATGTATTATGCAATTAATATATAGTCATTATAGAGAAGAGACAAATAAAAATTATGCCAACAAAAATACAAATTTTGACATTTTATTCACCCTCTTACTTACCCTGCAGAGGGAGCCAGTTTGTTGTTTCTGAGCATCTGTTCTTAGTGAATGCACGTGTGTGTGGGGCTGGGGACTGCTATAAATGTCAAAAACTAAACAGAACTTTTATATGTTCATATACTTAATCCTCAAAATGGACTCATGAAGTAGAAATTATTCTCTTTATTTCAAAGAGAGACCTGGAGATATCAGGTGCTGGAGATTATAAAGATCAGTGCCTGACCAATTTGAATGTGCTTATCAATCAGCATATGTATATATGTTAAAATGCAGATTCTTGCTCAGTAAGCCTGAGGAGGCCTGAGATCCTCCCAGGTGATGTTGCAGCTAACAGTCAGTGGACTATATTTTGAGTAGCCAGAACAAGTAATTAAATAATGGAACATGACCCCTGTTTTTTTTTCCATTTCTAAGATTCCTAAAACTTACATGCTTCCTCTAGTTGCTCTCAGTGCACATAAGTGCTTGTTCTTATTATATGGTGCCCACATGAAGCAGAGTCTAGTGTCTCAAGTTCTACCTTTACTTACAAGAATGGACAGAGTAACACTTTAAAAATCTGAAAGTCAAAATGAGTGGTGAAAAGAAATTAAAAGGAAAAAAAAACAACCAAATATATATCACAGAAAAAACTCCAAGTATATGTTCCAAGAAATAGTATGGAAGCCCCATCCCTAAAACTATTTTTTTTTATAGAAGACCAGACAATAATTTTTCAAAGAAAATCCAGAAGGGCTAAAATAGTAAGCCTATATTTCCTAACATACCCATCCTTTAAAAATGAAGCATTCACAAATTATTGCAAGGATCAATGTTATTGGGGAGTTCTTTGAAGTGAGAACATTCTATACCTATAATCTTATATTCTTAATGCATTCTTAGGAGACAGGAAAAAGAAATGATCAGCATTCATTTGGAGGCTAGCACTTTTCAACAGAAAGTCTGGAAAGGAAGGATATTTGTTTCATATAGTTATATATTTTTGATTCACATCATTATGGTATCTACAAAAACTTAATCTGAACTTAACAAAAATAATTATTTTTAACTATGAGTCAAGAATTCTAGGCCCTTGGACTGAAGAAGAATTATATATGATTCAGGCAGGTTTTCTTTCTGATTTGTATACTAAAGTAAGGTAACTGTAAGGGATACTGTATCTTAAGACTAAAGGATCAAATGGGTATTATTTCTTCAAAATGAGACCACAATCCAGTGAGGAAACTTGATTGAACACAAAGCTCATAATTCCAGTTCAATACCCCTGTTTCCTGGCAATAAGTGAGACAACAGTATATTCAACTGGGAGAAATCTTGTAAATCATGTATTCACCCCTTCTCTTGACAATGACTTTGTTATTGCTTTTATTTAGCAAAAGTGAAAAATTATAAATGAAGTGTTCTTTGGTGCTAGAATTCTACACACAGACATGCCATTGCTCTTCGAATCCACTGAGCCATATTGATATTCATACTCATAATACAGATAAAGAAAAGACTGTCTAGAGATGAGTTTATTGAAGGAAAAAATGTCACATTAATGTGAAAAAAATGTATTTCTGTAGGAGTATGTTTCTCCCATCAATAAGTGGGACAGTTAAATGCATAAATCTCCCACATATCATTGGAAGAATAAATCTCATAGTGATGAATACATGAAAGATTTTCCTCTGAATAGTGGAGAATATAGTCACAGTAGCTTCAGGTAATTTCATAATTACCTTACTCTATACTGACGTGGCACCTGCTCAATACGTTAAGACCTTTTCCTCAAGCCATTGAATTTCTCATTTAATTTGCATAATGTGCTAAAGAAGGAAAATAATGAATCTGGCTAAATTTTAAACTAAAGTAAATCATGGGGAAAAGGTGCAGGAGCAGAAATCTCCCTATAAATATGTTACAATACAGGGGCAGTCAACATGAAGTCTCAAAATGTTCATTTCCAGATACAAGAATTGCATTATTTCCAAACTTCTGCAAGAAATCTTGAATATATAATCCTCTTTTTAAAAGTCTTCCCAGAAAAGTAGACGTCAAATAAAACTAGCCTTCAGTATTCTTTTTTTTTTTTTTTTCTGTATCTTACCATTTGGTTTAAATAAATAAAGTAATTCATTTTACAAAATATATCCTTAGCATGATAGATTCAGAAACAAGAGAAACGGGATGATGTACTGTTCAGCATTGTCCCTGTCACATACAAGTGTACTGATTGTCCAGCCTATCTTGTTTTCACCTATCAGATTCTGAGTCTTATTTCAGAATTCAGAACTAAGGAATTCCCTGAAAGAATGTAAGGTCAGCAAACAGCTGGGAGGTGGAAGAAACTGAACTACTTTTTTTGAGGATGCACACCCACCACTCTTGAGCAATCTACATCTATACTCATGTACAGGGAGCACCTGTCCTCCACCTGGTGTGAAGAACAATAGTTTTATTGTGCTTTCTGGGAAATCATATTTTCTCTTTAATTGGTTGTGGGGTAATTTACAGGGGTCTTCCTAACTCCAGAGAAATCATTCCTTATTCTACTTTTAAAGACTATATCAAAGGTTCCTTTATTTTCAAAATATATAAAAAAGAATATTTGATATGTTCAAGTCAAACTTTATCTCTGAATATAACATGGGAGGAATTATAAATAAATTATGACTAAAAGCTACCAGGTTTATTTACCTATTGAGCAAGTCCATTTCTGAATCAATATTTATTTCTGTGAACTATCGACTACTAACATTAGAACTAGTAATATTTCAAAAGATGGAACTCTCAAAGCCATTTCTCAATGGGTTTGATGTACCAATAAATCAATCAGTCATACTCCATTTCTAAGATTCCTAAAACTTACACTAAGGAACATGAGGAAGATCTATAAACATCAAATAAAATCTTGTTAAATACAGATTCAAAAGATAAGAATTAAAGAAAAATAAAAAGGATGGATGGAAGAAAGGAAGGAAGGGAGGGAGGAAGGCAGAGAAGGTGAGGGAGGGAAGGAGGGAGGGAAGAAGGAAGAAAGAAAGGAAGAAAGGAAGGAAGGAAGGGAGGGAGGGAGGGAGGAAGTCCAGTTTCTATTTAGGACTTTTCTATACAATTATCTCAATAGTTCTCAGTTTATCTGGGTCCATGATACAACATAGGTACAATGCATGGATGCATGGATATCTGAGAGGTGAAGTTCTCCTTTCTACACTTGTGAAGCTGCTGAGGCTGAACTTGGCAGTCTTTCTTGTTGCCCCTCTCATAGCTGAACTCTGGTTACTTGGAGCAAGGGAAAGAAATCTGAGAATTTCTCTCTGTTCCATTCCTCTGTGACAGGATGCACCATTTGGCCTGACTTCCTCACTCCTTTTATCCATATAACTTTGCTGATAGCTCCCAATAGGATGGGAGAAACTGTCCCATCCCTTGACTTGGTTTTCAGGCCATGGGATACTAGCAAATGTGAGGAAAGAGGTTCTGTATTGTGCTTGTTCATTCCTATCTATTCCATCCCCGTGAGAAGAGCCCTTGCAGGCAAGCCAATGGTCTGAGGAGAAAGATGACAGGTAAGTGGAATAAAGTCACTTGCAGCTTGCATAGCTTTTAAGTCTAGCTGACACTCACAGAACTACCCCAGAGATCAACACAGATCAACTGAACACCAGTTCAGACTTGTTAAAAAACAATAAATGATTGCTGTTTATGCCACAGCATATCTCCTGGTGTCTGCATGGAGGATTATAACAAAAAGAGTTTCTTCATGGGTGTCAGTCTCAATGGGACTTCATCACCCTTTATCAAATACTCAGGTGAAACAAGAAGAAGAAAATGACTTTTAGTTTTTTTTTTGACAAGGGTCTCACTCACTCACTCAAGGGTCTCACTTATTATACACTCATCAATATTGAATGGGCACTCCAGCACAAATATATACAAGTACTAAAGCAATATTGGAATTTATGCTTTGATGGTAAGCAATAAGTGTTACAAATTCACTAGTGTTACCTGAGAAGGCAACTGAAAGTTTCTTTTTGCTTAAATTAATAGTCATCACAAGCTTTCGTAAGTGCTTGCCTTTTCCCAAACAGCTAAGAAGTGAACATATTTCATTTCCTGAAAGAACCAATTCAAGCAAAGTTTCAGGCTAATACATGACAAACAACAGACTATTTGCCAGTAATTGCCACCTAGATATATTTTTTTTAATAAAAATAAAAGAGGTGTTTCTCATTTCCTCTTTTTACCTTTTCTTCTTCCTACAAGATAGTTTTGTGTCTGATATCAAAGTAAGCAACAAAGGAATAAGGAGGAAGCGACTTTTAATGATGGTCACATTGACTCCATTCCTATTATTTCTATCACTTCTTTGTGACAGAGCCTCAGACAGAAATCCCTGTTAATAAGGGTTCCAAGGTAATTCCTGGTAGTTCAAGTAATAGCAGGGCTTCTTGCTTTAACAATGCTCCAAAAATATGCTAAGAATTTAAGTCATTAGTATTTATAAAGTCAGTTGTTCTCTGATTTTTAAAAGGTATATCAAATGAAATTTCTTAAAGGACAGGATCATAAATACCTAGCTAAGATTTAACCAAGTTTTCTAAACCTGAACTGAAATCAAGTTCTCTAGTGTGTGTTAAGAGACTATGACTCTGTGTTTCCACTAATGGGTAATAACATGGTGTGACTTGCAGTACCAGGGTGAGAATCCACACACGAATGGAGACAGCACATGGCACCCAAGGTGATCGCTGAGCATCAGCAACTGAATGCAAGAGCTTATCAAGTTTGGTGTGGGTTTGTAGAGGACTTCAGTGTGGATTCATTTTCTGAGTCTGAAAAAATTTACAAATTTGTTGAAAATGTAATGGTTGCTGATAAAGACGGTCAGGCAGGGGTTGAAGCTGGAAGAGGACTCCAGAATCCTAAGCCCAATCACATTTGTGAAGGATGAGATGCTTGATAGGTTGAATTAGCCCTTATGTAGTTAGGGATTTCTTTAACTTGATAGGCATAATGGAAGTAAGAAGATTAAAGGAGAAACTAAGGTGACATTAGAAATAGTTTTAGGAATTCGTAGAATAAGAGGGGTCTGTGATACTTCCAGCGATTTGGAGATAATATATGAGATTTCAAAAAAAGAAAGATAGAAAGAAAGAAGGCTCTGGTGACTTTTTTACTGGGATAACAAATAACTTGTGCAATGAGGATGAGCTTGGGGCCCATGAAGAGGGCTATGGTGCCCTAGATGGATACATCAGCTTATAAGAGTGAAACACTGAAATAACTCACTTGTTATTGATTTGTCTTCATGCAAATGATGCAATGAGATTTACTCAAGAGCGCTTTCTTTTTATGGAGAAATTCTACAATGAGGTAAGTAACATTCTTATTCCATATGCACTCCAGTGAGCATTGCTTTTTCACTAAATATGTTATAAATAAGGAACACTACTTATTGACATGAATAGTTACTACTATAGTAGTAATAATTAACTGGTGATATCATTTATGCTAATTGCTGAGCAGAGTATTTAAATGAATTATTCTTAAAGTATATAATTGAATAATAAAAATAGGTTTATGTTACTCTATTTAATATCACTTATATTACCATTAGTTTCTAATTAATGCTGATGTGACCCTAGTGTTCAGTGTTTTGGATACAGGGAAAGCAATGGGAAACTGTGCATTATTTATTTTAAATTCAGACAATAATGTATATTTAACTAAGCAACAGTTTTAGTGAATATTTGGGAATGAAGAAACACAATTCTTTCATTTAACCCAGCAGCAGTTTACCATTGAGTTACTCAATTTCTCCCTAACAAAGCCTACATGACATATAGAAGAGATTCCAATCAATTGGTTAGCCAGTTAATCGATTAAGAACAATGACAATGGTCAGGTAAGTTGACATCTACATCTCAGCAAAGTTACTGAATTTCCCCCATTCCCCAAACTATCAGTTCAATTTACTAAATTAAATCGAGCAATCATTGAAACAAGTGGAGAAACAATCAATTTGAGTGACTCTTCAATTTCCTGGAGAAAGAGGGAGGGGCAGATGAGTACTTACTCTGTCCTTCATAACATCTACAGTTTGTTCTGTAGCTCATGCTCTTCCTGTCTCAGGTCCCATCACCCAGTATGGCACTCTCACCTCATTCTGAGAAGACCTATGTTGCAAAAGGTTGTCCTCTGAGTTCTTCATTGTGGATTCCTGACAGAGGATCCTTGTATTTTAAAGTACAGATTCTCAAACTTCAGGATGGAAACCTTTTGGTATGGGACTCTGAATCTGCACTTTAACATATCTGTTAAAGTTTGGTGAAATTAGAGTTATTTTCTACAGATCAGGTAGGGGCTCTAAAGAAGTAAAAGAAAACCTGGCAAAGCCCTCACTAGAGCAAGCCTTTGGCTAAATTGTGAGGTAGTCCCAGTTTAGTTTCTGGCTCAGCTCAATTTAGAGTGTTCTTAAGAGCAGCTTGCTTGTCCTCTTGTGATCTGGACAGCCCAGTGCTCGTGGCCTCTCTCCTCACTGCCCAGAGGATCATCTGACTCCTGGCCTCTAAGCAGCTGAGTACTAGTAAACATATAATCCCACCCACCTGAAGCCCTGCCATCCTGAGTGCAATCCCCACCGGGTGAGGCCATGTCTTAAAAGATGTCCCAAGATTTCATATCCTTAGACTATCAGAATCTTCTGCTGTACTTCAGGGCCCTATTCTAGAAGGCTAGTAGTTTTCACCAGTTAACCCATTTTTAACTATCAACAGAAGCATTCAGTTTTAATGACATCTAAATTTTTTTTACATAAGTAATACTTAGCTATTTTGTAATTTGAAAACTCATAAAAATGCATAAATAGGTTATACATTAAGTGACTAGTCATGAATATATTCATCTTATCATGGCTGCTGGAGTATGCATGAATGTAAGTATTTTTGTGTTGTGAATGTGTGTCTGTGGTAGAATGTTGGGGTTTAGCCCCCATCTCTGGAGCCCAATTGACTCTGCCACTTTGGGCAAATCAATTGACCTCTCTGTACCTTTGGTCTTCACATCTGTAAAATGGGGAAACTAATTAGACATGCCTCATGGGGCACTCTAGCTAGAGTATGCTCTATGTTTAAGGACATGCATTCCCGAGTCTTTGGCTTGGATTGGAATCTCAGCTCCACCTTAACAGGTTTATTATCATGGACAACTTTCTTAAATGCTCCATGCCTCAGTTTCCATATCTGTAACATAAGGAACTCATAGGAAAAAATAAATGAAAGGTCAGATGATGTGCTGTTTTACAGTTTTTGTACTGTTGAACCTGAAGCAATGTTAAGAACTACCGAGGCACTAGAAAGTCCTTTTGCTCCAATATTCGATTATTTTAAGCTTTATTTTACCTCTTGAGAATCTATTCTGTGTTGTAATGAAAATCAACCATGCTCCAAACTGATCTTGCTAAGATTAAATTCTGTGAAGACTCTAGTGTTTCTTCAGGTGTTCACAAACAAACTGCTGGAGCTTGACAAAAATATCCCAGAAGTATCTCAAGGCCAGACATAAAGGTCCTCTGTCATTTATCTTTCTAAATAAAAGTATATAAATTTGCTTTATTCATCTCCTGCTATTTTGTAATGACTTAGGCCCTAAACAACATTTTAAAAGTGATTGTGTGTGTGTGTGTGTGTATGTTCAATAGAGAAAATATTCCTCTAGGCTTAAATTTTTATAAACATCTGCTCCAAATATCATTAAATAACAACTCTTTAAACTGAAGCGTCTAACACATTTGTCTTCAGTTTGCTAAGAATAATCTTGCCCCTATCAAGGCTAATATCTCTCTGCAACAACCATTGGACTAAAATTTTATTTGTAGGCATTCTGTTAATTTAGCACACTTGTTCCATTCCCCATCATGTATGGAAATATACCCTTTAAGTACGTATCTTTGGCCTTCATCTCTGTCCACTGACATGAGTTCTAATAAGAATGATCACCGACACCAACGTTAGGTGTCTTTTAGATCCTGAAGTACCAAACGTTGTAGCTTAAGGTTTCTTTTTCCCACAGAACTTCTGATCGTGATAGTGTTGGCCTGATGACGACGGGAGGCTGTTTGTCAATCCTGAAAACTCGAATTGTTTTAAAAATATCCCTTCCTACCATTGATGAAACCCAAAAGGACTTGAAGGATGAAAGGTCTGATGCAGTTTTAAAAGCCTGACTGATTCCCAGGAAGGGTGAGTCACTCAGCCGCGCAGACAGCGCAGAGACTTTCATTGGAGCTGGCAGGGAGCCGAAATTAACCAAAATCTCCTGCTCTTAGAAGCTTTTCAGAAAAGGATTTGCTTCTGTTCAACAACCCCTGGTTCAAGCGGGGCAGTGGCGAGTTTCAGGGGCACGTGCACACGGACATCCTGCTCAGACGCCTTCGGTGAAGCCCAAGGAGTATGGACGAAGCTGAGCCATGCACAGCTGGGTGCCTGAGACCTTACACAATTCACAGCCTTCGTCGGACCTGATAGCCTCTTTTAATATTTTCAACTACCCACATGAGTCCAAAAATAGGAGTTTTTGTAACTGAAATTGTAAAATGTGTAGGCTATTTTATTTTTCTTCTTGGACTATATCCTGCATGTGAAGGAGATTTCCTGTGAATTGATTCTGACAAATGCTTTTAAACACCTGTCCAATAAATCACCACTTTAAAGTGGTACCTTTCTGAAAATAAACTAGTTCTACCTTCTATTTCACTTGCCCATCTACCCTCTCACCAGTGATTTATCAATGGTGGGTAATAATTGCAAAGGGGTCTTTCAGTGAGCTTCTTAAACAGATGTGCAGATGTATAGAACACGTGATATGTATCTATAGAAGAGGGGCCTCTGGCTTTGAACGTGTTATTTCTGGTGGTGTCATTTCCTGGGTAGCTACATGGGAATAACAAACCCAACAGACTGGCAGTACCTTTTCCCCTTAGATGCCTGTGGAGCTTGACCTTTGGATAATGATTCTAGCCACGCCCTGCAGGACATATTCTTTTGTATGGTTGGAAAGATGTGGGCCTGCTGGGAGGATGTGCTGGTGCAGGCTGATACATGACATCACCCCCACTGGGTTTCCCGATGGACACTACTTAGAGTTGAGCAGGAGGCTAACAGGCCGCTCTAAAGGACAGCAGTGCCCAGCACAACAGCAAATATTGTCAGTGAGTGACCTGGGAGTTAGGAAGTCCCTCTCCAGGTCACCTAACACATGCTCTCTGAGACAGGCCCAGAAAGGAATGGCAAGCACTGTGCTATCAGGAAGGGGCAGTGAGCTAAGACTATCTATGAAATAGCCTCATATATTCTCTGCATGTCTTTCTGGAGGCGAACATATCATGTATATTCAGAAATGAAAGTGAATGCTTGATACCCAAGCTAGGTGGCCTTTAAAATTTAAGGGAGCAATGCATGTGCAAAACAGTTTTTTTTCAGTTGATAAAACATCAAAGCAAGCTTGCTTTAACCAAAGAGATGCTGGTTTTCTCTCTCTTTTTTAAAGCTATCTTTAAACTATTTATAAATGAAAAACCTTTTGATGGCTCTTCTATGTAGTGTAAATAACCACAGTAATTTAAAGGCTCTACATGCAATTATGACTCCGGGAATTTTATCAGTCCCAGGTTAACTAATCTCTGCGAACTGAAAGTCAAGGATGCCTGAGGTTTCTCCTGCCATTTACCCTGGGCCCTGGCTGGAGACTGTAGTGAAGCTGGGAGGAATTTATAATCTGGGTGCTTCCCCACGCCCAGCAGCTAAATGCCGAATCCAAAAGAAATGTCACCACAAAGTTCTGACTAAAGCTTCCTAAATCACTGTTTTTGAAACAGGGTGAATATATTATAGCTGTGTCAGATCTTTATATTCTTACATGAATTTAGCAATCTGATTTTCTTTTCACAACCCATTTCAGATGGTGGCCAGTTAGAGCAAGAATGAAGTTGAACTGTCATTTTTTATTAAGAACTGATTTATGCCTGTGATTTCATGTGCATTATCTGCTTTCATCCTCCCTCTGAAAGGTAGGCTTTGCTGTTATCACAGATAAGGAAACTGAGAATCAGAGAAAGAGAGGGACACAAGTATCACATGACTAGCAGGTGTTCAAAGCATCCATGAAGTCATTCTGACTTGTGATTGCTCCCACTGTGACTTGGCGCTCTGCCTCTAGCACTGGGCACTCCCATGAATTTCTTTCAGTCCTCCCCATGCGCTTTAATTCTGAGTTACTAGAAAAACGTGCTTCACTAATAATTTACTGTGGAGTAAGTTCTTGAGTAAGAAAGGCTACTAAAATCAACAATTCTACCTTCAGTCTCTTTTGTCTCCTTGATCAGTCCATTTGTTTTGAGCAGTTGAAAGTTAATCAATGACAGGACTATATTTTGTCAGAAAACCATTCTAAAAATTTGCAGCATTCAAGACTCACAGCTATCACCTGTGTTTGTTCACTGAAAATATTATTATCTGAATTCTCTCTAACTATACCCTAAGTTTTGACCAGCACCTACTTTATTTAAAGCAGTATTTTCACCTTGGGGTTGAGGTGTAATGGTTAAATCCAAAATACCACCATAAAAGGAATAATGGTGTTTCCATTACAGATGAGAAATGTTTTGTTTTGTTTTGTTTTCTTATTTGGTTAGGATAAATAGAACCAAGGGAGAAATTGCTTATTCCACCACAGAGAAAACACAGAATAAAGGAGGTATCAGACATGTATGTAAATTTACTTAAGAAAGTACAAGAAAATACAGTAAAGTTCTATGGTCATTAATATCCCTAAAGTGTAAAAAGTCATTCTTCCTGTGGAAAATCTTTCTGGATTTTGAGACATCTCTGGAGCATGAATGACTGGCAAAACTAAAGTTGTCATGATCTGCTTAATCAAGTGTCTGGCTCTTCAGCGGGGTCCATGGGGAGTACACAATGTCTAATGAGGCTTTAGGATGATTTGTTAGACTAAAGTTTCCATCAGACACAGAGTTCTTTCATTAATTAGGAGTCTCCCGCTAGAGACTAAGTAGTGTTTCCCTATCTTAAAAAAAAATTCTCCTAAGTACATATGAACTCATAAAGTAGAAACTAAAGGCTGTCTTCACTCCTTGAAGATAATTTGCAAACTGAAATCAAACTCGATGGCACAGGTCACCTATGCCTGGAATTCTAAGGACTCTTCTGGTTTCAGAGGATAAGACAGGAATCTGAATTAATTAAGGTGAGAGAAAAGGGTGTGAGGTGAGCAGACAGAGAGGAGGCCCTTGAAGTCAGGAAAGAAGTCTTCAAGACTGTACCGCTGTGACCTGCAATGGTTCAAAGGCATCATATGTGAAATGAATACTCATTTTTGGAAACTAATGTATTTCGCTGAAAAAAAAGAGATGAACACACCGTTCCATTTCCTTTCAGCTTAAAAGAAAATCAACCTCATTCACAGAAAGGAAGAAAAATCAAAACTACAAGTAGATATTCTTTTCCATTTCACTGACTGGAAAATATTAACATTTTTGTAGACTACTATATTATAAACTATTTTGGGAATAAGTGAAAATAGTCATCGGAGGGGAAACTTGTTATAACATTTTTTGGAGAGTAGTTTGGTGATACATATCAAATGTAAAAGTAGATATTTTCTCTAACTTAGAAACACCATCTCCAAATATTAATCCCATAGACATATTCACTGTATATTCACAAATAATTATGCCAAAGGGTAGTTACTGCAATCCTGTGGGAAATGGCAAAAGATGAAAACAACCAAGAGGAAACTGACAGATTAATTCTATCTCATTCATATAATGGCCTCTGTGTCAACTGGTGAAACAACTGTGGTAACTCTGCGTGTGCAAGTAAGATTCAAGATTTGCTATATTATGAAGAGAAATCAAGAAGAATCAGAATGGGGTCTAATATCGCCTAGCATTTAAGTAAGCACACACACAAAAGGTCATCATTTTCTTGGAAAGAGAACGGGAGAATTGAGTGTCTGTAAGGTCAAAGGTATTTGAATATCTTTAACATTGAAGAGCTCTTTCTGCATGTGCTTGTATTCCCTCTTCAAAAGAATTAATCAGTCAACCTTTTAAAAAAGATGTTAAAAGGAAACCTCTCTAAAATTAGTCAGGTTGCAAAGTAAGGTAAATGTGGGTACAATGTGTCAATAAAACGACTCAGGGAAAGTGGTCCACAGTTTGGTTTCAGAATATTTTTACTTTAAAAAAAATCTGAAAAATTTGTGAAGACTCAAAGATTTTTTTAATGTAAAATATTCACCACATTAAAAGTTAAAACTAAGACACTCAAAATATTTATTTACTAACTCTTTTTCAAACAAAAAATAGGGAGAAAATGTCTTTCACTCGTGCAATGTTTGGCTTAATCGAAGACAACAGGATTCTTATAAATGCTTCTGTACTCATTCCATTATGACATGACACGTGTCACATTTTGTAGCTTCTGGAGAATCTGCTTATTAAAATAGAATGAAAAGGACAGATGTCATGTTGGTAATATTATTAAAATACTTATGATTTCCTGGAATCCCTAAAAAAAAGTCCTGGGGATGATGTCTTGAGATGCACATGTCAAAATGAAAATAGAGCATTACAAGTAACTGGCAAAAAGTGACCTTCTTCAACTGCCATGCACTATCCACAACTCTCTGACTCCGTTATTAATGTTAAACTGTCCTAACACAGAAGCTCAAAGAAGACAGCAGTATCTGATCAAAGCAATAATATTTTAGGGACAACAGGTTACCAAGTTCAGTTCTCCAATGGTGTAAGACTAGCAAAATATCCTCCTTAGCGCAGCACCGTTTTAAGCATTGGCCAATTATCTTTTTATAAATAAAATTTAAGATTTTAATATTTTTAAGAAATATCAAACTATCTCCCCAATCTCCCTAAAACCACCCTATTTGTATTACTATCTGTGGGAAGGAGATTGTAACACCTAAGAGAGGGAAGTTCGTGAGGGCCTAATAGAAGTTGTAATTAATATGACAACAAATAACACAGTATTTTATCTTTTAGGCTGTATTTGACTGACTGTGTATTATGCTTATGTAATGTGCTCTGGGTTGGTAATATGGTGGCGAGTAAGCAAGCCTGCAATGTGTCTTCATGTGCTGATGGTCTCACTAAGAATTTTCAAAAAACATCTAAGTTAAAAACATTGATGAAATAAAAGTAAAGTAGCTTGGAGAACACTTTGCAGGGCCTGCCACCCATAAAGGTTTGGGGAATCAACAAAATGTTCTCTAAGAGATTTAGCCAAGAATCAATAACCAGAACTGTTCTCACTAAGACTGTGGGAGCTTTGTGCCTGAATCATCTGCCCTTAGTCAGCGTTGACGTCCCGGCCTCAGCTCCTAACAAAGGCTGATACACAAGCATACTCTATGATAGTTGTCTAGATTTATTGCTAACACACTACTAGGACAAAGCCTATTATAGTGTCTAAGTTTCCCGATAAAGTCTCATATGGAAGAAGATTTTTGGAATTTAATACCCAGGACACACTGTTTCCTCAAAGAACAGATGACATTTTTCTTTTGTATTAAGGAGAACAAATTAAATGGTAATAATGACCCAACTGTGACTGTCAGAGTTAAAATTTAAGTTCAATGGCAGCAATTATAATGACTCTTAAGGTTTCTCTTCTTTACCTCATTCCAGTTATAGTTTATATTACACCAAATGAAAAATCTATCTCATAAGCCATCTCTTTCATAAAGTGACATGTGGAAAAAAATATACACACATATTACAAATCTACACCTTCAGTTCCAAGATCATCCAATATATTAACTGTTGTTTTTTTTCTTAAAAAAATGAATCCAATGTGATCATTTTCATCACAGAGCCCTTTTCTTTTAGCCTGGCTGGAGTAGGAGAGACAAAGAATGGTTAACAACTATCTGCACCACTCCAAGAATGACTGAACATTACATAACATTTTTAAAAATGCATGCTTAAGTAGAGACTATATATTTACCTTATTGATATAGCTTCCATTATAAACATCAGGCTCCAGCATCAAACATATGGGCCATGGACTTGCTCCAAACTACTGAAGTTCGTTCTGGATCACTAATGATTCACTAAGGCTCACTCACCATTGGTGCCAAAACAGGGAGAATGTGCTGAAATGCATACTTTAGATTCGAAATATAATGTTTCCTTGTCTAAGAAAGGTGAAGTCAGGACAATATGGTAGAAGCGAGATCTAACAATGGGAGTAGAAGATCCAAGAGAAACTTTAGGGGAAAAGATCCCAAATGAGAAGACAAGAGCTATGTGGGTACACCCATTTCTGGATATATGTACCTCTACACACAAATACACACCCAGACATACATGCATGAACAAAGAATATGATTGTAGTAAACAGAATTCTAAGATGACTTCCAATGACCCATGCCCTTGTACTCTTTTTATCCCCTTGAGAATGGTCAAAATCTAAACTTGTTTTTAACCAGTGGAATATGTATGGCAAGACAGAATTCTGGGGATGTAATTAAAATCCTGAATCAGTTGACTTTATGTTAACTGAAAAAGCTAATATGAAATCACAAATTTTATGAAAGAGAATGACATACACAAAATTTTAGACAGATATTAATGTTTGGAAACAGTATAAAAGTGAGTAATTAAAATTTTAAGTTTAAAATTATACAACATGAGCTTGATAATCTTAATAACTTTTAAATTAATTTTATTGAAGAAACATCGCATCACAGAATTCTATAGTTTCAAGGTATGTATCATTGTAAATCTACATCTATATATAATAAATCATATTACTTTTGACCTTTGACTAACACCCCTAAACCCAGTCCCTCACCAGAGGTAGTCCTATTATCAGGTTACCATCTATTCCCCCAAAGTTTTTTTTCTATAAATTTATAAACATCCACAAAGGATATGCAATATACTTTATAATGTGTTTGTTTAGCATTAATTGCATCAAATTGTACATATCATTCTATAACTTCCTTTTTTTTCTTTTTAACTCTCTCCAGGTAATAGTATTGTGGACAAATTTCCTTGCCAGCAAAAAAACTCAAAAGCTCGTTCTTTTTAACAGTGCAGATTTCTATAATTTGTTTAACATAGTTCTTTGTTAGTGAACTTTTCAGTTGTTTCCCTTTATTTTTGCTATTATGAATATGCTGTGGTAATTAAAAACAATAATTAATTCATTTAAAAAATCATCCTGAGTGGAACTATCTTAAGCAGGTGATCTCTTCAAAGAGGGCCTAGAAATCAGGCTATCTCCTACTGGCCTTGAAGGAGCAACTTTTCATGAATTTTATAACTGTAAGGAAAGAAATTCCAGTAATAACCATGTAAGACTGAAAAGGGAGGTTAAGATTCTGGTGGGACACCATCTCTGGTCAACACCTTGCCTGAAGTCTTTTGAAGCCATGAGGAGAAGACCCAGCTAAGCCAACCCCTACCTCCTGACCATGGAAACTGAAATAATAAATGAGTGTTGTTTTAAGTTAAAACATTAAGTTAATACATCTTAGTTAAAAGCAAATATATTCATTCAATGGTCCAACTAGTAAAGTCAGAATCATGGTAGACTACTCACCACCTCATATACCTTCTAACAAGTTGTCACCAATTTTGCCACTTCCTCTTAATTCCTTTTCATGACATTCTTTAACCCTATCTCTACTACCTCTCATAAGTTCTTCTTTGGAGCAAACAAGACTTCTAAGTGAATTCACTGTCCATAATTTCCTTACCTACCCCAACATCATCCCATAATCCTTTCCAATAGCAGATGGGGGATCCAGAACAGTCACTGAAAAAATAGTGAAGAAACCAGAATAAATTGGATTGCGAGGTGCTGGAGAAAGACTAGAGACACCCTATGAGCCTAGGAGATCATGGAGAAATTTCCATAACTTGGTATATTTATATATATAATAAAAATATATAAATAAATATATAAATAATATATAATATATATAATATATAAATATACAAATATATAAATAAAAATATATAAATAACATTATCTTAAAAGCAATGAGACCCTGAAGGATTTACCACAGGAGAGTTGAAAAAAAACAAAACACAGTGAAGTCTTCCCTTACAGGAAACCATTCTCAATTTGGAAATGTTATCAATCAGCAACTTGCCTGAGGAAAAAAAAAAAAAGATGCTTATGAATGTTGTAAACTTAGGCAGTTTGGCAAAAAACATACTTTTTGACAACCAGAACTTTGAGGGACAGAAATAATGATTGCTGCAAGGGCCTGGCATAGTTCAGTAAAACTTAGTCTGGTTCCTTCTTCCATTTCCTAAATGGTAAGTCATAGAACACCATTCTGGCAACTAATATTGAATTAAACTTGTTGAGTGAGTCTGAACTCAAGATGTGGGCACAACTAAAAGAGCAAGTAAGTTAACATCTCACTATCAGGTAGTCAAAAATGTTAGGAGAAAAAGCAGTCCATGATGACGTTTGGGAATATGTATGAATGCAAGCTAATATGTATGTATGTGTGTGTGTGTGTGTGTGTGTGTGTGTGTGCATACACACACACACATATATTTTAAGGAAAGCTACAGAAAGGGATGAAGGTGAGTAAGCAGGCAGGAAGAGGGAGGAAGACTAAGCATTTTATTTGTTTCGTTATTCATTTTTTCAGTTCATCATAGTTGTTCCCCCAAGCCCTAGGATGCGAACCCAGGTCCTTGGGATGTATGTGAACTGTGCCCACTGGAGGCTGTGAACCCAATCACTACTCTGCCAAGGTGCACCAATTGGAAATACTTCTATTATCTGCATAATTGGTTTAGTACAGATAAGCAGGAATAATTCTTACCAACTAACATGAAATGGCACACAACTGGAGTCTTCTTAATGAAAGTGGAGGGATTTTTTAATATGCTGCTTCTATTTTGACAACTTTTAGATGCAAAGAAACAGAAAGTCCATCCTCAAATATTCTGGAGAATAAAGTGGCCATGTCTAGCAGCTGCTTAGATTCTGAGTTGCCATAGCTAGATTTCTGGGAATGAAAACACTAAACTTGCTCCCCTCCTTCATTCATATTCCTTCTCATGCTTATATTCTTGGGAGAACAATCATACTACATGTTTTCAAGTCATAAAAAATGTAATACTAGGTTTCTAGTTGGAAAAAAATTCTAAGAATTTAAGCAGAGATTTAGAGAACAATTTTTCTCATTCTCTATACCCAGATGACACATTTTTAAAGTATGACAGTCAAGTGGATGATTGGGCAGATCGTGAAGCAATCTGGCACTCACACAAAAACAGCCCTTTTTAAGGCCACACTCACATTTTTGGGATATGGTTACTTGAACAGTGTAAAAAAGTGTTAGAGCTGCTAACTGCCTACTTTGCCAGGTGAAGGATGTGAATTTTTCACTCCAACTCTGCTGAGGCCAATATAGAGTCAAAAATCTGGAAGAATAAAATGCAAAGAGGGTGCTCTTTTCTAAGTCCTAAGGGGACATGAAATTCTATTAGATTGAACTCTGTACAATTGTCAATATTTAACAACTTTTACCTACAAAGATGGCTCAGCTCAATGCATTACATAAGAGGAGAGAATGGGTTTAAAAACATTGGCCTGATGAGCCATGTACCTCTCTAAAATTAACTCAAAAAAAGTACAGCATAAAAAATGTGATGATACAATCAACAGGCCAAACCTTTTCCATTCCTTTGAAATGGTTTTGTATACTAGTGACTGATGCTAATTCTTTTGCTCTAATAAAATATTTGACTTAAGAAAGTCAAAAATATTTGCTGAAATAAAAAATCAAGTAATCTAATACAAAACAGCCTTGATCCTTTGACAACAACTGTATGTATAGGAGGCAAGATTCAGAGTTGGTGATTCCAGGGACATAGTTTCAGGTCTTGTGCCTATACTCAAGCTCTCGGAATTTCAGGATTCTTTTTATAAACATGTCTATTCACTGCCTAATCAAATTGATTCCTTTCCCATACCCTGAAGGAAAATTCACAAATGAAGACAAGAATTCTAATATGTACCAGAAGGGAACCTCAGATGCCAAAAAAGTATTCTTATTGCAGAGCAACTCTTCGCTTAACATAGTTGGAAAGACTATGGATAACAGAGTTACAACCAAACAGATATGACTTATAGAAGGAAATAGACCTAATTGGGTTTCTTTTCTCTTTATACTGGTTATTTCTTAACCATTAATTTTTCTTCTATTTAAATGACACTGGTTTCCTGCCTCAGTAGTATAACATTATAGTTAAACATCTGTGTATATCACAATATATTCTCCACCAAAAGTTTAGTTTCCATCCACCATCATATAGTTAATCCCCTTAGCTGATTTTCCCACCCTCAACCACCATTCAACTAGGGTTACCACTGAATGCTTAGTTTTAATTCAAGTAAAAGTATGTAGAGAATCCAAAATAATACTGTATGTAAAATACTACACTATTTTCTCATGCAAGAAAATGTGATGTCAGTACTGGGTTCTTGTCCTGATTGTCAAGTTCCCTAGCTCATATTCTGCATCTTTAATCATTCCCAGGACTTTCAACCTGACAGCATGCCCCCTCCTCCCTTTGCATATAAATTGGACAAAAATAAAATGAATGATACATTCATCTGTCTATGAAGTGAATAAACTTGAACTTTAGTTTTTCTAATTTGAAGCAATGATTATTTTTCATTTTAGCCAGTAAGTTATCAATTCTATGGGGCAGAAGTTGAGGTTCAATCTGATAAGTACACAGGGTATAAAAATCCACAAATATTCCCCCTTCTCAAGCAATATAGAAAGCTCCTGGTATCTACTTATATACTCTTTTCATCTACTGATGATTAAGGATGCCAATATGTGACTTAATGAGATGTCTACAAATTTTTTATCCTTCTCCTAATATTCAAATTATGGCAGAAGATTTATTTGCTTATAATCCAAGATGGTAACCTGTACTTTGTCTAGAGTTAATGCTTCAAGTGCACACAATGAGGTATCTGAACTTCACTTGAAAAAAACTCAAGGCTTGAATTCCTTCTTAGGTTCCATCACTGGTTTCTTTCTCTCCCACTTCTACTCTTAATGTTGGTGCTCCTCTGACTTCCATCTTTGAGCCTCTTCATTGACATCACAACATCACCTCTTTGGGTGCTTTTATTGATGCCTGTTTTATATGTGTGTGTGTATTTAGCTTTATCATTAATTTTAATTACACTGGTCTGTGGTTTAATTCAAGAAACTTTAAAATGGGGAAAAGTTACACATATATGTAGATTAAAAAGATAACAAATGTGATGCATGCTAAATAGAAAGCATAGTCCATTCATGTTAATTATCCCATATGCCTATTATATTTTTCCAGAAACTTCCCAACTAATCTATACCAATATCCCATTATTTTGATCTCTGGATCTGACATACTGAAAGAATAAAAATGCTCCAGTCAGAGGACTCTGGCTTTGTACGAGGTGAAACTATATTCTTTACAATTTTGCTAGGAATCGTTTTCTATGTCTGTATAGAGAGACAGTAGTATATACTTCACGAGCTACTGCAAGTATTGAATGAGGTTTGTGTAAAGTTCCCAGGAGCCCCAAGAGTAGAGAATTAATCAATAAATTGTTGTGCTGAGGAGATGATGATAATGATGATGATGACAATTATCTACCAGGCATTGCTATTTATATGTTTACTAAATTCATCAAATGTCTTCACCTGATCTGATCAGTGTTACCATTATCCATCCAGATAACCAATTACATCACCTAAGATTTCCATCTCTTCTATATTCCCCTCACTCATTTATCTTTTCTCAAATAATTACTAAGAATGAAAAAACCTAATCTATCAATATAATCCTCATTTCTTCTACTCTTCTAGTTTACGCCTTTATCACCTTTCCTCTTGGATTTTTTTTGTCATAATATCTCAGTTATACTCTCCACTTCCAGTCTTGCTCTTTTCTACTTTCTACTCCACAATACCACCATCAGAAACATTCTAGAATACATTAGCTTTTGTTTCTACTTAAAACTCTTCTATGGAAAGGTCAGTTGTGATAATATGTGTGTATATATATATATATGTAGATTATATGGTGGCCTTTTACATTTATACATTACTTGTTTTAATATTATCTAAGACGTAAAAAGTTTTGTGTCTTAGAAAGGGAAAAATTGTTATGTACCTATCCTAATAGTGACAAGCTGAAAAGACAAGGAGAGAGATGACAAAGAAGAAAATAAAACATACTAACTGTATACAATTGGTACTATGAAAATGTACATAGAACCAAAATACATGAAAATATAACAATAAAAATACAGATTTGGAAGCAAATCTTGTTTGTCCCATATTTACAACTCAGCATAATAACAAAGCACCTAAATTTTAAGAAAGGGAAAAGCTAAGGAATTATCTTGGTAAGTGTGACTCATTAAAATAGTTTATTTCCTATAGAAAGAAACAAACAAAAGCAAAGGCAGGGGTGTTCACAGTTGTTGCTTTTTGGCTTGTTTGTAAGAGGTCTCTCAAATGCAAACCCTTGGCAGTGTGAGTGAGCAGATTATATGCCAATATTTAACTGGGGGTAAACACACATGATACACATGAAAATATGATGGATGAAAAGCAAGAATAAGTTTTCAAAAAACTGTAAACATAAAGGGAAAAAATGGTAATTTTGCAATATACGCAACACACAAACACATAAGTGTTTAAAGGAATTTCTGGAATGGATGACTACACAAGTAATTGACATTAGAAAAACAAAGCTGGAAAGGCTGTTATTGGAGATTCTTAGGGAGAAAGGGTTGAGGGGAGAGCGGGAGGGGGAGAGATTGGAAAAAGAAAGTTCATTAGCATCATGATTTTTTTCACCTTTATCAAATGAGTTGAGAAAACCAGTTTAACTAAATTAATACAACTAGCGATGACCGGGAATGGAATATGTCCACCTATGTATTCACAATCAAAAACATTTGTTATGCTCTATATAATGGGCAAATTATCTATGTAAAACAACGGAACTGCAAATTTCATCTGCCGATAAGTACTTTAAAATTGTCTTTAATGTTTCAATCGATATTTCTCCCACCTAAGGCATAAAAAAGTTAGAATGATTACAGGGAAGAAAAAATGTAAGATTCTAAATTTACCTGGTGTCTACATAATTAGGAATTACATAATTTTTTTTTTCAGAAATACATTTAACTTAAAATATTTTGATCTAACAGCAGGTCCATCACAAGTCATATCATATCTGTTTATGAAATCTCACTTAAATTTATCTCTGCCTTTCCATTTGTACTGTCATCGTCTGAGTTTCAGACTATCATGATTTATTCCTTATCTGGTTTGCTGCAATAAACACCTAAATCGCACCTCCAATTTCTTCCCACTCCAAGCTCCACTTATCTGACAGAATAAGCTTTAAAAAAAAAACTCACAAAACTAAACACGTAATTTCCCTGCTGAATCTATCAGAGCCTCCCTACATCTTGAGAGGAAAGTTGAGAAACCTTTAGCAAGGCCTTACTCATTCTTCCAGCCAGCAACACCCTACACAAGCTGAACTCCATGTATAATAAACTACTCTCCGTGCCTTGGAAAATGCGAATGTTAGACCCATCTAACATTTCCAAAGATTTAGTAAAAATACGGTGACAGTGGTATTCTGGTAAACAAACTGGTAGTGGGCATTGGAGGAGACAATTATTGTATTTCACTTTGGTCTTTTATTGTTTGTAGTTTTCTAGCACTTATTTTTTTAAGGTGATTCTATAATAGAAGATCTAAATGTTCATTAATAAACTACATTGAATATTTAAAGTGGACATAAGCAGCATCTAAAGCCATTAATAGTCCACCAGTATGACTGAGAGCTGATGTTAGCCTATGTTATTTCTTTTCTGTAAAGGCTCATTACATCTGCAGTAGCTACTTGATGGGTTCAAAAGGTTCCTGAAAATCTTTATGAGTTTCAACAGATATTGTGATAGAAATTCAAAGGACTATCTAATTCAATACCCTGACGCCAATAATCTAATTGGATTAAATCACAGTTAAAAAAAAATCTCTGGGAAAACATTACATTGAACTTGCTTAGCAAAGTTAATCAGCCAGTTCAATGGTCTAGTTTCTTCAGTTGCACATATAGTCCTGCCTAAGAATTATCTAAGGAAATAAATATGTGCTTTATTAATTAGTTTTTATTGAAGAAAACTCACTTCACAACATTATATAGGTTTAAGGGATGTATCATTGTAAATCAACGTCTGTATAAAATACATCGTTTTTTTATCAACTTAAAAGTACATTTGATATGTCATATACTTGAAATCATACTGCTTTTTGCTCTAGCTTGTGCTGATTAAGGAGAGACATAATCATTACTTGAACTCACTGAAAACTGAATATTACTCCACCAGATTGTAAATAGTAATGCTTTAGAAACAAGGGTCCCCATGCTGCCATTAAAAACAGACACAAAATTATTTTCCCTAAATAGCTTTTTTTCCCCTGAAATATGTCAATCCTGAAGTAATTGTAACCTAATTAATGATATTTCATGACATCCTAACACCACTTTGTGACCTTGGTTTACAAAAATATTCATGTCAATAGAATAACTTGTCTACTAGGACAATAAGATAAAAAGATGCTCAACACCATTAATGATCATGGAAAAGAAAATCAAAAACACAAGGAGATTTTTTACATCACACCTGTTAGAACAGCTATTATCAAAAAACCAAGAAATAACAAGTATTGACAAAAATGTGGAGAAGAGAGAACACTTGTGCACTGTTGGCAGGAGTGTAAATTGGTGTGTTTACTATGGAAACAATATGGAGGTTCCTCATATACTTAAGAAAAGAAGCTAACATGTGATCTGGTGATTCTACTTCTGGGTCTTTATCTGAAGAAAATGAAAACACACATGCACCCCTATGTTCATTGCTGTATTATTTACAATAACCAAGAAATGTAAACAACCTCAGGGCCCATTCACAGAAAACTAAAGAAAATGCAATAGTGTTTACCCGTAAGAAAATAATGAAGGCTTGCATTTGGGGTGCTATGAATGGGTCACTTATGTAGTGTGAAATAAATTAGACAGTAAAACAAATACTGTATGCTCTCATTTGTATGTGAAATCTAAAAGCAACAAACATGACAAAATAAAACAACAATTAAAAACCCCCAGCTCATAGAGACAGGAAACAGATTGGTAATTGCCAGAGAGGGGAATGGGGGTATGTGGTATGAAGAATGAGGGAAGGAGAACAAAAAGTACAAACTTCTAGTTATAAAATAAATAAGCAATGGGCATATAAGGTACAGCATGGTGACTACAGCTAATATTACTATATTGCATATTTGAAAGTTGCTAAGAGTAAATCTTAGAAGTCCTCATCAACAGTAAAGAAGTTTTGTAACCGTGAAGCTGAAAGACATTAGATTTATTGTGGTGCTCATTTTGCAATATATACAAAAATTGAATTTGTTCTATATGTGAAAATAGTATAATGTATATATCAATTTTACTGGAATAAAAAAGATAAAATGACTTGTATAATAGTTGTCAAACTTTGCTACACTAAAAAATAAAATCAATACACAAAGTAAAAGGATAATTATGAAATTAAAAGTGCTTTTTTTCAGAATAATGACATATATCCTTACTTTTCTATGATTATTAAAGTATTTAGATCATTTTGAATTAGCTATTATATTCTCAGGCAAGAAATGTACCTAATTTTTCTCTTGGGTTTTGCTGTCACAAAGAATTACCAGAGACCAAGAATTAATGAATATTTTATGTTTGTTTAAATTAGATTAATATATACAAAATGAATTTAAGTCAGAATACTTAAAATTTATTAACAAAGGTTCAAAAGTATAAATGACCAATGCTAAAATAAATATTAAAAAATCACAAAATATTAAAACAAAAATGTGTAGAGAAGATTCCAATTTTTTTTTTACTTAACATTTTAATGATTTTTAAAATAGGTTCCAGATGAGTTAGAGTCGTGTGTGGCTGACAAGTTAATAATAACGACAATAATAACAGGAAAACAGAGCGGTGCTATGAACTTCAAGCAATCGCAAAGAGGTGTGTCTCTCTGATTAGTTTCATAGAGAAAGGCTACAAGTAAATTACTCTAAAAACTTGCCTGAATCATTTTTGGTGACTTCTAACATTTACTTGATTCGGTATGTCAAAGCTTGTATTTACCACGGCTATATTTTGTGCCTAGTTTACCTATCTCAGGATATTTGGGTGGTTTCCAGATGTTTACTATTATGTGAAATGTTATTAGATATTACTTCTTTGCTCACTTGTTCAAGTATATACTTAAGCTAAAGCATGAAATTACTGGGTTAAATGTACGCACATTTAAAATATTGGTACATATTGTTTGATTAACCACCAAGGTTTTCTAACTTACAATTTTCACCAAAAATATTAAAAAGTATCTACTCTCCACAGTATCTAATTCTTTTTATTGCTTATATTTTAATCTTTTTCTAAAATTATAGGTGAAAATTAAATAATATTTTAATTTTTATTTGTGTCTGTTTACAGGGTAGAGAATCTTTTCGAATGTATATTGACATTGCTCTTTCTTTCTTTTTAAATTGCTTCTTTATGTCCTTTGTCTATTGTTAATCTTAAGTTTTTAACATTTTTATAATTGATTTGCATTCATTTTTTAAAATTCTGGTGTGAGGTAATGATCTTTTTATTTAAATAAATCAGTAAACAAAATATTTAAGTAATTTATCCTAGTCTTACTAAGTTGGAATGCTGCCCTTACTGAACCCTAAATATTCAAATATACATGGGTCTTATTCGGTTCCATCAAATAACTGATTATTCTCAAATTAATATCATACTGTTTGAATTAAAAATTATATGATATATTCTGATGACTTATAGGAAATATTTTTATTTATTTTTATTTTTCAAAATGTGCTTTATTAATATTACTCATATTTTTAATCGAACTCTAGGTCAATTAATTCTCTAAAATTTTACTGGAGGTATATCAATTTAAAATAAGTTTTTTACCTTATCTGTCTAAAGTACTGCATTTTTCTAAAATCCCATTTCAAACTGCTTACTTTCTACTATTCCAGTGAAAACATTACTTTTGGTATACAGTGTACTCACGATTGTTCCCTCAGTGAATCAGCCAATGACTTCGTCACTTTAGAACACTGTGTCTTAAATTTCGTGCATCAAGGACTCATTGAGAATCAGATGAAAATGTACGTTTATTCCCAAATGTAATGGATACTCGTGAGCCAAAGAACTCAAAGTTAAGAATTTGCTCTATAAAGGAATATCTCTAAATAAAAAACAGACTTTATTCCATGAAAGTCATATTTATTTTATTTTCTTTGAGCTGGGTCAAAACTGCTCTCTTCCTAATCACTGCAATTTTATAATTTCTTTCATTTTCACAGTCTTAGTTAAATGACTTAGATAAATGACTGTATCGCTATCTCTACAGCTCACAGTGTAAAGAAAAACCGTAAGGCTAGGAGTTTCAAGGCTGAAATCTAAGTTCTATTTTGAATACATATGTATAGGTGTATGTGTATGTGTACATCTATGTCTATGTGCGTGTATGTAGCATGTGTGTTTATTTTTCTGAGTCAAAATTATTTTTGATCATCTATAAAATGAGCAAAATATTACTAGTTTGATATAACTTTATAAAGAATATTAAGGGAATCAAGTATCTACTGTCCAAGAGAACACAGAGAGAAAAGGCAGTGTTTCACCATTATTATTTCCACATTGACAAGCTCACCATTTATTGTGCACCTATATAAATCATACGCTATGTAAAATCCTAATGCACTTAATGAGGAAGATGAGACAGATGAAAATGGAAACCGGTAGTATAGATATGTACAAAATACATTGTGAAAGCCCAGAAGAGAAAAATATTCTCTCTACCTATATTCCTTTAAGCACTGACCAGAGTGGTAGCATATGAACTAGGTTTCAAAAGATATTTGTGAATTTTCCAAACAGATAAGGAGGAGGTAGAGTAGGATACAGGGAAAGAAATCTAGAAAAATGAAATAGATTCAGAAATAAAGAAATGAGAAAAGACAGAGAGTTCAGCACAAGGCAAGTTGAATGTGGTTATTTTGTGAGACTTACAGATTTCAGACAAGTAGATGCTAAGATTGAATGACCTGGAGTGTAAAAGAGATTGGCGTCATAAGAGATTAGAGTTGGATTTCACCAAGAAGGCTATTTCAATAGTTTATGAGACATAACATTAAAGGCTTGACCAAGGGACGTGGTGATGGGAAAATACAAGAGATATTTCTGAGGTGGAATCAAAAGACCTTGACTGTCTCTGAAATCTAAGAATTAAGGGAGAAGAATCTCAGGAGATCACTAACTTGAGAGAATTGAGATACCACATAATATCATAGATCAATAACTATTAATGGTTATTTAGATGAAAAAGCAAGCATTACTTCTCATTTAATCTTCAAAGTGGTATGGTAAGGACCATGGTGGTGATGGTATGTGTGCATGTATGGGGTCAAATGAATTTAGCTGAATTTAAAAAATAATGTGAGGTGCCCTCTTTTCTGGGAAAATTAGATTTCCTATTTTTAAACGTAGAGCAATGTTCCTCAGAGTAAAAATAACCACAACATCTTTTGAAATATAATACAGTGCTATTTGGTGTAATCCCTTAGCAACATTCCTGCTATGAACCAGGACTAGCAACATTCAAGTTATAGACTTACATGTTGTGTATTTTTATACATTTTGCATATTTTAAAAATTGTAGATAGATAACAAGGTGTGACGGGGCACAGTTTTATCCATGTTAGACTTGAACCTTCTGAATAATTAGCAAAAGTTGCTAACAAGATTTAGTCTTATTGAATTAGTATTCTACATGATGCTTAAAAATCTTTCCTGAATACGCTTCCAAACCCACATTAAAGTTTCAAGGCACAAATTAGTGACCTATTCATTATCTTGCGTGTCTCTGTGCACACCTGCATGTACGTGTTTGTGTGGATGAATGCATCCAAGTTGGAAAGTGAAAAAAATGTTTTGTTTTATGAAGTGATCTCTCACTAATATTTGAAGACGTCATTTACTCACAAATGCTTTTTTAAAGTAATTTCCATACTTTTGTTTTCCAGCTCTAACCAAGACGATGGGGACATTGTTAAAAGATACCCACAATCAGAAATGTAAAGTCATTTGTCAGGAGATATGGAAGATACGAAATATAGCTATAGTTCAGGCAGTAAACTATTGTGCAAAGTAATTTAACCCCTCAGGGACACACATTTTTTTCAAGAGCAAAAGATGGGCAGAGGTGGGCTAAATTATCTTAAAGCTAACTGCTCCCCTATCTTCACATTTCATAGTGTTAGTATGGGCTTAGAGAACTACATTTTGTGGCCATAGTTGGTTATCTATTCTGTTACTGCTCCATAAATGAGCACTTGAACCAAGATAGTTGAATTAGAATGAGAGAAGGACTAATGTACATTCCAAGTTTGGGGAAAAGGTTCGTCTCTTTCTTTCCCTTCTACAGTCTATTGATTCCCAACCCATTAAATTCGGAGGGCACATAGTTACAAAAGTAAAAAATGTAAAAAAGGTGATGTATCCATGGTCTTTTTCTTCTGAGTCACCAAAACCTCAGAAAATAGTTTAACTGATAAAACAGTAGATCAAGTTACCAAGACCATTTGCCAAGACACAAATGCTGAAATCAGTTTTTTTTTTTTAAGTCTAACACTTATGCAATACGTAGAAAATGTCAAAAAATCTGGAATCTTACCGTACTTTTTGTTATTTAAATATCCTTAATGTCCCCGAAAACTTAAAAATGCAACCTGTGTAAGTAATCCATAATTAAAAAGATAATCTTTCCTAAAAGTCTAAAGTTTTAGATTCACTGATAGATACAGTTTAAATAATCAAGTTTTCAATTAGATAGGTTAGTAATAGGAAACTCAAATTTTGCATCCTGAATTTCAATTACTGAACACCCTTTAATGAAAAAAAATTACCCTAATAAACTTTGACAAAATCATTATAGGGAAGTATCTTTCATAATCTGAGTAGAAAAATTATATCTAAATTTTAGTATTTAAATATTGCAATATACTTAATCTTTCCTTCCATTTAATATATAAATTTATTTAAAATATTAACAGCAAATATTTTATAATATTCATATGATTTATATCTAGCACAATTATAGCTTTTAGCTATTTCTTTCTAAAATACCTAAACCACATGTCACATTCTTAATATTTACATCTCTGTCATCTAGAACGTTTTCATAATACACAAGGAGAGAGCTATCCTATTTGAATTTCTAACTTTAATTTATAATTGAGAATATACAGATCCTGAAGATTTAGAAACAGATACTGATAAGGAAAATATTTTTGTGTGTAGCGTGAAAGCAAAGAAATAAATAATTTATTTAGTGCGTTAAATAGTTATATTTTGAAGACCTATCAGTTAAAATAATTCAATTAATATTTCTTAAAGACTTGTTTTTTCATTTTTTATTTGGTTTTCTTGCAAATATAGAGACTCATTCTTCTGGTAACTTTATTCTTTCAATTGTCTTCTATGTTGAAATGAAAATATGAATCTGTCTTTTTAAACCTATATATGTTAATACCAAATCTATATAAAATACCCACATTTCCCATGGAATCAAAAGAACAGACCTTGCAATGTCTGAGGATTATCTCCTTCTTATTTATACAAACGTCTTCATTAAACAACCAAGTATATCTATTTCCCAATTCTTCATACATTATAACTAATTCTCAGAATTTCAGTCAAGATAATGTCTGAAGCTACTACACATGCTAAAAATAGTCTCTTAAAAGACGCATTTTTCTTGATAATCTATAGGGACTCATTCATCCATCCATCCATGAGGTTTTTTCAAACATTAACTTGACAGATAATTTAAACCCTTCAGTTGGATGCTGGTGCATTCACACACACACATACACACACTTCACACATATCTCACACTGCATTCCCTTTTAGAAGATCACGAAAGTAACATAAAATGTTGTGATTAGCTTTAATTTCTCTGAACAAGTCTCCATATTTATTATATTACATGAACTGAACAAAGTCAACAAATATACTGGCTTGCCTTTACTGTGGTCGCTAACAACAGTGTAACAGCCAGGATTTCTAAGTGAAAAATAAAAGATGAAATCTCTCATTACTTCCAGAGCCTATACTGTCTGTCAGTTTTTTGAAAATGATTTTAACTCATATCTCATTTTTTGATTCATTTGCACTTTATATCTTGTAGTACCCATCAATAAAAACTTTGTTTAATTCAGTATGTGATTTGATGGTGTCCACAAGCCCAGGTTCTGCACACATTTATTTGAGGAGTGCCCGTTTCCTCTGAGGAGGTGGAGGACCTTGTTTTCAGTCTTGCTGTGGCACTTATAGTGGATGTGCTGCTGAGCAAGTTACTCACACCCTCAAGGGCTCAGTGTCCCTATCTATAAAATGGAGACAATATCAACTCATCTCATTGCTGTTAACAGGAACAAGTAAGCTAATAAATGTGAATTTACTGTTCTCTTTAAAGAATGAAAGCAATAGCCATTAAATCCTTGAAAATAACATTTATTAGCAACAGTATAATTTTACTATTAAGTCATGTGATATATAAATGTTTGGGAAACAGCATCAATGATTCAAAGAATTTCAAGTCCAAAAATACTTCAGTAGAAAGACAATGATTTATCAGATGAATCAAAATGAAAGCTAGGTGTAAATATCATGTATCTTCATTTTATGAGAGCCATTCAACTAAAAATTTTCAAATAGTACAAACAATGGGAAAAACACAGCATAAAATATATTGAAATCAATGATGCAATATCTCTATTTCAATTAGCTTATTTCCCCTCTTTTCTCCCAGACATATATACTATTTTTATTTTAAAAAGCGAAGTTAATTCATAGACTCTCCAAAGTCAATCAACCCACAGACTAAGCTAGAATTCTTGTTCTTCTTAAATGTTATTAAGGATGCAGTATCACAAAAGTTTTAATTAATAGTTCAGATATACCGAGCGTCATGCTTGCCTTTATTCCACCATTTATACCAGTCACATAGCATAGTGTTCAGCCCAAACAGAGGACATCTATCTCTTCAAGAAAGGGTAGCACTACATGTCAGAGTTAGCAGTCTGGGCTCTAAAAATTAAATGTGCACATAAATTTATGAATGTCTGAAAATCATACCAAACTTTAGAATTTAAATGGATCTGAATTGAGATTGTCTGCAATTCTCACTCTTTGCTTCTAACAGCACAACCCTAGAAACTCAGTCCAGTGCCTAGTGGTGTGTGGAAGGCAAAGGGCTATGGGAACTTGTGTGCACACCAGGACTGGGATGTCGCTCTGGCTGGATTCCTTGTGTGTACACCATTATGTATGCAACACACAGAGAGAAAAGTTCATAAAAAAAAAAAAGAAAAAGAAAAGAAAGGATGGAAGGAAAGAAGGAAACTCAGAAAAATGTACATTTGAGCAGTCAATGAGAGTTAGACACACAATCCCAGTCCTAAATTGTCCTGTGTCCACATACAGTCCTGATTTATAATTTACAATAAATTTCAGATATGTGGCTTATAACATGGCCCATCCTGCCCACCCCTTAGGTTAGAAGATGACAGCTCCACTTGCCATTAGGTGTGTCAGGGAACATTAACTGTGAACCTTTTTTGCATGCACCTATGTTTGGGGAGTGGAATCGAAGGGCCTAGAATAGGGAAGAAAAGCACAATGTCTATGTTGCCAGTAAAAGCATCGAGTGAGGGCCCAGTTTCCACCTCCATATCTGAATTAAGAATCTAGAGCTAATTCCTCAGAGCAGGAATAATTGGTCCTTTACACTATTCATTTCCTTGGGAAAGGAGCTGATGGTGTCTATTAAAACTCCTGGTGACATGTAGCTTCCTTGCCTCGTCTTCCGGAGCACTTTACATTAAGAGGAAATCACTATAATCACATCTCTGCGTCTTGCCTGCTGCTATAAGGAGGTGCTTTCTTCCTGGCAGGAACGATTTGGATACACACATGTTCACATTCGCACACACCAACACAGTGTAACTCCCATAGCTCCCTCACTCTTTCCCTCCATCCCTCCCTCCCTCCCTCCCTCCGTCCCTCTCGTAAGATTGCTGAACATTTTGCTCTAAACTCTCCAAGTCACCCACGTGTTTGTTCTCCCCTTTCGCTGTTCAATTCACTTCCAGACTTGACAGAGAACCTGGAGTGGCTCTCAGAATTTTAGCTGCCATCCTGGGACCAAGCTGTCTCTCCCCCGCCCCCCTCCCGCCCCCTTGCCCATCAGATCGGTCCCCCTCATTCTGGAGGGCTGGGGGTGGGTGTAGCCCAGGCTTAACTTTGCCCCATTCCTTGTTCCTCCTTCACCTAAGCAAACTAAATGCTTCTGTCGGAGTCCGACTCTCCAGGGTGGGATGAAAATGAGTGGGAAGGGGGTGGTGGGTGGTATAGAAAACTGAGAAATCTCTCTCTCTCTCTCTCTCTCTCTCTCTCTCTCTCTCTCTCTCTCTCTCTCTCTCTCTCTCTCTCTCTCACACACACACACACACACACACACACATTTAGCACCTATGCAGTACTTGCAGGGTCCCTTATACACACCTAAACTGTAACCTCCCTTGCAAGGACAGACACACTCCAGATCGCCCTCCCCCAATTCCCAGAAGAGAATTTGACCCTGGGTTCAAGATGGGTGGTGAAAAAATAGATCAAAAAGGAGAACTGAGAAGTGGGGAGGGGACCCCTTGCCTAAGTGGGGGAGGGGAGCTCTCCACTCACCGCCTAAGTCCCTGGAAAGATGAGGGCCACGACATCCTGGATTTCTTCAGGCCGGGCCGGTGGCTGGTCTCCACCGCGTAGGAGGTGCGGTCCATGGCCCGGCAGTACAGGTAGCGCTCAGTGTCCGAGTAGCCGCGATGCCGGACGCGGCCGGTGGCCCCGCTCGAGGTGTAGCGGCCGCGAGCGGCCCCGGGCGGCGGGGGTGGAGGCAGAGGGGGCGGCGGTGGCGGCTGCAGCGGGCACTGGGACTGGGGCTGGGGCGAGGACGGTGGTGGCGGGGGCAGGTGGTGATGGGGGTGCAGGTGGTGGAACTGGGGCTGCCGGAGCGGGTACTGGTGGTGCTGCTCTTGTCTCCAGAGGTGCTTGGGGGCTTTGAGGCTGGCCCCGCCAGCCCCGTCGCTGCCCTCGCTGCTGCCCGCCGGGGCCGGCACGCTGCTGCCCTCTGCCTCCATCGTGGCTTGCGACTCCACGCCCTGCTGCCCGGCTTGTGTTCACCGCGCTCGCCCGAGCACCTCCGGCTGCTGCTGCTGCCGCCTCTGCTCTGGAGCCTGGGCTCAGCTCCCCACTGGAAGCCACCAAAGGCTCGAGGCAGCCGAGATGGGGCTCTGCCAGGGGGTGGAGGATCACAGAAGGCGACAGGGCTCACTCCACAGAGGTTGTGGCAGACGCGCTCCTGGGTTCCCCAAGTCTCCAAGACTAGGGCGCGTGGTGCGCGGCTTCGCCAAGGGTCGGTCTCGCCTTCCTCCCTTTCGTCTTCCCTTCCTTCCTTTGGGCGCCAGCGGCGAAAGCAGGAATTGTTAGCTGCTGGAGCTGCAGTTGCAGTGGCGGCAGCCGCAGCGATAGCCGCCTCCTCGAACCAGGGCACCCAAACCCTGATCCCCGAGCTGCTGAAAAGTTGGACAGCTCCGAACTGGTAAACCAGAGCTGTGACTTTCTCCAAAGCCACTCCAACCAGTCAGGAGTCAGACGCGTCTTCTTGATCCTTCCCCTCCCGGTGCTCCCGCCTCCTGCCCGCCACTGCCCCCCGCGGCCCCTGAGGTTGCCTCTTCCTCTCTGTTAGCCTCAGTCCGCTTGGAGAAATGGAGTTTGAGGATTCCTGGCAGATTCTCAGAGCTTGTGGACGAAGAGCACCAGGTTAAGGTTTCCAAAGATCAGAGAGATGATCTGGCAAAGTTGCTTGGAATGGAGTAAGTGCGTGTCACTGAAAGATCGGATCTGTGCGATGATCCAATATTAGGATTCAGACTTTTTCCCTGACATAGGATCAAATATTATGGGAATCTTTCCCCTAGCAGGCAGAACGTCCAATGTTTACTCTGGAAGATCTTCCTCCAGCTTGTATCTCATGTTGCTCATACTTCTGTTATAAAGGCCCCTGGGAGTGGTCCCAGCTGGAAAGTAAGGCCAGCCTTGGCCAAGGCTGAGCTAGTTGGCTGCAGTTAAGGGGGGTGAGGGGGCGCTTAACTATTACAAACCTCCGAATATCTTCACTGATTTCTATCATCAGTGCCTGCCAGTAATTTGTCTTTCTGTCACTTCCAGCGTAAGAATACAGTTCAATTACCAAAGTGTTTTAAAACATATTGTTTCATTCTTATGCCACAAAAATTAGTTATACGACATGAAATCCACATTCAATTTGTGTCTTTCTTTAATTAACATTTTCTTGCAATGTTGAATGTTTTTGCAAAGCAAAGAGAATTTCAAAGCAATATATAGACATATTTTTCTGCATCTTTATTTTAGGAAGATGCATGTCTATTTTGTTGCTTTATGTTGGTTCTCCCTTCCCACCTTGGGTCACAAACCTGGGTCCTAGAGCTTTACATAGTCCACACCCCAGCCATCTCAGCCGCCTGAGTCTGTGTCTTTTTTATATTACCATAAAACTTAAAGATCAGATGTCATTTGCTCACTGTTAAAGTAATTTCAGAATTGGACTTTGCAGGAATTACCAACATATCATCCATTATTTGAAATATATTCAGGACTCACAACAGCATGTTATTCTATTCTCTGCACACAAACAGCCTTAATACAACTAATGTCTTTTTATGCATATCATACTATGAATACTAAATTATCAAAATAAGAAATCATCTCTCAGATGCTCCAGAGTACTGGAAATCCAATGCTGTCCTTACACTGAAAACTAGCATAGATGCCATTGGGGAAATAACATCAATAAAAATAAATGCTCTTAGCTTATTAGTAAGAATAGTCTATGAAACACACGTGTCTCCTATAAGTGGGAACAATTAAATTTACTACTGTGCAAAAAGATCCTTGACAGCTTTTCACAGGTTTCTTTCTTTTTTTCTATTTTAATGATAGGAAATAACCCTTTCTCTAATATTTCGTTATTGGCACTTGGCTCAGATGTGACCCAGGAACAAATCTGAGAAAGGCTGTCTTATATGAAAAAGGCAGTCTCCCAAGCCCTACTCCCCTGTGTGTCAGACTGAAAGCATACTTGACCAAGACTCTCTCTTCTTTACAGGCACAAGTGTGACTAATGGGAGTGACTAAAGCATTTTCTGTGCCTCAGAAGGTATTAAGCTGGTAACTTTCCAAACATGAAAGGAGAGAAAGGAGAGCACTATATAGTATAATTTTTTTTCTTTTTAATTTATTGTATTATTAATATTTGGAACAATAGAAATATACAAATTTTTTCTTCCCTCTGAAATACTTGATACCTTTTGCCTCAACACAACTGACCAATACCTATCAGGAATTTTTGTTCTCCCTTCTCAAATATATGAACACTATAACATTTTATGATCTTCTTTCCAGAATAAATAGTTCAAATCTCACTTGCTGGCCTCTGCCAGTTTTCTCCTTCCTTTCAAGTCATGAGCACTTCTTTTTATATATTCTCCATTTATTTTTTAAAAAGTGATTCCCTTATTATTATATAATTACAAGGCAGGTACATTTTAAATAGAAAAAAATTATCTAAGTTCCATTAGAAATATGTTAGAAATATTTCCCAACTTTGAAATCTTTTAATATTTCTTATTATTAAAAGATTATTATTAGGAATAGTTTATTGTGTGAATTGGGTTAACTTGGGTTCCAATCCACCACTTTCTGACTATGTCATCTTAGCTGAATTACTTAGTTTACCCACCTCTTATATGCAAAGTTGTACTATTGTCACCTACCTCACAGAATCTTGTGATTATTTAATGAGCTAATACTTAACGCAAATGCCTTAAATACCATAATCATTTAATAAAAGTTAGTAATGTTGGTTATTCCTGCCAGAATTAGAAAAATACAAAATATTTAAATTAGTGGTTCTAAACTTGGCTGCACATAGGAGCAGCAGTTGAGGAGTTGTGGAAACTTCAGATGCTAAACTCTAGACCAGTGATTTCAAACTGTGATGCTGTCAGGATCAACTGAAAGGCAATTCAGGAAACAGAGGCTCAGACTCCTTCAAGCAGGATAGGGTCTAAGGATCTGTAGGTTTCCCAGGTTGGTCAGGTGATTCTAATTCAGACTAAACTTTGAAAACTATTTCTCTGCCTGGACAAATGAATTCAATATTTCTTGGGGAAGGACCCAAGTCAACAGTGCTAATAACATATGAGGTGATTTCAATAGGATAATAATCTCTGTTCCAGACTATTCTGTCATCCCATGGTCACAAAGTAGGTGCTTTTAGTGTACTTACCTATGCGACTCAAATACTTTCTGGTAAAACCAGCTCAAGAGTCTAGAACACTTGAAAACATGTATTTAATCTATTAGTCTAGCTGCCTCTATTTTAAAAGAAAATCCTAGACAGTTAAAGACTGAGCATTCCCAGTCTTCTATTTAAAGCTTATGTTCATCAACAATTTTCATTCATATTTAAAACAACGAAAAAATGGAAGTATTTTATTGACCCATTGGTTTTCCGTGCTTATATGTCAAATAAATGATCCATTTTTTCCCACTGATTGACCACAGATTTGAACTTTTATGGGCCCAGACTGAGAAGGTCTTTACAAACTGTTGGGCTCATATGGGGTATCTTTAAAAGCTTTCACTACTTAGCATCAGCATATCTGTATGAAAAGTGAAACATTCAAGTGACGATCAGTGTCTTTTTTGTGAACAAACTTGAGTAAGTAGTTAGTTAGTGGGTGTCATTACCATGAGACAGAGATCATTACATGCCATCACACTTTTCTGCCAATGCATTTCAAATCTACTCTGGCTATCCAATCTATCACTCAGTGTGCTGCTGGGCAATTAACAAGGAAGACTATTTCTGTCGATGATGATAAAGAGTTCTGGCAGAAATGATGTCAATTAAAAGCTGTCATAGACAACAAATACCATATCTATGCACACTGTAGAATTAAATTACAAGATATCATAACTAGAAGGTCCATTTCTAACTTGATGATGGGGAAAACGGTGAGATAAAACTTTCTTTTTTTTGTATCTCTCCTATATATACTTGAACATATGTGTTATTTGTTAGGAAGCATGAATTTGACCCAAACAGTCAGCATAAAGTTGGAAATTCTCATCATTAGATCTTGTCTTACATAAAGCCAAACTGCAGCTGAGTTAAAAATATCCAAAGAACTCATTCAAGGACTTATATTTCACTCAGATTTTCAATGGTTTTATGGAAACAGGGTTAGAATATTTACTCAAGATATACAAAAGATTCTTAAAATTATAAAAATCTACACACATATTAGATAGCATGTTCAATATTACCACTATGAATACTAGTACTGAAGTCTTTATCCCACTGTTATCGTATCATCTTTCAATAATTTTTTCTCTTATATGAAATTAATAGCATTAGCAATAAATATTAAACTAAGAAATCCTGCGCTAGAACATATTTGTTTTTGAGGGGCACACCTAAGTGAATTCAGTAGCAACTGCTTGGTGGGACCTACAAATTTCAGTACTACCAGATAACAATTTCATAATTTTTTTTTTTTAAGAGGAAGGAAGGCAGCCAAGAATCAGAACAGGAAGGAAGAAAGAGAGAGGAGGAAGAATTTTTATTTGTTCATTTTTGTTTGTTGTTCCCCGCTCCACACCCCCACACACCTCAGCCCCAGGTTGTGAACCTGGCTCCTTGGGCTTTACATTGTCTCTGTGACTATGGCTGTCTTAGTGTGTGAGCCACCAGAGTGCACCAATTTTGTTACTTTCTAATGACACAATTGCATTTGTCAATTCAAGTTCCCGTGAAGACTTTGTTATTTTACTATGAACATCAAAAAAATACATGTTCTCAAGGAGCATAGTGTCTTATAGAGGAAATTAATAGACAAGCAAAGATGATTGAGGGAAGAGGAGGAAAGAGAAGAAAAGGGGAAGGAAGAAAAAGAGGTTGATGACGATATGCAGTTTTTGCTACAGAAACAGGAGGAACATCCCATTCGCAGGGTTAATGAGTCTTCAGAAAAGGTAATGGCATATAAAATGAGATCAAGGACTTAAATACAAGTCCAAATGAGCTAATCTCATTTTGCATGAACATATATATGTGATTGTGTATGCGTACGTGTCTCGGGGGATCAAAGGACAAAAGCATTCTAGGCAGAAATTGGCACAGGCTAAAACTTAGAGATGGGGAAAAATGTGGCATAATGGACATTCATAAAGTGGCAAATAATTCTGTAAGTATGTGAGAATGGAGGCAAATATACAAATGTCTGCAAGTGAACCTCTTTGTATAAAGATCCCCCTCAATGCAATATGGTAACTTGTATAAATTATGAAAAAGGGGAACTTATGTGTAGGTCAGGTCTTAGGATTGATGTGTAGGACCCAAAGAGAAGAAATCAAGGATATAAGGAGGAGAAAAGAAAATAATAGTGCACTGTCCCTGAGAAGGTGAGGGCGGATTGAACTCTAAAATATAGATGATAGAATTTGTCTAAACTAGACAAAAGCCACTATTTCTATTGTGAAAGGGAAGAAAGGAAAAGGATAACTTCAGTGGAAGTATGTTGACAGTATTTATTGAATATTTAATTCAGAGCATTCTGTCAAACAATTTTCATACATTATTTTATTGAACCCTTGCAAAAATGCACTTCTTTATTCACATTTTAACATTTTGAAAATCATGCATCTTTCAACACAGACAAAAAAGGACTGTGCCAGTCTCCTGCAGATGTGGAATACAGTCTATGTGACCTTAATTCTAATCACCTGATTATTCCAGCATCAATGAAGTCATTAAACCAATATTTATGTAATTCTTAGTACGTGTCAAACACTAGGTTTGGAAAAAACAAAAAGAAATGAAAAGGACTCAAAAGATCTGGCTCTTCTAATTGTTCGGGATGGTAAAAAACACTTAAATATATTAATATGTCAAATGTGGCTAAGTTCTACAAAGCAAATTAAGAAGCTAGAGTATAATGTTTAGGAATGCTATTTTGTAAAGAGTGGTCAACGGAGACTTCTCTGATAGGGTAGCATTTGAGCAGAAACCTGAAGGAAGTAAGGAAGTGAGCCAGCAACACAGGCTATGGAAAAGCTAGTGCAAGACAAGCGTGTGAAACTGAGGAGTACCAAGCTTTCTAGGGCCCTGGGATGAAGTGTGTTTGAGGATACTTGGAAATGAGATCCTATCATGGATGGCCATGCTAACTAGGATAAGGACTTTAGATTTATACTTGTATCCATAGAGCTAGCTACACATAGCTGATTTTTAGATTTAATTAAATTAGATTTATATGACTAATATCCACTTAAAATGTCTTCAAAAGACTATACTATAATTCCTCATTAAAGAGATAAGTTATATTATATGTAGAAAATAAAAAACATGCCTGGGAGACAAATATTCACTCTAAGCAAAGAAAACATTTCTTTCAGGGGGAGAGCAACTATACTTCCATATATTATTGTGAAGCAATAAGATATTCATAAGTACTTGAGGCTGTGTATTGTTTTATCAGTGAAATAATGAGAAAAATTGTGGTCAATTATACAATATCAATATAGTTAAAATGAGTAGCTGTTACAAAATCCCTCACAAGGTGTCACAGAACTTTCAAAGTGACTCATTCATGAAACCTGAGAAATGATTACTCAGGTGCTAAATGCCCATCTGTCAAAACTTTCAAGATGACTTTCAAGATTATTAAACATTTAGTGTTTGATAAGTAAATTAAAAAATGAATCACTATGACTTGAAATATCACTCTCAGTCTCAAAGATGTAAAAAAGATTACAGGAAGTAGCCTATTACTTAAAATTTGGCCTGTGTACCAAAGGCCAAAAATAGTTACAAAGCTTTAGATTCTTAATATGGAAAAGACTTAATCTTATACTCTGAGCTAATTAAAAATAATTGCTAGATATTGGTATGGCAAAAAGTATACAGTTTTAATTTACTTAAGAAAATATAAATTTAAAATAACAATTTTCATTTTATAAGATTCCTTCTAAATGGAATTAAATATTATAATTGCTGAGTTCCTTAAAATAGAGAATTTCTAGCATGAATTTCATTTTACAAATGAAAGGACTGAAGCTCATGGGGGTCATTATTTGCCTAAAGTCATTATTTGTCTAGGGCCAAAGGCTAGATTTTGAATCTTACTAAACTGAGTCTAAAACCTGTGATCTTGCCTACATGACAAATGGAAAAACTAAACATAGAATTTTTTAAATTAAAATTTCGGTGAATGAAGCATTTAATAATATCAGTGGATGGGGGTTTAAAACAGAACTAGAGTGCTAGAAAGATATCAAATATATGAATTATAAAAGAAGAAACAAAATGTCATTATTCTCTGATGATATTATCTACACGTAAAACAAAAAAGGAATCTGGAGACAAATAATTAAAAGGCTAAAAGAGTTTAGAAGGGTGACTAATTTGCAAGAATCCCTTGATTTTCCATTTACCAGCAATTGATAAATGCCTGACTATACACACGCGTGTCATAAATTTAATAAATATATACTAAATAACTATAATACAAAAAAAGACCTTTATGGATAAAAATTTAAGCCTTAAAATATTTTTATTTTAAGAAATATACCACTTTAATGACTAGAAAGAATCAATATGGCATAAATAAGAAAATTTTCACAATATGATCTATTGGATATAGTGATATTCTCATCGAAAGCACAATAGAATATTCCAAGGAACTTTATATGCTTATAATAATTTTATATGAAAAATTAAGAGGAATAAGTATGTGAGGGTATTTTCCCTATTATTAATGCCTGTTATATAAATTTTCATATTGAAGACAGTAAAATATTAGCACAAGATATGTAAAATGTCCAGTGAAGCAAAATGAATATCCCAGATACAGAGCTTTACAATATTTAGAAATATGATATTTGAGAGGAATGATATTTCACCTACAGAAAAAGGAGTAATTATTCAATAAATGGTACTGGAACTATTGGTTACTCACAGTATTAAAAATGAATCATAACTGCTACCTCACAAAATAAATAGAATGCAATTCCAGTGTATTAAAAACAAAAAGCATGTGTTTAAAATGTTTAGAAGAAATTATTACAAAATAGTATTCTGATATTTGCGCAAGGGATGATTTTTTTTAAAAAAAGTTACAAAAGCACTAACAGAGAAAGAAAGAAAAGACTGATATACCAAACTATATTGACATTTAGAATGTCTATTCAATCAAAAATGATCATTAAGAAACTGAGTGAACAAGTTATGAAGTGGGAGAAAACATTACAGCATGTATAATCCTCAAAAGTCTATTTTAAAATGCATACTACTATAAATCAATAAGAAAATAGAAAAACAGGCAAAATATGAAAAGGCATTTCATAGAAGAGGAGAACCAAATGGTGATTAAACATAAAAAAAATTGATTAATCTCATTCATTATCTGGGAAATGCAGGTACAAATCACAATGAGAGGGCATGTAATATCCAGTAGGTTGGCAAAATAATTTTAAGGATCCTGATGATACCATGTGTTGGTAAAGATGTAGATCAATGGGAACTCATACTTTGCTGGTGGGAAAATAATTTACCATTAGCTGGTAAAGGTCAATATTTACATGCACTACGCACTACTATTCAAAATAGCAATCAGTACCTAGTACAGAGGCATACTCTCTCTGTCTGTCTCTCTGTCTGTCTCTTTGTCTCTCTCTCTGTCTCTCGCTCACACATACACACATGTGCACACAAAGACTCATGCACCTGAGTGTTCATAGCAGGATTATGCATTATAACAAAATAACAAAATGCTATGCATAGCCTAAAATCAAGCACTTAGGGAAATGTTCTGGCCTATCGCAAAAGTGCTACATTATGCAGTCATGAATGACTACACAGGCAGCTTGGATGGATCTTCAAAATGAAATGTCCTGTTGAGCCAGCAAAGCAAGTGGCAGAAGACCCCAAACAGTACTCCATTCTTATAAAACTCAAAAATAAGAAAATAAACAAAAACGACAAGGAAACAGAATAACATATTTGATGTGGTACCCCTCAAACTCATGAGGATATGAAATAATAGGGGAGTTTGTTGAACTGTAGGTGCAGATTCAATAGATCTGAGGGTCCATATTTCTAGTAAGTTCTCAGGTGATAACATTGCTACAGGTCTGTGGACTATACTTAAGTAGAGGTTTTAGAGGATACATACAATTGTGATATTTTGTGAAGTATTTAAAAATAAAAAGGCTACTAGGAAATTCACAAAACTGAGGGTGGTTTTACCTGGTTAGGAGGAAGAAAAAGATGGTCAATGACAGAAGGAAGGAGTCCAGAGGTAGATACAATATCCTGATAAAATTGTAGTGTGTGGATTGTATGCTCTATAAACTATACACGTGCTACAAAAACTGTTTAATATATATTGAATACCGCATAATACAAAACATAAACATCCACAAGGCAGGTTATCACCGATAGAACAAAGATCACTGAGAGAGGCAGAAAAAAGCAGTGGACATGCTGAAGCCCCAGGATTCATCTTTGGAAAGAAAACCTCAGCCCATTTATAAATGCTGTATTTGAAATCTCCCCAAATTTAATCACTAGACAAACTTTAAAACTGTGGCTGCATAAACAATGTGAGGAATCCAAATAGAATTTGAAATAAAAACAATTACCAACTTCTTGAAAATAGGTTTCACTCTCCTTGCAAAGCTTAGTTCTTAAATTAACGCTATCAGGACAAAACACTTTCTGAAAAGACGTGTAGTTATTAAATGCAAAGTGAACCAGCTCCATTCTTGGGCCGAGATTCCTCCCATTCCAGCACAAGTTATCTCCCTAAATATCTGCTGCTTATGTCCTCTTGGTGGTTGGAGAGCTTTTGTCCTAGGGTCAACATCTTTTTGTCCTAGGTCAAACATCTGTTATAAAAATACAATGTCCCTCATCATCTAGCATTTGAGCAATCAGCAAACATTAATAACAGGGTTAAGTAACAAACTAACAAGAGTTCAAGATAGGCTCCAAGGCTCTAGAAATGGCCTGAGCAGAAAAGAGAGAAGTAAGACCTTTTTAAAACAAAAGATGGATAGTGACAGGACAAAATTGTTTTCTTAATATTATCTCAGTTTCTCCATAAAAAATTGCGGCATTCATCTACTGTCTAACTACTAGCAGGGTTAAAGGTACAAGACATTAGAGGGCAGGATACTAGATTCTAATGCTCATAGTTATAGAGTTCACTATGACTCATGCATTGTTCTAACTGCATTTCAAGAATTAAATTATGATCATCTGTACTGTACAGATAAAGAAACTGAGTCACAGAGAGTTCAAGAAGTCACAGGTGGTAACTTGTTCAAGGGCACGGAGGGAGCAATGGTGGTCAAGGCTACAATGCACATTGCTGGTTGCAAAGCTCTGGCTCTTCACAGGTACTCCCTGCTGCCTCTTTCAGGTCCTCTGTTAGCACCTCTTCTATCTGAATGCTTCCAATTTCCTCCTGAATGAAATGGAATATTCTAGTTAACCGAACAGGAAGGAGGAGCAGAACTCATTTGAACCCCCAAAGCTGCATGAGTGGGAGGGGCCAAGACTGCTAACTGCTGAGCTTTAGTTTTTCCAAAACAGATTAGTGATAAAATAGACATAATGCAAGTCTGTAAGAATTAAAAGTAATCCATGGAAACACTTAAGCCAAGGCCTGTCATTGTATATGATTCATAAGAACTTGTTGCTGCTGCTATTATTGTTGCTATAGTTCCTATTATTAAATGAAATTATACATTTAAATTGTGTGTGTCCCATGTACAGATACTTGCATTTTACTGAGCTCTTCTCTTGTCTCCCTGAATCACATAGCAACTGAGTACGGACACACATATAAAGGGACATGTGTAGATAAGCCAACTTTCAGGTGTCCAAACTGGAAACTGGTGAAGAGAGGGTGCAGGGAGGAGACAGTGTCTCCAACTTTGCAGGAATAAAGCCATTTTAGTATTGACTATCCAAATGTCAATTCGTTAGCCTCCAAGAGATCTGGGAATATTTTTAGATAATTACCCAAGGCCACCAAATTCAAATCCTATTGTAGCAATAGCTGATACTAACTGAAAGATGAATAAGTTAACTCATCAAAATCAAATGGCTTTTCCTTAAGTGATAACCAATGAGTTATTTTTCAGCAGTACCAGAAGACTTCAAGGAAACTCCTGGAATTCAGAGAAGACTAGTTTCTTAATCTGTCCTCAGGGAACACATGTTTCCTCATAAAGAGAATTAGGATTAGCACCTGGGGAACACTTGCAAAGTGGTTTGTATTGCAGCCCAGTTATTCACTTGCTTTGTGAATTTTTTAAATAGTGGGGAAAGGTGCTATTTATTTCAACAAAATTGTAAAATGTCCATGTAACTTGGAACTAGAATAGAAGAAAGTGACAATCTTGGGAGAGGAAAAATATACGTAATTCATAATTCAAGACAAACTTTCCAACATGTTAGTTTTTAACATTTTGCTTGCTTACTCCATCTTCCTAGAGTCTTGAAAGAATGATACAAGATTCTGTTTATTTTAATCAATGTAGTTTTGACATAGTATTTGGAGGAAGGAGAAGGATATGAACCTTTATTCTCCTCAGTGTAGGGTTTGGGTCTCTCAAAGAACCCAGGCAGAGTTAGGCGAGTGAACAAGCAGAGATTTAATTAGAGGGTAAAGGAATGGAGTCAACCAAGGGAGGTCAAGACCTGGCCTGCTATGCCGGAGGCCTGGGTTTTTAATGAAAAATCCCACATGGTGAAGAAGGAGGATGGAGAGAGGGTCATCAGGTCAGGTTTCAGTTCCTAATTGGGCAAGGTGACATCGTCCTTTGAAGTTATTGGTGGTCTTCTTCAACCTGTGTCATTCCTTTGTTCCTTTGTGCAGAGGGTCCGTCCTGGTCATGCACTACACGTGGGACAGACACATCAGACTCGTCCGTGGGCTTTCCTTATCGATCCGGATGACTGCATTCCTTTGCTCGGCAGGGTGGCGCCAGGGACAATTCACTGCTCTGATATCTGAACTTAGGTCCTTGGCCTAAGTCTTGCTCTTGTGGGGGTCTGACACTCAGCATAACACTACCGTTTTAAATAAATGGACGATCTATGGTCTAATATTACTAAGGCTGAGTAATTTTGCCCCTGGTTCAGTGCATGGAAAACAGCATATTTTCTTCATGAATAAATAATGGAAATCTCATCTTCTGAACACATTGAATTGCTCATAATCCTTTGTGGAGTGTGCCAAATGTAGTTACAGATTTGTTCGCAAGTTGCCTCATGCAGGTTCAACGAAGTGGATTAATTGTCCAAGGATAAACCTGCACTGGGCTTATTAACCCAGCTGGCCAGGTAACTCATATATGATAAAAGCATTCAGTCAAAATATCTGAACCAGTATCTCATTTAAATATGACTTTCATTTCAAAAAGTATGCTATTCATCATGATAAGCATGGGCACTACAGCCAGAGAGCCCTTAGTTTCAGTTTCATCTCTGACTTTCTAGATATGTGGCTGCAGGTAGGTTGCATAACTTCTCTAAGTATCATTCTCTTATATATATAACAGGGATGATGACAGAACCAACTTTGCAATTGCAAGAATTGAATGAGATAATAAATACAAAATGCTCAGTGCAGTATCTGATGCATAAGAAATATTGTGTGTGCATAAGCATACACATGTATATACATGATCTGAGATGTAGGTATCATAAAATTTGTATTTAGCTTAGAAATGAGGAAAATGAAAAGCTAAGGTCCCTCATATTATCATAATAGGTGCAGAGCTCTTGGAAATGTATGAACGAGGTCCAATAGTAAAAGGACTGTGCCATTAAGTCTGCAATGAATATTTTAGTGAAATAAAGAGCTTCTATAGCTTAAGCTAGTCATTCCTTCTACTCTGCTTTGTTTCTACCTTTATTTCTGTTCCATATGTCTTTTTGGGCATATGGAGAAAAAGGAAGCAAACTATTGTACTGAGAGCCAGGCATTGCTGTAAGACATTTATCTTACACTTGATAACTGGTAGCATGTCCTTTTTATCAGATAGGTATTATTTCTACTTTACAGGTGAAAAAGAGGTGTCCTAAATAACTGACCCAAATTCACACAGCTAGAGAATATGGGAACCCAGTTTCTAAGCACTGTTTCCAAAGACTTTTATGTTTATTTAAGGAATTTACCAGATCTAATATTGAGTAGGATTCCTGTCTATTTTTAATCAGAACCTAGTTGTTTAGGGCAACCACACTAGGAAAAGTAGTTAGCTTCCTACACCAGGAAAAATGCTAGCTTTCTAACTAAATCTTCTAATTGTGAAGGAAAATGGAAAAACCAAACATCTGTGGGTCACTGGAAAATGCTCTAGAGGCCAGAGTCAGCAAGTAAAATAAAAAGAATAGTAATTTTTATTTTGAAGATGCCCCATTTTCCCATGCAAAGAATTCAACATATCCAGCTTATCAGAATCTACATCCCCTGTCCTTACTACCTGGAGCCATGTCATGTGTGTTTCCTTGTGCTTGAGTCCTAAGACTGCGAAAAAGATCTTTATTCTAACCTTTCAGTTCTCAAAACTGTGATGATTTCATTCAACATAATCCACAACAGAAACACCATACATGGAAATAAAATAGGAGTTGGACAACTGTGGCTATAGGACACATCTAGCTTTCTGCCCCTTTTTGAAAATAATGTTTTCTTGGGACACAGCAAAAATTATTCACTTATTGTTGACAAATACCTCCAGACTACAATGACAGAACTGAGTAGTTGTAACAGAGACCCTTTAGTCCTAAAGTTAAAATATTTACCATCAGACTCTTTATGAGAATTGTTTGCTGACCACTAATGAATGAGACAAGACCAAATGACAAGTTCTGTCACTGAAAACAATCACTTGTAACATTTCTTTCTCTGAGGAAATGCTCCATCGTGTTTAGGGAACAGTGTCATTCAAGGTACCAGATGTCGATTTGAGCATCCTACAAGCCAGACCCAGAGAGGACCAAAGGGTTGAGAGACTATGTGAACTCAAGTGCAAGGCTTTTAGGTAGCTCACCTCAGAAGAAGAGCATCTCTGCTCACTACCTCCAGCTGCCCAGTACATATGAAAGCGATCTATTGCTTGCTTTTTGTCTGTAATCTTTTCCTGTTCTTCCCTTTTTCTGTCTGCTGAAACTTCTTCCAAGTTCTCATATTTTATTCAACTTCCATCATCCCTTTCAGTCTTTCTTCTTTCAAACCATTCTTTTACAGATTTGAAGAGATATGATTATTTACCTTTAGCTAAAACTGATTTATGGAAAATACCTCTTCAAGATACTTGGATTTCTTTATCTTCTTCCTTTTGTTTGTAGAACTAAGGATTTTGATATTTCAGAAATTTTAGACAATATTTACAGGAAAGGAACAGTTCCAGCTCCTAATACCATGTGATGCCTCACATTATCAGGTGCGATAGCCTAGGGGGATAGCATAGGAAGCTGGACAAAGGAACAAAGAACGGTCATGTAAATGGCTGGGACCAATGATCACCAATTAATAAAAAAACAAAACAACCATTACATTTCTGCAGTGCTCCAGCTGTCAGAAATAAACCCCCAAAAGGAAACATTGCCAATCTGGTTCTACTGATTGTTAATTAGGTGCCTTTGGGGTGGAGATGGCAGGTATTACTGGCAAGACTTCCCAGTAAGTATGTGTTGATAGGGCAACACAGGCATTGATATTCACTCAAACTCAACTCCTTAAGTATACCTGCTTGCTTAAATAAATTTCCTGCTTAATGTTTTGTCTGCTGTGTCTTGTGGGATAATCTTACACATGAGATACAGGAACCTGGATTAAGATTCCATTCTCTGGGAGCTCTCATGCTATCAACATTGACAGTGAAGGTGATCTATAAAAATACTAAGATATTTGTTGAAAGGTCAGTTTGTTCACATGTACCAAGGAAGATATTAAATAGAAGAAACTCGAAGATTTTTAAAAAGAAAAGATGGAATTACTTTTGGAAAATTTGCTTTTGATATTGGTCACTGTTTTATGAAAACTAGTGGAAGCACCATGACTCAAACTTTTTCATCAGCCTGAGGCTGAAACATTTCCTCTGGTAATTATTATAATTTATACTTAAATTTAATTTTTCTCATGCCTTTCATTAGTACCATTCCTGGTGGCTTAAGATGATATAAAATATAAATTAACAATAATAATATACCAAGTTTTTCTTACGAATTTCTCCATGAAACCACTGAGAATATGGCCCAAGGTTGTGTTTTACCCACTGTGAACTGCATTCTAGTAAGCATATTGTTGAGATAAAAAATTGGGGTTCATAGAGTAATATAGCTCTAAGAAATTGAAAAAATATTATCTTTACTGAGAGATCATTGATATATAACATTATATTTATTTCAGGTATACAACTAATGATTTAATATATGTATATATTATGAAATTGTCACCATAATATGTTTAAGTTAACATACCTCATCTCACGTAGTTAAATTTTTTTCCTTGTGATGAAAACTTAAGATGTGCTCTCAGCCACATTCAAATATCTAATACAGTATTAGGAATAGTCACCATGCTATATATTACATCCCCAGGACTCATTTTATAACTGGAAATATCTACCTTCACCCATTTTGCCCACTCTTCACTCCCCACTTTCAGCACTTATGTGAGTTTGGAAAAATAATATTTTTCATTAGAATTATTTCCACATCCAAGATGTAGGATAACCATAGCTACAGAGACATTCTATTGTATTCCCTGGAGATGTCCCTTACTAAATGGGGAAAATTTAGATAATGAGAATTCTACATCCATTTTAAAAAAATTAATGCTGAAAGGAATTGAGGAATCATGAATGAGAATTAGATCCATAATGAGAAAAATAAAGATTAGAATATATTTGAGTATAACACAAAAAAGTGAGTTAATTTTCGTCTGGATTTTTTTAAATCTACTTACATTATCATATTCATTTTTTCATATTATATTTTCTTCTGAATTCATGTTTAGGCATTATCTTTTTGTGCAGACTCTTAAGTGAATTAATAGCTAGCACATCTTATTATATAAGGAAAAGTGATCAAATATTTTGAATTAAATACATTAATATCATTTCAAACTTTCTTTTTTGGGTTCTTGTATCTAAACATTTCTAAATCCTATCAGTTCACTTCCTTTTTAATTCCTACTTTCAAAATTAGAGTACAAAATTTTACCACTTCTCTCCTGGATTATTGTGACTCTCTTCTAATTTAATATGATTCAAGATGTGGTCTGAAGACCACTTAAGTCAAGATCACCGTGATCTTTATTAAGATGGAGATTAAAGGCCCTCCCCAAACTTTTCAAGAATTGGAACCTCTGGAGAAAAGCTAAATAATCTGTAATTTTAAAGAGATAACTAGATGGATTCTTTTGTTTACATTACAGCATAAGAACCACTTTTTGAACTGTATTCTTCCTTTCTCATGTCTCCCTAGTTCCAAGTAAGTGTTTATATTTCTATCAAATTAGTCATTCTAACTTGCTATCCTTGTCTACCTTTTCCTTGTAGACAACATTTCATGACACCCCACTATTCTTATGATGAAGTTCAAATGTCTCAACCTGGCAATCAAGGACCCACACAAGATTGTCAAGAACTACTACTGCAGTTTTCTATTGTCTCCCAAAAATGGAAAACTAAGTCTTAGTTTCATGTATTCAATTCTATTTTGGATGCCCCTCTCCACCCCAACTTGGAATAACTTCTACTTATTCAACTCTGACTGATTTGTAATCCAATCCAAAAGAAGGACCATGTCATTTTTCCCTGGTGACTTCCCTGATGTTTCCTTCTTAGGAGAGCTTATCATTTATTGCCCATACTATTCATATGACAGTTAATCACAGATGGCTTGTGCTGCCACTTCAGTTGCATTGAATTTTTAATGTGAAATGAATGTCTTATTTTCACACCTTGATGGTGAAATTTCTGAGTGTAAGAACATCGTGTATCTAACTGTGCTTCTGCCATACCTATAAACAATGAATAAACACATTTGAAATGACTAAATGAATAAAAATTAAGTCTATTTTGATTTACCCAATTAATTGACTAAACAGTTGATTGTTTTAGAATTGCATATATTCTATTTTAACAAAAAGAGACTCTCATTTTGTGGGTTCACACCTCTATCATTGTTATATTCCAAAACAAACAAAAACCCAACCCAAAACCAAAATCAAAAAACTTTTCATGACAACCAAATTGATCCCAAATCAGACAAAATGCTAGCAATAAAAGTACCAGAATTCTGGTCCAAATATTGTCCAAAGTTTTGCTGGTTATTTCAAATAGGAGGTAGAGTTTGGTGTTGTAAGTATTATTTTACCTACTTTATACCCAGTCACACAATCACAAAATGTATCATTTCTCATTTACTACTTTCAAAACTGCAAAGAGATGCTGATAAATTACTTGTATGATTCTCATATCATCACCAACACCAGATTTCCTATCTGAAGAACTCAATCTTATAATTCTTATCACAAATATATTATCTCCAAAGAATTCCAAGTACAAAACACAAAAGTCAGAATTCACAAAGCAAGAGTGTCATAGCATAGGACTAGGATTGACAACATTTCTGCTAGGGATTGGACATCTAGATGATGAAGGATTTGATTAGGAGATCTGGTTGATTTAAAGATTGACTTATTTTTGTCCCTCATATTAACACCTATCTAATATTATAGTTATTATATAGCTATCATCATATCTACATATTAATATAATACCCATCATATTAATGTCCACCATATTAAAAACTCCAGGACAATTGAAGGACCAGGCAAATTAGCTAAAAACTATCAATTACATGGTGAAGGAAGAACTGGACTGGAGGCAGTAAACTTAATGAATTATATACAGATGTTGATTTACAATGGCACATACCTTAAACCTATATAATGTTAGGGTGAAATAGTCTTTCAATAACATTAATCGAAAGAAAGAAATTAGAGTTATTCTAATGAGAGCACTTTGGAAAATAATAAATTGCTTCTGTATGCCCTTTTGATGAGGTCTAATTATGACAAAAACAACTTTTATCTTTTAAAATAACACATTAAAGTATTATGCATGTATTAGTTTTTAATTATCAAAACTATAGCCAAATTTTCTATTTGAATGGGTAATTTATTTTTTGTAAATCATTATGGTTTTAATGCTTTATAAGATTCATAGTTTTATTGCTGCTATTTAAATTTTCATAGACTGTCTTTTTTCCAAAAGATTAAGTACAAAGGAGCTCTGGAATAATAAAAACTTGTGTTCAAATCCCAACTCTGTCACTACCAGTATGAATCTGAGTATGTTGCCTTAGTCATCTGAGCTTAATTTACTTAAGATGTTAAAAAAAAAGAGAGAGCGAGAATAACAGTTTCTACCTCAAAAAAAAGTGGTAAGGATACAATAACACATGAGAGGATTGAGTATGACACCTGCCATATAATTATCTATTTATTACTTCCCCACTAGAATCTGAACTCAGTAAGACAAGAGCCTGGCATAGAGTAGGTACAAAAATCATTTATTGAATTAAATAATTAAATAATTATATAATAAATTAAATAATAAATAATTAACCTTACTGATTAAAAAAAAGATTAAAACTGATTTTTCCACATTTTAATGTAGCTCATATAAAATACTTGAGTATTTTATATACTTCAGTTCCTGGAAAGGAAAACATTAAGAAATCAGCCTTTTCTTTCTACACTTAGTGATGGGAGATATATATCATCATACACATTGTGATTAATGTGTTTATTATAGTCATCTAATAATATCAGAAACACCTGGACATATTACCCTGATGACCTAAGCAGCTCAGGTCAGTTAATCCCCTGTTTTGTGAATGATCCACAGTGAATTAAAGGGAAGTCCGTGTTTAAGTTCTACATTTTTAGGTCCCTCAAGGTTTTTAATTATTTATAAAAATATGAGAAGTCATGGGGATCACATCATTCATTCCTTAGACAAATAATTAGTTAACACTAACTAACTGCCAGGAATGTTCTAGTCACTGGGGATATAGCAGTGAACAACACAGTCAAGACTGCTACCATGTGTATTTAATGTAGTGAGATGAATAATAAACACATAATAAATATAAAAATAAATAGCCCAGAAAGAAGATAGTGAGGCATGTTATGCTAAGTACAGTGACTGTGTTATATGCTAATAATAGGACAGTCTTATAGTATAATGGAAAATACTCCATGAGTTCAGCCTCAAAACATGATGGAATCCCTCGATACCTTGGCCAAGGACCATTCAACCCAATCGCCCTCAATTCCCTGGCTAACGTATTTCTAAACAGTAGACTAGACAAACCTTTGGGGAAATAAAGTCTTTGACTAGGCTGTGTTTCTGATCCACTCAATGGAGAGCCTCAGCAGGCACAGAATAGCTATGACTGACCTAAAGGTAATTTTGCCTCATTTAATACTAAAATCACCACCCAGAGGACGAGTTTTGCTGCCATTTTTTGAACAGGTGATATATAAGAAAGCATGATTCGGCAGGAAGAAGGCTGGGGTCTACACAACTGACTTACACTCTTCCCCAGCAACCCAATGACCAGTCACCACTCACTTCCCCAAATGAGCCCCAAGAAAGCCCCTGAGCAAAGGACTTGGAGCGGCAGTGCGGTAAGGATTATCATGCTGTCTCCTGACTTGTTACAAGGAATGAACCTTTCCTTATTTAAAGGTACTTTGGATTGTGTTTTGGCTGATGCACAGCATGGGCACAGACCCATTGTGGTCAGTAACAGTGGCAGGCTGCTTCAGATTGGGTTGCCAGAGAATACCTCTCTGAGCAAGTGCCTTTAAGCTGAGATCTAACATCCTCTGACACAGAGGAGAACAGAAAATGTATTGTACTTGTGTTTGTCTATGGGAATAATACATTTCTCTTTAGAAATCTGAGTCAGAAGCAACATACTGATTCCTACTTACGGTTGAGACTAGAGAAGTAGATTTGTGCAATGTCTTTTAATGGGTGACCAGCTAGAGCAGGACTAGAGAGAATAAAGGGATACATCTGAAGACTACGTTTGACAAATTAGAAGGATCTAGAAAAGGACACTAAGAAAGGCCAGAGGAATAACACATTGTTCTGGGTAGAAAGGGAAGAGATTGTTCAATTACACATAAGATTATTTTAAAGTTTATTATCATTAACTGACATTAGCTAGCTGTGTAATAGGACTCAAAAACAAGTTGCACACAATTTAGAGACACTGGAAATATTTTTTTTTATCAACTGCAGGTTTCAGCAGACCTTGGAAAGGAATGACTTGTCTTAGTCTTGGGGCAGTTTGTTTTGAGCACAAAGACCACAATTTCATATTATCTCTGGGTTGTGATATAAATAATTCGCCTCATGCTTGCTGTTTTCCATACAATCAAGTGAGGTCGAACATCTATTCATACATTTTACCTGACTAGGGACAACAGCGCTGCATTATGCTAAGATTACTTACAAATTGATCCCCCCCCTCATATTTCAAGACATTCTTAATAGGAAATGTGAGTAAATCAGATGTTTATTGGAAAGTAATTTATATTTCTTTATAACGTTTATCTCTTTTGGGTGACATGAGTTAGATATCAGTTTAGAAAGACAAAGTGGAGTATTTTCTTTTACAAAATCCTTTGAAGATCAGATTAATCTATAGCTGAAGCATACAATATTATTTTTTCTGTGATATTTCTCTGCAAATAATTTCTTCCATACCTAATCATTTATTCCACAGAATTCTTTGCAAAAATATTTTTCTATTCCTTAGTTCTGTTCATCATTGCACAACACCTCCAAATCTGGGTGGTCAACCACAAAGTACAAAGCTGAGAGAGCTTTTTAATGAAATTTTGTATTTGGAGGAGAAAAGGACAATGGTGAACCCTCTCCTGGAAACTCTAGTTGATCCAAGACTTAAACTAAGTGTAAAATAATCTATGCAACAAGTCACATATTTACTGAGAGCTACTATTTGGCAACTTCTACAACAAGAAAACAAAGGTATGGGCATATAACAACTGTAATAAATGAATGAACTACTTTGCTTTATTATACTTTTCACCCACAGGTTTCTTAATGAGAAAAATTCACTTCATGTAGCCAAATTCATGCAACAAAACAAAACAAAAACCTAGAAATATAGCAAACAATATGATATACAGTAGTTCTGACCAAAATAATAGGTGCCAACTGAGTTTATCAAAAGGTAAACTAGGAAAATGAGAGTTTTCCTAGTATGAAATCAATGCAATTTAGGAACTAGAATCTGACAAGTCAACTGAATGTACATATAATTCATCTTCAAAACCTAATGAACTCTCAACTAAAGTGTTATTTCAGTATATAAACTGTTAAACTCATACTATGCTCAAATATTATTCTTTTTTAACAGGTCTCTGTATAGTACCAACGTTTAGCAAATTTTGTCAAGAATCACTACAGATTGGTAATACAGCATTTGTTGCAAATTTATGAGACAAAACAGATTCTACTTAAAAATATCTTTCATGACGTACTTCTAAGCAGAATGAGTGGAGGTCAGCAGAGGGACAACATAAAAAGCACATAGACTGAATTCTGCATTGACATCAATGACCAGCTAGCACGTTGGGTAGAGCATGGTGCTAATGAGTCCAGTTACAGACCTGATTTTGATAAGTGTCAATTAATCTCATGTGTTTCATGTTTCCAAGCTAACTCTACCATTACCTGGCTGATGATTTAGCTGGTCTCAGTGGGGACAGGGCAGAGAGTTTTTATGCATCAACACAAAGTTTTAACTACTTCCAGAAAACCAGTTTTAAATCATATAGCCTCCTTACATCACTTCATTAATTGCCATCTCTTAGGAATGAAGGGTAATTCATTAGTGGTCACATGAAGTATTAGAAGGGCATTCAACCTTGATACAGAAGAGCTCAGTTCCAGACCTGGTTCAAGGGCTCCTAAATTTCTGTCTTAAAATACATGAATTAAACTTTTAATATCCTAATTCAGTCATTATCCTATGTTAACACTCCCCCAGTTTTATTAATATCCAGTGCCCTGAATATTAAAAACATTAAATAAGATTTGACATGCTCACTCTTGTGTTTCAAACTTTGAAAATACGATTGATACTTTCTTAAAAAGTATTTTCTGAGGCTTGTCCTAGTGAAGCAGCAGTTAGGTCAGTCACCTCTGACGAGCAAGCCACATAACCCTGGGTCCAAGTTTCACACCTGGGGGAAGTAACCAATGCGAACAACTACATAAAAATAAAACAGAAATGCTGCTTTCTCCTCTCTCTTCCTGGCTACCTGCCTACTCACCTTCATTCCTACCTGCATCCTTCCTTTAAAAAATATTGCTGAATAAATGATCAGAGTGAATTTGGAAGAATGGAAACCACTATTGCAATATAACATATTTAGCCTAAAAGACTATTTGTAGACACTGAATACAATCAAATAAACTTGTGAATGCATTATAGATTTTTTACATAAATATATATCCTAACATTTATTAAAATCATATAAAATAAATGCCATATAATTTATTGCTTACCACTGCAGCAAACATTTAATGTAATTAAAAATTTTTATATAGATAATGCAAATGTATAACCAGTCTTCTAAACACAGATTCTAAAATGTTAATCTAATGATCTATGTTAATCTAATGATCTTTAATTGATACATATATACATATATATATAATCACTGAGTCTACAAAAAGGAGATAAAAAAGTGGGATAAATTTGGGAAAAAATGCTTTATATGTAATTCTGATAAAAATATAACCATCCTTTGAAAGAAAATGCTTTTCCTACATGGTCTGGAAGGCAAATAGCATTAGGAAACAATCTTTCTAGTTACATACAGGCACACTTTGTCTGTGCTTTAAAGTGTGTGATGTATATTAATTTTAAAGAGGCAGGTGTTGTGTAGCAGTTGAATGCCATCAAACAACCGGTTATTTAAAGTTTATTATCTGAATACCTGGAATCTTTTAAAAATGCCTAAAGCTATAATAGATTTTCTTTTCTGGACCGTGACAGGTAGACATTAAAATGGTCCTCATGATAGTCACAGCTTTATGTACTTCCTTAGTCTTGAATGTGAAAGGGGCTATGACTTGCTTCTAACAAAGAAAGTATGGCAAAGGAGTGGGCTGTCTTCCTCATACTTGCTTATGTTATATGAGACTCAGTAGTGCTGGCAAATCTGCTCTTTTACTTCTTTATTTTGAAGGAACAAGCTGCCATAAAGCGGTAAGTTCTCTATGAAGGTAATCACTCATTTACTTCTGTTTCTTCCTCCTAGAGCAAGAGACCTTTCCTATTTTTCTTCTTCCCTTGGCTTAGTATTTGGCACATAGTAGGCCTTTAATAAATATATAGTAACATATTTTTCAGAATGGTTTTACATTGACATTTTAACCTTACAAATATCAAGGTGGTAATCTGGAAAACAATTTGTAATTATGTTCGTCTCTTTATTGACATAGAGAATGTTTTCTGAAAAAAAACACTTCCCCCTTATTAAATGTAGCCTATTATATATGGGATGCTAAATATCAATTTCTTCACTGCACATGGTAAATTTTAATTAACATTATCTGATAACAACAGATGCAAATAAGAATAACTGAATTGAGGCTATACAAAATAATGTTTTTACTTAAATATCAAAAATATGCACTGAATCATAAATAATCTGGACAAAACCTTAACATTGTGCTAGCAATAACATCTGTGCTGGGGCATTGATGAGGCTCATGAAGAGATGCATTTTTTTGTCTTGGTTCTTATCTAAATATTACCTTGTCGTCAGTTTAATAGCTTATCCCTGTTCAAAACCTGTAGAGCCTTATGTCCTAGACAGTAAGCAATGACAAAAGGGATAAACTAATCATAAACAATTGATAAATCTTATTTCTGCCATCTCCCAAACCCCTACTTCAAAGAAAAAAATATCTCTATTTGTATCATGATGACTATTTTCATTTTTTTTGTATTACTTTACCACCCCATGGAAATGCTTATGTGCTGGATGTACAACTTTATTTTAATGTAATGTAAATTCAGCTAAAATATATGGAATGCCTTCTTCACTGAACTGGAGAGTAGTTTTTATTCTCTGACTTTGAACATGCAATATGTAACATCTAGAATAAGATAGACTTATGTATGGAATAGTATTTAAGGATATAGTCTCTGGAACCAGATGATCAAGGCTCAATCATGGCTCCATCAAAAACTAGCTGTGTGACTTTTGGTGAATTGCTTAACTTGTCTGAGCTCTAACTCTTTATCTGTAAAGGTATAATGAAAGTGGTTGCTTTATAAGGTTATTTGAATATTAAATAAGGAAATACGTGTAAAACGGTAAGAAGAGTACCTGGTACATAAAAATATCTCACCAAAGGAAAGTTTTTATTGATATCCCATTCATACACAATCCTCTCTGATGTCAACATTTGTAGGTGGGAAGCATGTAATAATTGAAATATTGCTATTATTAGGGTGACTAGATACGTAATGGCTTAAGATGACTAATATATTCTACTGATAACCTGAGAAGTGATTTTAATTTTAATTAAAAAATTAGAAAGGAAAAGTGCAGGCAAGAATGAAGGTGAGCAGAGCCAGGAAGGCAGAAAGAGAGAGAAGGAAGAAACATTTTATTTATTTTATTTAGTTGCTCATCCTGGTTGTTCCTGTAGGCCCTGGGATGTATGTGGACTGGGGTGTGCCTGATAAGCAATTTCATTATTGAATATTTATCTTTAGGGAATGACATTGAAGCTATGGGGGAAAACTCAAAACGGTAAAAGCAAAATTGAACCAGAACAAGACTACTGAGATTAAGGAAAGGGTAATGGATAAAAAGGAAACCAATTTTCTACAGAAGGGTGTGGATAAACTAGAAAGGTGAGAACCTACAGACAACACATAAAAATCAAAAAGTGCATTTTAATTTTGTCTATCTTACTTTCAAATAATCTTCTTTGAAGCATTTTCATAGATCTTTGAGAAAGATGTCACAACTGAAATTGCAATTCGATCTTACTTTTATCTTCCTAAAAAGGTATATTCTATTCCATGGACATGTGTTGACATGTATTGACAAAAATTCAAACTCTCAAGGACATTAAGTTATACTAAATTATGCACAACTGCACTTGCTGAATTTATGAGTATTTTCCCCTACAATAATAATAAAGTGTTTATAAGGCACCATTACTCTTAGTAGCATCTACTTTAGGCTGTGTTAGGTGAAATCACTGAATTCTACACTGAGGGAAATGACTAACAATATTCATGAAGAACTTTAAGCAGGAGTTATGTATACATTCCTAATGATCTTTTTTGTACTAAGAATCTTACTTTCAAATATATACAAATATTTTCTCTTTCCAAAACTCTCCCTAGGCCACAGTCTACTCATCTATCTTCTTTATAAATTACAGACTTTATCTCTGCATAAAAATCCTCAAAATCAAGGCCTGGAAAAAATATTGTGCAATAGGTGTGGTTCATTAGATATTCTAAATATATTTCTATGTAGGTGAGCCAATATATAAGACTTCCTATTAATGAGGAATGTATGTAAACATTATCTGAGAAAGGCTGGAGCTAGCTGGGAAGAGCTCTGCTAATTGCTACAAAAGAAAAATTGGAAGATTTGCTGGAAACTTTAATATTTCATGCAAATAAATACATGTTCTTATACGTGTTGAAAAATGAAAACAAAATCGTCTGAATGTTATCCATGTTTAAAATCATTTAGGCAAAAAAATTAGGTATGTTTTCAAATATATGAACTTTTTTCTCAAAAGGGAAAAAGACAATAATGCTTATCTATGTACTGCTAACAGTGGTGTTCATTCTCATTGAACATTAAGACCCAACGCTTAAAATCAAAAGTCAAGTTTATTGTGAATTTCAACAAAAAATATATGAGATACATTTGGAGACTACAGTCTCAAATATATAATAGTGATTCCTAGAAGAAAAAAATTATGAACTATATTACTGAAAGTATTTTAAAGAATATACAATAAACACTGGAGATAAACCAGTAATAAGTCATGTTCAACTAACCTCAATTTCTTCTGAGAGCATTTTAGCATTGGAGAAGCTTTAAAGTGTATAGATTACAGCATTTTTCTGATCGTCTTCCATGACATCCTTATGGATAAAATGATGAAATGTGATGTGCATGGTAGTGCACTTAAGTAAATTAATTGCTGATTGCTGGTTGAATATGGTACTCAGACAGTATTACAAAATAGCCTGAAATCAACCTGGAAACATGACTCAAATGCAGCTAAAGTTTCCAACTGTGTTTTTATCAATGAGCTGGGTGAAGAGAAGGAAGGCTAATTTATTAGTTTTGTAGGTAACAGAGCAATATATATTATTGAATTAAAACTATTTTGAAATGTTGAATAGAAAGAACCAAAAATTGAAATTCAAATGTGTACTTTAAAGTTCTACATTTGGTTAAAGGCAAATTAAAATTATTTAAAAAGGAGAGATCTGGTCATAAGTAGATTTATGGAAAAAAAATGTAGACTACTAAATAATATAAATTACCATGGACTGCAAGTGAAGATAGTTAAGCCATTTTGGATGAAAGAAGAGTATTCAAATTAAAGAAATGGTACTTCATTTATGTTTTGTATTGGTCAGATTGTGTTGGAGTACCACAGGTATTTCTAATTGATTCCTTAATATAAGAAAACTATGGCCAGCGCAATTATCAAAACTCCAACTTCGAAAGGATAATAAAAACTATGTTGCTTGTGTCTGGTGTTGGATGGCTCTAAATGCCTATTTGTTGAATGAATATTTGATGGATGGATAATGAGAATGGAAGGAAAAAAGTAGAATAGAAACAATTGGAGAAGTTTAGGAAGGATATATTGAAGAAAGAAATGATCAGGAACAGAAATTATGGTTGTTCCTTGTATTTTCATGAGATTTGATGAGTAGATGGATTAGAGATCTGTTTATTCCAGGGGGAAACAGTAGGAAATAGATGTTGGGCATACCAAGAGGCAGATGAATGGGACACAACAAGAAACTCTATGTAGCGGTCAGTGTGCTCAAACAGTGAACCAGGGTGCCTTATGAAGTATTGAGTCACTGGAAGTATTCAAAGACAGGCGGATCAGCTTTCAATATATGAATCCTAGAGGGTGCGTCAGATTTTGAGGCACAGGGATGGGAGATAACAAAAGATGTGAGTTCTGTCTTCAATTATCCAACTGGAAGAAAGATTTGTAACAATTACAAAAAATGTAGGTAATTGCCATGACTGAGACAGGGCAGTATGAGAAAAGGAGATGACAGTTTGTACAGTTGGTAACACTTGAAATTGAAAGATGAAAAAAATTTAACTATTTTGACAAGTATATGTTTGAAAACGTGAGTTTCTGCCACCTGAAATGATCTTCCTCTCCAGGCATCTACATGATCCTACTCCATAACACATTTTTCTCTTTCATTTCTTCCTAGCCTTTTCTCTATTTTCTTATTTTCTTGGATCTTTCAAAACATATTTGAACATCCAGTTTGAGTGTTTCCTCAAATGCAAAACCCTCGCATGTCCACATGACCTCCTTCACTTTCTCTTCATTCCCAAATTTAGTAGTAAAGCTAATTCATGAACATGCAATGTGAATGTAGTAAATGCCCTCCTGATTTGTTCAATGAAATTCCCCTGCTAAACTGTAAACTGGCAACCAGACAAAGTACATTTATGGTAAGCAGGGAAGGAAGCTACAGCTGTGGTTATATTTATATATCCCAAAAGCAAATGCAGATACATTCTCATATTTTAAGAATGCACATTTGAGGGAGAATAACAACAAGTCATATTGTTCATATCTATTACCTAGAAATCTGGGAACTTAGTATTCCTGCCCCCAATTCACAGACAGATTGTTGGGATTCAAGAGCTGCTTTCTGAATTCAGGTGAAGAAGCTAATGAATATCTAGGCATATAAATCTGGAGAGTAAATGGGAAACATATGGGAATAGAAATGTCAACCAAACAAAGGATCTTTTTGATGATATGCATGGTTTTAAGAGTTTCAAAATAAGAATGCAAGCTGGTAGATGGGAATGTTCTCCAACTTTCACAGTGAAATAAAGCTGCCAACATGCAGCATTTATTACTAAGAAATGTGATTGTCTAGTTGTTCACTGCATGAATATTTATGAAGTTTACAGTTTATATGTGGCATTTCCATAAACTGCCTTGATTAATGAATTTAATTGTAAATGTTATGAGCCAATTTCTTAAATTGTAGTTCATTTTGTTTATGTGCCTGGTACGAAAGTAAATTTTCAGAATGAATAATGCTCACTGGATTTGAATCAGGTGACAAGGCTGTCAAACCATATGATATGAGTAGTGTGCATGTGCTATGGTTGCAAGAGTGTGGAGTTTGGCCAAAGTAAATGTGTGGAAGGCTCAGCACCAGATTTTCTGAGTTGACCTATAGCTTGAGTTCATCTAGAAATTCATCCAAGGGACTTAGTAGATAAATACCCAGGTCAGACATTACAAATGAAGACTGATATGAAATCTCCTACAAAGATAATTCTTTGGATATGAAGGGTCTGAGGGAGAGCAAATTTCATAACTTTCGAGCTTTAAACAGTAGGAAGGATAAATGATGAAACATAATGGAAGCAGCCTTCCCTCCTCCCTTGAGATTCTATTTTGTCCTGCAAAAGGATGAAACAGAACAAATATGGGATTGTTATTGGGCTATAAATCTCCCATCCTACTCCTGCAATGGACCCTGCCTCACTATCCTTCCTACCTATAACTTTTGACACCCTCAAAGGTGTGAACCTTAGAGTGTTCTATTTTTATGTCTTCTATCAAACATACTTGCCGTTATTTCCAAATTGGAGCAGAGTAAAGTCAGTTAATTTAGTGGAAATTAACAGGTTAGACTATAGTAAAAGAACCTAAATAATGATTCTTTGCTGGGTCATGAAAAGACAGATGTGCTTATGTATAATTTTGACTTATTATAATTTGCAAATGAACTAATTCTGCATGTATTCACATGAAAATTAAAACTTACTATATATTATTCATACCAGCTTAATATAGTACAGGCCAGAAAACTATAATTTTATAAAAACCTAGATATTGTACCGTACCCTCCCCTGTTCTCAGATAAATTATAATGTTGTTATTAGCAATTCCTGAGGGAAGACACCTAGGTCCTTTTTGATCTAGAGAAGTTACTCATTTAATCCTTCCTTTTTAAATTTTCTGTATCTCAAAATACACCATATTCACACCCATTCCATACTGATTAAACTTTTAAAAATAGACTTTGGTACAAAGTTTTGAATGTTTAAGTGTATTGACTCTATCTTTTCTTTATTCAGAATTAGTTTGCTACCCACTCCCAAAGAATTGTGCCTTAGTGCAATTTAAACAAGCACATGGGTATTGGGTAATAATGTGGGAATTCATTTGCCTATGAAATATTTCTTATACATATTTATTCCCATTATATTTGGAGGCAAATACACTAACGTAGCATTTTCATAGACTAACAATCTATCACGACTTGAGGCATGGTTGTTAACAAACTAAGTCTACCTTACAGATAGGGCTACAGAAGGATTGAACAATCCTTTCCCTGGGAAAATGATTCTCTTGAGAGTAAACAAGTTTTAACTATCCCTCTTTGGAAGTCATAATGTAAATTTCAGAAAGCACAGCAAGAGTACTAAAAAAAATGTGAGTTGCATGCAAATACAGCTTTGTGCCTGCTACATCTCTGACCAGAGTATGACCAGACTTAGTCCAAAGGAACCTATAGTAGACTGAAAATTGATCTCACGGAAGATATGGGATATCTAAATGTAAACTAATTGAGAAAAAGAATCTTTACAGATGCAGATAAGTTCAGAATCTTGAGAAATCATTCTGGGTTAGGGTAGACCCTAAATCCAATGACGAATTTCCTTAAAAGAGAAGAGGAGGGAGAAGAAATATAGAGAAAAAAAGGGCCTATGAAATCAGAGGCAGAGATGGGGTTTTGCTTCCATGGTCTGGAGCCACCACCAGCTCGGAGAGAGGCAGGGGACAGAAATTCCTTATGGTCTCCAGAAGGAACAACTCTTACACTTTGATTTCAGACTTCTGGTCTCCAGAACTGTGAGAGAATAATAATGTCACATCAAAATTGTGTTAATTTGTTATTGGGACCTTAGGAAATTGATGTAGAATCAATCCTATTTGGGGTGTAAATTCTTCCCACGTTCTCTGTGCTGGGAAAGGAGTTGAAAATCAGATGGGGTGTAGCATTGCTCAAGAAGAGAATACTTTCTATTGTTGCATTCAGGAGGAGAAGCAGACATTTTATTAGATTCATTGAAAGAAATGATAGTTTTGAGTAACAAAGTACAGAAATACAACTAAGTACACTTTCACCTTATATGTTAAAGTACTGGCCACTTTTCATTCCAGATAAGAGAAAAATTTAAAAGGCAAAAAAAACTTTATTCAGGATCATCGTAATTGTCCTAATTAATGTGACAGATTTTTGATATTTCAGGGACTCTTATTCTTTTTCCTTTTTAAAAAAGCTTTCAGAGGAAAACAAAAGCTACGTTGAGATAAAATGATCTATTTTTGCTTTGCCATTCACAAATTAAACATTCTTTAGAAAAAGAAATTTTAATAATTGCATTATTTTTCAAAAAGAGAATTATATAAAATATTTATCTATCTTTCCCATTTTTTCCTGCTGGCTATTTGTGCAAGGAAACCTTTCCATGAGAAATTTTAAGGTTTAAATTATATTTATGATTATCTTCATATGTTTCAAAAATAATGTCTAGCCTTCTTTTGTTATATAAAAAAGGTAAAATAAAAGTTACAAAGATAAGGGCGCACCCTGGTGGCTTAGTGGTCTAGTACACACTGATGGCAGTCCCACATACATCCCAAGGTCCTGGTTCAAGACTTGGGACCAGCAGGAACAACCAATGTGACCAACTAAATAAATAAAGTGCTTCTTCCTCCTCTCTCTTCTTGCCTTCCTGCCTACTTGCCTACACTCCTTCCTGTAGCTTAAAAAAAAAGTTACTAAGATAACTGGATGACGAGTAAATTTGGTTTACATGCTTTTCTGAACCTGCCACACACTCTAATGAATAGCACTAGAAGCATTTTACTTTAGAAACCAACCACTCTCAGATAAATCAAATTTCAAAAGCTTAGCCACAATGACTTTCAAGACAATATAAATAGAAAACAGAATATTCAAAGTCAAAGTTGACTCCTATAAAAATGAAGTTCAACTCAACAAAATGAATCAATCACTAACACTCTCAACAACAAAAAAGCATGCTATCAAAAGGTTTTCTATCTAGTGTAACAGAGCAGTCTCGAGGAATAAACAGTGGTGCTAACATTTCTTGACAACTTTCTATATAGTAGGTTATATTAAAGAACTGCATATGCATCATCATATTTAACCCTGACCAAAATTATGAAGGAGCTACTATGAATAGGTCCATCTTACAGATGAGGAAACTGAGGCAGAGTGGGGTTCAGTGAAGTGCCCCATGACAAAAAATTGGTAAGTGGAAATCTGACTTTCAAGTTTGATCTTTAAGCTCCTACACTATCTTGACTTCCCCACCATCATCAGCAAGCAAAGGTTCTGGTAAGTACTTTTCTTTTTCATGCTCTACGAATATACAGGAGGAAAGAATGATTTATTCCAACTTAGGGGATTTTGGAAAGTCTGTAGATACCAATTGCTTCTACTTTGGACTTGAAAAAGACAAGGAGAAATTTCAGATATGAAAGAAAAAGCATTTCACATGGAGAGATTAGTAAAAAAAAAAAAAAAAAAAGACTCTCCACTGAGCACTTCTTCTGGAAGAATTGTACGCAATTGATTGCAGGGGATAATGGAAATATCCACATCTCAATTTTCACCACCCATTACCCATGCCCTGAAAGTGGTTAACCCTTGTAGAATCTACAAGATCTCCTCTTTCCAGGGGGTAGCACTGGACCTCTGGAGGCCCACCCAAACTCAACAGGTCGCAGAGGTTGAGAAGCAGGTACCGGATCCCCTGCACCATTGCTCTTCAACAGGATTCGGAATGTGTAGCTGGAACTTCTTGTGCTGCATACAGAATGCCTCAAGTTCAACTGCCTTTCCCCAGATCCAAGTCCTGACCCTGCTTATATTAGTTCAGTGGTCTTGATTGCTAGCACTAAGGCAGAGGAAAACATTATGGCTGGAAAGATAATTCCATAATTACTGGTATGTCTCTAAGCTAATTTGTCATTGACACTTAACCCTGAAAGTTTTCAAGTCATGATTTCCTGTCTCTTCAATTAAGGGGGGAACTTGTAGAACTGACTCCCGAGTAAACATGATGATGTTGAGAAAGAAAATCACAGTCTCAAACAGCTTTGAGAATTCTGAAATAAACATTGTGTCCCTCTCAGCTTAATAAAATTCACTGGTAATAACTTTTTTGCATTCAATGAGCATTTTAAACATGTACTAAAAGCAGGGCCTCTATTCTCTGCCAGGACTCTGACTACATGATTTTATAGAAATCATCTATATCCTCATATCTATATAAGACTGATATTTTTATACTTTCTGATAGGCCAGTAAGCGAACCAAGGAAAATTACTTATCCAAATTCACAAACTTTGTATATCATGGATTAAGTGTATGAATTCAGTATTTTCCTATGTTGTAGTGAATAAAATATTTGGAGCTTTATGGTCCTTTCCTAAATACCATGATGGAAAAAAACGAGACACATACACAAAGCAAGTGAATAGTGATCTTGCCTATCTCATGGAGCTGTAGTTAGAAAAATTAGTTCACTTTGAGCTGGTTGACCCATAACAGCTTCAGGACTACAATAGTCCTCTGAGAAATAAGCTGCTCTCCAGCCAGTAAAACACTTAAAAATCAATTTGATTCTGGAAAGCAAGACTCTTTTACATATCATCTAGAGAGGGAAGTTTAAACAACAGAATTGGTGAACCATCCTTTATGAAGTAGGAAGGGTGGGATGCCAGCATTTTGTAAGGAGCTATATCCCTGGTAGAAGAATTGGAAGAGGAAAGGTATGTCTGTGATGGATTTGGTCAGGGAGTTTCTGATAAACATCTGGAACTCTGATTTTATCACTGGCATTTCAGTTGACTCTTGTTTGTGCTGTAACTACCCCCCAAAACTTTCAGTAACAATTTATTACTGACAATGGCATGTCATTGGTGGTTTGAGTGTAATAATGCAGTAAAGGTGGGACTTGCAGTTCCAGATAGTCATCAACAGAAAGAAGGAGAAACCGAAGGCAAAGCTAGAGGCAGCTGCTAGGACCAGGGCAAACGGAAAGAAGGAGGGGGCTGGACCAATATATGGCAGATATCCCTTCCTCTGAATGTTGGAATGTGCACCTAGAATGGAAGAAGAGCCAATTCTATCAACAGGGCTTGGGCAAAATTCTTTGGATGGTAAGGGAAGAAGTGAGCCAGAAAACTAGGACACCTGAACACTCAGATGGCAGATATTTGATTAGATCTAGAGATTAGATCAGAGAACAGATTGTGAGATGCCACTGACATAACATGGAGCATATAGAAGAGGAGGGATTTCTTTCAGGTGGGGGAACAGAGACAATACCTTGATGGAGGTAGCATTTCTCATGGATCTTTGAGATATATTTTGCATCTGATAGACGAAGAGGGTTTTTGAGTCAGAGCTAAGATGGCATGAAGGCTTGCATGCCAATTCATGCTCTGGCAACAGAGAAGGACTCAAATTAGCTCATCAGTCACATATCTAAAAATAAGAAAAGACATAGATACAGAAATGATGGAGGTTGGAGAGAGAAAAGTTTAAATACAAGATTAAGGAGACAGAAATTTATTCCACAGAAATCAGCGAAAACTTTGATGAAGCGGGTATACTGACCTGGTGATTGCTGATAGAAGACCTGGGCTCTGGAGGTAGGAAGAAAGAAGATTTTGGTTTTTGATATGTTGAGTTTGAAAGCTGATGGGTCATAAAAATGAAATTTATTGGACATGCCAGACTAAAACTTGGCAAAAATCTTGAGGAGGAAAGATATTAACCAGAGAATGATCCCCAAAACTTGAATCAGTGGCATTGGAAGGATGGGAGTGAGAGAGAAGAGATTTCAGAGAGCAAGATTCAGGCATGACTTGGGCATGAGAAAAGGAAACTCAAGGCAGAATAGGTCAGAAAGCAAGGAGAGCTTTTCAGAAGGATGAAGTGATTTAATGCATTATGGGGGATAAGGACTAAGAAGTAAATCAAAGAAGCACTGCTTTCTCATTTGATGAACAAGAGAAAATAAAACCATTGTGAATGATTTAGGAATTCACAACATATGGAGAAAAACAAATTGAAGCATTTAAATTTAATGTATCCAACTTGAGTCTTGCCAAGTTGACTTTTAAGTTTTATTCTTTTTTGCACTAAAAAAAATGTCTTGCATCTAGAGTGTATTTGAATGAATACAGAAATAGATCCACAAACAAAATATAAAATAGCAAAAAATCTTCGAAGTTACTCTTTATAAAATTATCTACATCCATAACATTCTCAGTGTCAACTGGGAGCTTGTTAGAAATGCAGAATTTCAGGACCGATCCTGGACTTTCTGAATCTGAACTTGTATTTTAACATGCTCCTCAGGTAATTCATTCATTAAAGTTGTAGAAGCAGTGCTGTTCATAATCCTACTTTATCTATACGTCACCTTAAGAATATACATAACCACTATCTCCAACAATAGTTGTGTGTTCCTCAGTTCCCACTGGGAGACATTAACCAGGCTGTGAAACTACTTTCTCGTTCTCAAATCTGCCACGCGCTAGCTGTGAAAAAAAAAAACTCATGCTCCACTCTTGTTTTATTGTAAAAGCAATAGCCACATTCAGTCCTAGAATTCTGTTATTCTAAGCAAATAAAGTTTAAGAAGTATGATCCTCACTCTTTAGAAACTGTAATGTAACAGTGACTTCATGATGGAGAGAAGAACATGATGAGCATATATTAAACAAAAGCAAAAACACACAAAGCTGATATCTTACCTTGATGCATCAAGGTAAGAATGGCTTACGAAGGAATTTTTAAGTTCCAAGTTTGAGGAGAAACTGTAGTTATTCAATTCTCCAAATAGTTAACTATTTTCTGGAGAGGTTAGTTTCTTAAATAACGCAAAAGAGCAAACCTCTAACGATAAGTGTAAATAGCAGATATGGAATGTTTATTATGTGCCAGATACTTGCACATGTATCTGTTAATCTAGACAATAATTCTGAAAGACAGGCTGAACTACTATCCGTCCACCTTTAGAACTACACAAACTGAGGCTTAGAGAAGTTATAACTTGAACAACTGCCAATATTGAAACAGAAACTCCACCATTCACCACTGCATGACCTTGTATAATCATGCTCATTTAATGATCCCTTACTGCTGGGGACTGAGTTGCGTCCCCTAAAATATTTGGATGTTGAAGCCCAGACCTCTAAGTGACCATATTTGGAGATAGGAGTTATTTTAGAAGCAATTAGATTAAATAAGATCCTAAGGGTTAAGTCCTAAACTGACAGCCTTGGTGGCTCTACAAGAAGATGAAAAAGAGCATTCTCTCTGTCCTTATAAGCACACTCAGGTAGGGCCATGTGAGCACACGGCAAGAACGTAGCCTTTACTATCCTGGAAGAGAGCTCCTACCCAAGCCAGACCCTGCCTACACCCTGATCTCAAACTTCCAACCTTGAGAACTGTGAAAAAAGTAAGTGTTTGTGTACATATTTTTGTTATGGAAACCTGAGATAACTAAAGTACTCATTCATAACACAGAGATAGTAATAGTGTCTGTCTGAGAGTGGGTTGGTGAAGTTTGGATGTATTAATATACGCTGAGCTCCTAAAATGATGTTTGGCATATGGCAAATACTTAAGAGATGTTAGCTAATATGACTGATGTTCTTTCCCTCCATTATTCTTCATTTGAAATTATTGTTCTTAAGAATTCCACTTTTCAAATGGGACCGATCTGGGTTGGACTCTTAGCTCTGCTGCTTATAGGATCTATGATATATTCTAAGTTTCCGGCATGCCCATCTGATCAACTGCCTCTGGCCAAAGCACAGTCCATGCACATTCCAAAAGCCAGGGTTCACGTCCTGGGCCAGGAGAGCAACCAAGAAGTACAATTAAATTAAAATATATGAAAAATACATGAGTCTGTTCTTTTCCTGCATGCCACTCTACTCATCTTCATTCCTGCCTGTACCTTATTTATATATATATGTATATATGATGTATATGTTTGTGTATATGTATTACGCATGTATGGTTTCTTATAGGATGTTTTTCTAATGGGCTTCAACATATGAATGTTTCAGGGGACATACCTCAGCCCATAGCAGTACTGAATCATTATATGAACATAATAAACAATTTTTTCAAGGTCACCCAGTGGTGAATGGTGGCATTTCCATCTAAATATTGATTCAAATATAATTTTCCCCAAATACGGGTTTTCTATAACAGAACTGTAGCAGTGTTACTTTTCCTTTTCCAAAACTGGAACAGCTAGCAAATGTAAAGGGGGAGAAAACAGGTTAAATGGTATTGATTGAGTGCTACTAGCTTCTAGGGACAGATTTATCGAATGGCATCCTTCAGTAGCATCCAGGTTTTCATTAAACCTATTATTCTACACTATTCTTCACTTTGTATCATTGCTAAGGGTCTCTCGACTCAGTTAAGTCCCTAGAAGTGCCAATTAAAGGTGAGATTAAAGATACTCAAGTCACAAGTACTCAGAGGCATCAGTGTTCACCTACTAATGGACCAACGGTGGGCTGAAAAGAGGGATTAATTCAGGTCCAGCTCTTCTGGAATGCTGTGCCAGCTAAAAAGAGCCTGGGAGGAGCACAGTTGATAATCTGGAATTTTAGAAATAAAGTACCATTGAGTCAAGGTGATCGATATCTCTAAAGCAATAGGTTGAATTCCTTACTCCAGGATATTACTATATTACAACCAAAAACACTTAAGAGAAGACCATGGATATGGGAATGGCTGAACTGTCACTCTAATTTTACTCTGTTTCAGTAAGGTTGGTCTTTCTTTACTCTAACCTGAATATATGACCACACAGACCTTTGTGATTATGTTAATGCATGCTATTTCTTCAATTGACAAAATCTCCTCACCCAGGCTACCCAAATTTTATTTTTAGCCCAATTCAATTGTCATGTCCTCTTGAAATTTTCTGTCATCCTTTCAAATTCAATTTGAACTTTAATCACACACCACTCTACAATGATATACCAGTGGGGAGACTTCTACTGGTCACTCCAATCTAGTCTTATTTTTGCTCAGTGCATGAGAGAATTCCCTACTCACATTAGCGATGGGCAGGGCTATGAGACTAGTTCTGGCTAATGGATGCTATGTGGGGATGAAGCACATCCATTTCTTGGTGAGGCATTTAACTATTAGTGTGAAATGAGTCTTGTCTGTCTTCCTCTTACCAGTAAAATAGACCATGTCTCAAATAATGGACTCCACCAATCTATGTCTCAAAATGAGATGGCACAGAGTACCCTGTTAAAGAACAATGGCATGCCCTGGCAGAGTGGTAGCTAGGTTTACCACTTCCCATCCACATACATCCCAGGGACCTGGGTTTGTGTTTCCAGGGATGTGAGTTTGTGTTCCTAGATCCGGAGAACAACAAAGGTGAATAACTAAATAAAAATAAAAATAACAATGGATATACAGCATGAGTGAAAAATAAACATTTACTGTTTCAAGCCTCTGAAATGTATATGGGTGTGTATGTGTGTGTGTGTGTGTGTGTGTGTGTGTGTGTGCTTGTGTGTGTGTCACAGGTGGAGGTATTATTAAAGCAGAACCCAGATTAGTCTAATAAATGTAGTAACTTTCTGCTTGATATTATGTGTTGCTAAATGTCTTTGTTTATTCCATGCTCAACAAATAGCTATCAAAATGTCTACTGTGGCCTGTCACTGGTCTAGGCACTGAGGATACATTGGGGAGCTAAAGAGATAACATCACTGACCTCACGGTGATCATTATCTAATGAGGGAGACAGATGTACTTGAACTAATTACAAGAAATAAACACAAAGGTTAAAGTAAAGTCAGTACTGAGAAGGCAAAGTGCTTCTGACCCAGTCGGAAGGACTGCAGTGAGGTGTCAAGGAAGGTCTTCCATGGAAAGTGATTCCTGACTTGAGTTATGTAGACTTATTAAGGGCAAATGAGTTAAAGACTGGCAAGAGTGAGGAGGAGAAGAGTATTTCAGGCAGTGGGTACAACAGATACACACATGTCCGTAGAGAGTGCAGAGTACGACCAATGTGAAGTAAGTAAAGAAACCAGTGAGATGAGGACTGACAATACAGGACTTTGTAGGTCAGGCTAAGTGCAGACTTTCTCATAGAATTAAATAGCATGAAAGCCATTGAAAAATTTCAGGATGGTACTGTGGGAGCCTCACAATGACATAAGGAATTCCCTCCCCAGGTTAAGTTCCAGTGATAAAACTTATGACACCATCCTTCGGTTTGTTCCAAAATGATTTATCACTCATACAGGTGAGGAGTCCCAAGTCCAGGAGTGAAGGATAGCTCTCTGGGAGGGGGTCCAGAGCAGACTGAGAGAGAGCAGAGAGTGAATAGACATTTTATGAATGAGAAGTCCCTCTAGTGGCACCTGTCTGGGACAATATTTAAAAGAAGTTGACAGTGAAGGTGTGCTTTGGGTGGGATGATCGGCACTAAACTTTGTCATGGTGCTTCAGGAAGTGACAGATACAGGCAGGAAAGGACACCTAGAGATGGTCAGCACCAAATCAAATATCACTAGAGATAGAAGTTGTTTCCCTATGATCTTCACAGAGGGGAACATACGACATGATTATATTAGAATTGCCAAAATTTTTCTGGCTACCATGTAGATGTTGGATTCAACACAAGTTATGAAGATGTTCCTAATTTGAGTGCCAGTCCAGAGGATTTTGCAGTAATGCAGGTGAGAGAACCTGACAGATTAGACTAGAATATCTGTGGTGGAGGTGAAGGTCTGATGACTAACTTGCTCTACAAATCAATATAATTAAGCTGTAGCTCCTTTAAAGGAATAATTTCTGAGGTCAGTGTTGGATATTTGTTTCAGCCCTACCAGGAATCTATCTAACAATCATATTCCTAGTTTTCTCCTGAATTAGCTTGTAATTTAACGTATATCCTGACAATCTTCCAAACTGGGGGCAGATTGGGAAAGGGGTCCCTTTCCTCTCAGCTGTTCTATCCTAGAACTGATCATTAGCAACAGGTAACTGGGGCCAGGATGAGAAGCAGTGAGGCCCCACTTCTCCTGTGAAGAACATTCCCCCAGCTGGGACTACAAGAAGGAGCCCTGTGTTCTTAGCTATACCAATCTGGAGGGGGTCCTCCACCTCTCTGAGCTGGGAAGTGGTGAGAAGGGGCAGTCATAGTTTAAATACCACAGAATTCACCTTTCTTACTGAATGTTGCAGTGATTTTTAGTTAAATGCTTTCTCATTTGCTGTTTGTCCTTTGGATCATATCCAGAGACTTTAAATTAAAAAAAAAAAAATTGCCAGTTTCACTGGGGAGTGAATCGATGGAGTTTCTCAAGCTTTTGGGCCAGAAATCAATCATCTCCTTATATCTCCATCGTGGGTAGGGCCTTCTCACGCTGACTCTGAGAAATAGCCAAAGAATTGCTAGAAAATTTGATGTAAGCAAAAGTTTGAAAAGTGCTTGCTCCGGGAGCCTGTAACTCTCTTGATGTGCCACCATTTGAACAAACCTGACTAGTACCCAGTGAGTCCATGTGGAGAAAGAGGTCTCAGATGTTCCAGACTGTGTGGTAATTAAGTCAGAGAAGGGTTTTAGAAAAATCAGAAGAGAACAGTTCAGGACAATGATGCTAAAAGCACTGACTTCTGCTGAGAGATCAAGTAAGAGAATGATCGGAAAGTCTATTACGTTTAGAGGTATTGAGGTTATTACTCATCTGAAAAAAGAACCATTTTATTAGGGAAGTTGGGACAAGAGACAGTAGAATAGATTCAGGAGCGATATGAACTCGAGAAAATAGTGAAAATAGGCATAACATGGGATAGCATGGTTTGGCAGAAGAGAAGAGAGGAGAGGTGATATTAGAGCAGTGTTTCTCAAGTGGGGGGAGATTTTGTTCCCCTAGATCTTTCACAATTTCTGGTGACACCTTTGGTTGTCACAACTGGAGGGAGGGGAGTGCTCTCATTGGCACAAAGGAATTCTGTTAAACACCCTATAATGTACAGAAGAGGCCCACAATGAACGGATCGCTCAGTACAAAGTATTGAGCAAAGTCCAAACAATGATTGAGGCTGAGAGGAGGTAGTTCACTGCCTTGTTTGCTTTTTCTAAACACAGAATATATTTGAATTTGTTTTGATTTTCATAGAAGGTATACAGTTGAAAGGAAGAGCTTGAAGGTACAGAAAAGAAAGGTATAGTTTTCTGTGGTAAGAATTATTATTATTATTATTATTATCCTTATTTTTCAAAGGAAAATTCTGAAATCTCACAGGGTGTGGTTTTTTCCAGGTAAGGCAGTCAATGAGTGTCAGAGCCTAGATTCGCTGTTGGGTCTATAAACTCTAGACCAAGCTGCTAAAGGAGTTCTTAATCCTTCTGCTCTACAGCCAGAGATTGCATCAGCAGTGGCAACCCCGTTCAGGCCAATACCACAGATATCTCCACCTGCCTTCTGAAAGCTCTACTCCTACCCCATATTTTCTTTACTCAACCATGTCTTCAACTTACCTTTAAAGTGGTGAATGAAGAGGGCCTTCACCTATAGCTGAAGTTCCAATCCTCCTCGCCCCTAAGCATCATTTCCTCTTTGAGACCCATCTGTCTAAAGAATCGACCTCATCTATCTCTTCCCATCCCTGAAATGCTCTGCAGTCCAGCCACCACTCAGTGAGCCCTGTTCTCCTATCTGAGGGGCACAATTGGCTCATGTATGCAGCACAGAAATATGGAACAAAACAAATGAAAACTGAATTCTTTATAGGATCTGGTTCTGAATTCTAATTCTTTCTTAAGTGCTCTGATTGTCCCCAGCCTCTAAAGAATGATGTTGCAGAATTCTACACATTTCCATTTTATAACAGTCAAAACTTTATCATAAAGTAATAACAAATACACAGTTAGAGGAGTTACAAGCACTTACACTATACCCTGGGGACTATTAAGGCAAAGTAAGGGAAATAAAAAAATAAATGAGCAATGAGGAAATGCAGGGCGGAAAGGCCACTTAGAGTCAAATAATCCATTCACGTGTTGACATATCTGTGGAACAAGTTTTTAAAACTTGTATCCATGGACACACCCAGGAAGATCCTGAAAGTGCCCAGGGAACACATACCAAGGAATCTGGCTGGCCTCCAGGGAAACTAGAGAAATGTTAACTTAATGCAGTAGAACGAAGTGTGGAGGATTGGAGTCATGTATCAACTTTTTGTTTACCAGGCTATATTTAAATCTCTTTGGCTAGATTTTACAAACTCCCTTTTCTACTCTTCCAATTATTAAAACTTCTCAATCTCAGGAAAAGCTTCCACAGGAAGGGTATCTCGGCAGACTTCCTGTCTGATCACCACGCAGTGCTCCCTTACTCACCACAAAGGAAAAGACCCTTCAGGACCACTTAAATGACAACCTTCACAAACTTGAGACACTTCTTTTCCTTCCTTCCTTCCATTTTCATTTCCTCTTCCCTCCTCTCTCCTTTCCCACTTCCGTCACTTCTTTCCCTCCTCTCTCTTCCTCTTTCACACCATTTTAACTTTCTTTGCTCTGTGGTCTTCTGAGGTTTTGAACAAGATGCATTTGACCAAAACTTCCCCAAAGAATATAAACTACCTGATGTGTAAAGTCACCCTGGTCTATAGGGTTATTTTTTCTTTAAGACTTGCATTCCCATCTATTAAAATGTTACAGTGAAAATTTTTCTGGAATATTATCAAATATATCAGTCTATTGAGAAGAAATATGTTTCCTATTATTAATTTGTCAGGTTTTTCTGTGACTTCTTTTGAAAATACAGAAGTGGTTTGGTTATTTTGTTTTCCAGTTTCTAGAGATTCAATACTTTATTACTGGAGCAGAGGAAAGGGTTGAAATGGCAATTTAACACACACTCGTCTACCACTTTGAGAGGAGTGTATCAGAAGAGAATATCATTTGCTGTTGACTAAAACACTGAAATATGGAAATAATAACATTAGAATCAAGTGCTTTCATTAAAAAATCACTAAAAGGCTGCCAGAAAAACACTGAATGCTGTGGATCATAACCTTCTCTATTATTACAGAGCTTGAATTACTGTTTGGTGTTTGTGCTGCTTTTCATGGAGGCCAAGCTTAAGAGAGGAAGGATCCAGGATGATCTTGGGTCTTTACTCTTAGAATATTTCATTTCTGGACAGTAACTGAGATAAACAGATGACCAATTTATATTCAGCTAAAATGAAACCTGACCACATTATCTATTTATACTCCTCTTACAGTATCTCTTCATTCAATGGTTGCTTTTGTTGCTTTCCTCCTCTCTTCCAATCTTTAGCTACCATAGGCTATGACAGCAATCTGGAAAAAACATCCAAGTGTCTTCTGTGTGGGAACCATGTCTTAAGACCTGATGCCAATGAAGGGATAAGAAGGAAAGGCAATCAAGTAGCATTAGGGAGTGCTGTAATAAATAATTTTGAGGCTTTTGACAAACTGATTCTCAGGCTTCTTTATTAAAAACAACTACCCCTCTGACCCACTCATAGTTAACGTTATGACCCAAGGCTGGTTGGTAAGGCTATGTGCGTTCTTTGTGGGTAGTGCTATAGCACTGTCTGCCCCTGAGCAGTCAGCAGAGAGCAGCACTTAGAACACCTCACCAGTGAAAAATTAAAACATGAGTCTGAGGTGTGTCCTGGTGGGGTAGTGGTTTGGTCAGCTGCCTCTGGCCAAGGGGAAGTTCACAGGCATGCCAAGGACCCCAGTTCATGTCCTGGACTCTATGTGGACAGGATATAAAACTAATCAAAATAAATGGGGGTACTTCTTCCTCCTCTCTCTTCCTGCCAGGCTGCCTATTCATCTTCATTCCTGCCTGTACCTTTCAAAAATTATATATATATAATATATATATATATTATATATATATACACACATATATAATACACATATATGGAGTATACCCAGTTACAACAGTGTTTGGGTCAATCACCTCCAAATGTGTAAAGGCCACATACCCCTGAGTTAAAATCCTGGGTCCAGGAGAGAAACAACCAATGTGAAAAACTAAATAAAAATAAAATGGAGTCCTTCTTTCTCTTCTCTCTATGCCTGCCTGCCTGCTTGCCTTCATTCCTGCCTGCATCTTTCTTTCAAAATAAATACATGAAAATATGAGGTTGATGAACTTGTAAACACCTTTGCTTTTCAAGTGAAAGTGAGGATTAGCAGAGTAGATCTTAATATGTAGTTTCCTAGACCACGGAACCATGTCTATGCTGCCTTCCACTCTGTAGATGGTTCAAGAGTGAACATGGGGGCACTAGTCTAATTACTAATAATGCGCATTGGGGCCAATGTATCCATCTCTGTCAGCCCTGCCTTCCTAGATGCTAAGGTTCAAATAGGCTGCCCTTTCCACTAGCCTCAAGTCAGATAGTGAGATTGGCACAGAGCTGGTTAAGCAACCTATCATAGACAATGACAGCATATAATGAGTTAATTGGAACTACAACTCACATCCCATGACTTCTCATGTTCACCAATTATTACAGAAATATTGGAAACTAGTGTCTTGCTTCCAAGTAACTAAAGGAGGTGAACATGGAATAAGCAAAAATGCAACATTTGTGAGTCAGGAGTAATCTCTCAAAAATCAGTGTTGGGCCAAATGACTTTCTAAATAGCTTGCATTTCTAATATCATCTGCATTGAAGGACACACATCTTCCCTAATTTTATTTAAATAAAATTATTCAAATATGGAAGCCATTTTAATCTAGTTGTGGAGTCATTAACATTCTCCAAGAAACAACGATGGGCTGATTTTGCCAAATATAGTATCAGACCCAGGTCCTAATTTGCTGTAAGTCACCTACTATGAAAAGTGACTCATGGGACTCACTCTCTAACTTGTGAGATACTATATGAAAATTAGTGGTGCATATATAATTTAATGCATTGTCCTGGTATCCAGTTTAATGAGTCCCAAATTTATTGCTACATTGCATAAACTGGGGCTCTTTCAGTTTGCTACATTCTGGTATTTATTCAGACTTAACCAGGAAATCTCTTCTGCATATTACTAAGTTCTACACATTTATAATACAATGACCAATGACTTTCTTTGTATATTTTTCTCATATGTCCCTGTTCATATGTACCTGGATTTTGCCCTAGTTTTCAAACAGAAAAGTTTCATTCTCAAAAAAGAAGAAAAAAAATCCATATTAATAAGACTTAGTAGATTCTCTTCGTGGTTAATGAGATAGAGCTGGAAACCAAGAATTCCTAGAGGAGTGTCACATGCCAGCAAACTTTTAAACTAGTTCCTATGTTACTATATCAGGCTATTTTCATGTGTCTTTAAAGCTTGCTTTTCAAAGGGAATACACAATTGCTTTTTTCTCAGTCATTTCTCAAGGAGAATATATTGCAGTTTTTTAGTGACTTCCTGTTATTCCTGGGAAAGCAAGGCTTTGCAATTTCTCTCTCTCTCTCTCTCTCTCTCTCTCTCTCTCTCTCTCTCTCTCTCTCTCTCTCTCTCTTTCTCTCTTTTATAAAACAATTTATTGAGGCTACTTTGATTTGAAAAAATATACAAGCCCATATGCGTAGGTTCCCCATTAATAAAATATATGTCACTACACCAAGCCCATCACCAAATTAATGGAAGTTTTCCACCACTGTCCACCGGATCCCCATTAACACTTGTTCCCACCACCCATCCCTTTCCCCACTGGCATTCTAATATCAATGTCTAAGGACTGGTTTTTGTTTTATCTGTTCCTTTGCTTGCTTGCTTTATATTCTACATATCAGTGAGATCATCCAGTGTTTATCTTTCTCTGACTTATTACATTTAGTTTATTTCCCTCTAGTTTTACCCATATTGTCACAAATGACAGGATTTTCTTTTCTTTAGGACTGTGTAGTATCCTACTTCGTGTGTGTGTGTACCTATCTATATCTATCTGTCTAGATACACGTTTCTATATCTATATATAAAGATACATAGATTGATAGACACAATGGGATACTACATTGAATTAAGATATCAGCTCTATCTATCTGTATCTGTGTGTGTACGTGTGTGTGTGTATAAATTCATTCATCTGATGATGGGCACTTAGGTAGTTTCCATAGATGGATACTGTAAATAATGCTTTAATAACCATAGGGGTACATATAGCTTTACTTATTAGTGTTTTTGTGTTTTAGGGGATAAGTAGCCAGAAGTAGGATGACAGGATCATCCCTTCTCATAACTTACCATATTCTCCCAGATCCTCACTTTACAGAGGCGTTCCTGGTTATGCAGCTCAAGAGTAGAATCTGGAAAGGTTCTTCAGGGTAGATAAATGACTCAAGGGTCATAGAAACTAGTCCATATAGTCTATTAAGTTAGAGTTACTAGTTGTACCTTTCAAGAGAAACTAAATCTTGTAGGATATGCACATTTGATGCTAAAAGTTTAAAAGTTCTTGAAATGTGAGATGCAGACACTGATAAAGAGGAATTTAAATCTTTCAAATTCATATTTAAGAGGAAGCTTGTTTTGTAATTTATTTGCCAGGATATAGTTGACTCTTAACATTAACTGCAAAAGCAATCAAGTAATAATATACAATGTTTAGTAGACTAATATACTATAATAGCACTGTATAAAATATTCCTCAAATATTAGCTTCCTAGTAAGTATCCTTAATAGTGCCACAAATGCATTGTGAGTAGAACTCCTTTATATAAAAGTTATCCAAAGCAAAAATAATTTAACACTCTTGAGACGATCTATCAGATTTTCCCTGTGGTACTTGTTATATTCTTGGGATCTTATTGTAGCCTGGCTTATGTCTGAATTTACATAACAACAAGCTAAATTATAATGGTATTCTTTTGCAATTGAGTAATGTTGTATACAATTTCTATATATGGAGAAACCAATGCACAGATGAATTATATTATTTTCCTCGCATTACAGAAATCTAGTAGGAAATTGCATGTTCTTCTCTGGGGAGTTACAGAGGAAGAAGCTGGCTGTTGTACACTGTGCAATTCTAATTTTAGCCAGCTCTTCTTCTATATTGAACTACTGAAGAATGAGAAATATAGAATGAATAAAATAATTTCAGGTTGAATACTGTGTGAAAAATATTACAAATGAACACTGAGTGAGCCTCCGATAACAAGAGCTCTCCACCAGAGCCTGTGGTTGATGAAGAAATCATTCTTTTAGCCTTTGAGACATTTATACTTTACTTGGGGAAACAAGATATACACATACAAAAATTATAACACAAGAAAGTATTTTATTAACTACCAATTAATGAGGCAGGTTAGTGTAAAGAAAAGAAGACTGAGTTGGGAATCATATGGATTCTAATCCTGATTAGTTTTAGTGACCTTGAATAAGTCATCATCTTCCTCAATTTTCTCACCTACTTATAGGTAACATTTACTGAGTGCTCTCTACATGTGCCAGGCATCTTACACATGTTTTCTTATTTCATCTTCAAAACTACCCTTTGAGGTAGATAATACTATTCTATTGTCAATGCCCATTTTACTGATGAAAAACCAGCAGCAAAGTTTAAGTAATTTGTCCAGGATTAAACTGGTATTATTACACAGGATGAGAGAGAGAGAGAGAGAGAGAGAGAGAGAGACAGAGACACACAGAGACACACAGAGACACACAGAGACACAGAGAGACAGAGAGACAGAGAGAGACAAATGTCTGATAAGTTTTTCTAGTTCTGTTACATGGTGTATGATATCATTTGTCATTCATGTCAAAAATTTAACATTTACTTGGACAAGCTCTGAGATAGAATAAGGTTCTAGTCACACCATGTGCCAGTGGAGAGCTCTTTTCTTGAGCTTATCTTCATGACTGTCAGAACCTAATTCTCTACTTTGGTTGTTCACAAATGGTCATGTCAAGTACAGTATGGTACTTTGAACACTAAAAACAACTTTTCCATTGAAAGTGTGGCTTATATTTGAGATGACATGAGTTATCCACTCAGTAAATTCTGCAAATTTGTCTATATATAGACCTTAATTAGAAGTGTTTTCATGATGCTTGGTAATTATTCTTCATATATTACACATATAGTATAAGACATTTGCTGCTTTTGTTTTGTGTGTTTGCTTCATATTACTTCAAGGAGAAACAAGGAAACATGGAGATCTCTAAACTTAAATTCACTCTATGATAAAAGCACAAAAGTCATATGCTTAATTTATATATGATTAATAAACATCTAGCCTATTTTCATCTGTATCAGTCACTTCATTATTGGAGTTAAAGATTCTTTGGATAAGATTTTCAAACTAATATAAGCAGAGTAAAATATTGGTCTCACTGTATCTATCCTAAATATTATTTGCATCAGGAAATCTTGATTTTTTTTTGTTCTCTCTTTAAGATTTATTTTTTATTGAGATAACAATTGGTTTACAACACTATACAAGTTTCAGCTGTATGATCTCACACTTTGACAACTCTATACTACACTAAGCCCACTATAAAAGTTCTAGTTACCCTTCAACATCAATCAATTGACCTTTTTATCTGTTCCAGCCACCTTCTTCCCTCTTTCTCTTTAGAACCATCATTTTGTCATCAAAAATTAAGGATTTGTTTTTGTTTTGTCTTGTTTATTCATTTGCTTTTTTTCTGTCTCTTTCATGTATGAGTGAATCGTACATTATTTGCCTTTCTCCTTTTGACTTATTTCACTTAGCATATCCCTTAGTATTATCAAGTTTCATCCACATTGTAACAAGTGGCAATATTTTATTTTTAATGGTGGAGTAATTTCCACTATGTACATATACCACATCTTCTTTATCCACACATTGTTGATGGGCACTTCGGTTGTCTCTGTATCTCGGTTATTGTGAATGGTGCCACATGGAAGACAGGGATACTAGATATTTTCAAATTAATGTTTTTATATTCTTTGGAAAATATTTAGATGTGGAATCCTGGATCATATGGTAGTTTCTAATTTTCATTTTTTGAGAAACCTGTTTCTTTACCATACTATTTACTACAGGGACTGCACAAATTTACATTCTCACCAGAACGGTACAAGAGTTCTTTTTGCCACATTTTTGCCAAAAAAATTGCTCATTGTCTTTCTGATAATAGCCATTTTAATTCGTTGAGTTGAAGTATCATTGCAGTTTTAATATATTTTTCCTTAATGGTCAGAGTGAAGAACATTTTTCATGTGTTTTTAACTATCGATGAAATGTCTAGTCAGAGTCTCTGCCCATTTTTTAACTGTTATTTGTTTCTTATTGAATTACATGAGTTGTATATACATTTATGTATATTTGCAAATATATTATCCAATTCGTATATTGCCTTTTTGTTTTAATGAAAATTTCTTTTGATGTGAATTTTTTTTTAATTTGATGTGGCTCTGTTTATATCTCCTTTTATTTTACTTATTATTGGAGATAACCTATAAAGGCATCACTAAGACTGATATAAATGAGCTTAGCATTGATGTTTTCTTTTGTATATTTTGTGGTTTCAGGTCTTACATTCAAATCTTTAATCCAGTTTGAATTATTTTTTAATATGATGCAAGATAGTGATACAGCTGAATTATTTTACATGTAGTTGTCTTCTTTTCTCAACACCATTCATCAAAGAGGATGTTTCCTTTGTATGTTCTTTATCCCTTTGTCATAAATTAGTTGATCATATAAATACGGGTTTATTTCTCAGCTTTTAATTCAGTTTCATTGATCTCTGTGTCTATTTTCATTCTAATACCATATTGTTTTAATTACTCTAGCTTTGTTGAAGTCAAGGAGCATGATACCTCTATTTTATTCTTTTTTTCTTAGAATTGTTTTGGCTATTTGAGGTCTTGTAGTTCTATACATATGTGGGAATTTTTTGTTCTATTTTTGTGAAGAATGCCATTGAAGTTTTGGTAGGAATTTTATTGAACCTGTATTATGTTTTAAGTTAAATAGTCATTTTTAGTAATATTAATTATTTTAGTCTTAGCATAAAATTACTTTCCATTTCTTTGTTGTCCTATTCAATTTCTTTCAATAGTGTCATGGATTTTGGAGTATCATTCTTTCACATATTCTTAAGTGTTTTATTCTTTTTGATGCAATTGTTCCTGGCATTATTTTCTTAATTTATCTTTCTGATAGTTTGTTATTTATACATTAAAATGAAAGACTTTGTATATTGATTTTATAGCCTACAACTTTTTATTTTTCCAAGTAAACACAGTTAAAAATACAAAACACAAATACTATTCACTGTCACCATCGTTTCCTAAAAGACCCTTTAAAACCAAAAACATCACAGAGATATAAGCTAACAATAGCAGTCATTTTGCTTAACTGAAAAGTATTTAGTTTCATGAAAGATTCATGATGTTTAATTTCTGATTTCAGAGCCTGCCAATGAAAATTTCCCTATTAACTAGCACTGTATTTAAACTAGCATTTAGGAATCACCAACATCAGGCTATGACTACATTTTTCTGAAAGCAGAAATATCCTAGATTTAACAGACTTTGACCTTTTCTACATCTAAGCTGAGATCTTTTTGATCTACCTATTGTGTTGTTTCCAAAAATCAATTCAATTCTACTACTAATTATGATATAATTTTCTCTATAGCTATAATATAGAAAAAATATTTGTTCTTACATACCATATAGAAAAGTTTCACAAAGGTGCTCTTCAAATATCTTCATTCTTCCCTCAATGTCCATTTCTGAATGCCGTATTCCTTATCTTTGTTCTCTCTTTGCTCCTTTATATCTATGGTCCTTAAAATTCATATCCCTACCTCTTTTCTTCTTCTCATCAACTCTGGCCTTAAACTTTCATGTCTCACTAAAGATGTATCATAAATCTATCCATCCACCTGTAGCAGACTGTATCATATAATGATGAATAGATAATGCATATGACTGATAGTCTCATAGAAAGATGGGGTCTATAGTCTCTCCATTTTAAGCAATGGAGTTTGTGGCTAATTCAAACATTGAGGTATTGTCAAAGCAATGTTCTGGGGTTCCCAAAGCTAGGTCACAAAAAGGATATTGCTCCTACAGGTTCTCTATTTCTCTAGGGATCTTGCTCTTGGATTCTAGACATTATACTGTGAGAAGGCTAGAATTAGCCCTGAGGGAAAGAACACACAGAGAATCGAAGTCTCTAGTTCAGAGCCTATATCAACTACCAAACATGTAAATCAATGATCTTTCCGATGATTGCAGTTCCTGACCTTTAGTCTTCTAGCTGATATTTTAGACAATACAGAGCAGAGATGAACCATGTCTACACTACCTTGTTCAATTTCCTGACTCAAGGAAATCATGAGGACAAAAAGATATTATTATTGTTTTAAGTTACTGAGTCTGTAGTGTTTTAGTATGGAGAAGTAGAGAACCAATATACCCACTTAGACAAAAGTTTCATGACCATCTATTATTATTCCTATCTTTGTCTTAGAAGAGAAGAGTGATTAATATTTTACCATATTCCTTGTTAAATTGCTTTTCAAAATATTTACCAATTAAGTGCAGTTCTCATACAATTACAAATCAGTATTTGTTTTAGACACTTATATGAAAATATTTATAAGCCTTTATCAAATGATCTAGTGTTTATAACAGAAACATGAAATTTGGAATCATTCCCTAGTTAAGCAGAAGAGAAACAAAGCAAGTGTAAAATATATTTTGATAATTAAATCCAGCATATTTATTTGCTAAATATTTATGTTCTGCAAAATTTTGAACCATAAAGCTAAATTAGTTAGAACACAATTTTAAATTTAACTCATATTTTTCACCAGAAAAGAAATAATAACTTTCTGGTGACAAATTCCTTATTAGCATTCACTGATAAAATTGGAAATAAAACAACATTAATTTAATCACAAAATACCCTTAATGTTGTAGAAAATGATTTTTCAGTAAGTTTGGAAATCTGTACTTACTAACGTAATTTAACAGCTCTCAATCTATTCTTGGCAAGATATCACAAAGATGGAATAGGCTCACTGGTTACCTAATCATATTGCTCACAGTATTATAAATTACATAGAATTTGTGAACACTTGTAATATTATATAATATATCTGTATAAATAATACCTAAAATGGTAACAATAAATTATCACCTGCTTTACCTGCATGATTTCAAGGATACATATTTTAGAGTATGGGAAAAACTAGTAACAAGACTTAGTAAAGGGAAGTCATTCATTCAACAGTCATAATAAATGAGGAACTCATGAAATGCTCAATTCCTTGTAAAGTTTAATATTCCTTGTTTTAAAAGAGAAATAGCAAGAAAGAATATGGTGAAGATTATAACTGCCACAAGTTTGAGAAGAACTGAGTATTTACAAAACAAACTACCCCCAACTTATTTTAGCATATAAATCTAATCTGCTGATTCAGGATTACTGAACTAATATATCGGTAGTAATTTAAACAGCACTTAGCATGAAACAATATGTTCAAGTGGGAGATTTGGACCCAAGGATAGTGGGGGGTGGGGGGGAATAGTCAGAAATGGTTGTTTTTAGAAACGGCAATCTAAAGACATTTTAACTTAAACCCCCGTGGCACATGTTACAAGTATTTATTATTCCAAAAGACTGAGATGCAAAATACTACTGCGTGAGATGTCTTCTATATATTTCAAGAATTTACCACAGTACCAGGTAAGAGACCACTTTTCAGACAGACTCAGAAGAATGACATATATGAGCCCCAAGCCCTTTTCTTCTTCTTCTCATAGTAAAGTTTGGTGAATACTTACATTAAATAAGCTCATGTATGTGAATGCTACACAGGGCAATGCCTGAAGTATAACATATTCACAAAGATTTTTTTAAGCTGAATCTATTAGAAATTATATAAGAGATATCAGGAATTCATAACATATAGTTGCATTAAATCTAGGAAAATATATTCTTTGACTGAATAAGCCTTTTTAAAGAAATATTTTCCAAGGATAAATCAGAGGTATAGAAAACATTCATAGAATTTGGACATTATCCCCAGTTCACAATCAGAAATGTTCAAATAATTTATGTGGGTATTTACACAAGTGCAATTTTGAAATAATCTAATATAAATACAAAAAAATTAAAGTTATGGAATATTAATCTACAAACTAATCACTATCTGAAAAAAATTTATGGCACCAAACAACATGTTAAGAATGTTAAATTAAAATACTAAGTAATAATACTGTAGTATAGCTATCATAATCAAATGCATATGGTATTAGCATAAACACAGAGACATAGGTCAATGGAATAGAGAGTCCAGAAATAAACCATGCATATCTGATCAATTAGTTTACAACAAAGATTTCAAGAACACACATGTGGAAATGTCTCTACAAAATTGGTGCTGGTAAAACTGTACATCTACATGCCAAAAAAAAAAATACACACACAAAAACCTTGCACAGTATGCAATATCAACTCAAAGTGGATTAAAGTCTTTTATATATACACTAAAATTGCAAACTTCTTAGAAGAAAACAACAGAGAAGCTCTTTGACATTTTTCTTGGAAATGGTTTCCTGGACTGGACACTAAAAGCAAAGATAGCAAAAACAAAACAAAAAAAAACAAGTAGGACTGTATCAAACTAAAAAGTTTCTGTACAGTAAAGATAATGGACAAAATTAAAAGACAATCCATGAAATGCGAGAAAATTCAATCAACCCTCAAGCAACTTGGGGGGTGCAAAAATGAAACTAGATTATTTATTAGTGCCATATATAAGTTAATGCAAAAACAGATCAAAAACCTGGATATAAGACCCAGAAACATAAAGTATTTAGAATAGTATGTGGGGAAAATGCTCCATGACTTCAACTGCAAAGAGATCTTTGGGAAAGGACAACTACAACAAAAGAAACCAAAGTAAATGTAAATAACTGGAATGACATCTAACTTAAAAACTTCTGCACAAAGAAAACACTACTGAAACAAAAAGACAACCCACCAAATTTGAGAAGATATTCACACAACATACATTAGATATTAATCTCCAAAACGGATAAAGAGCTCGTACATTGCAACAAAAAATGTAAATGACCCACTCAAAAAAGGAGCAGAAGAACTGATGGACACCTATCTAAAGGAGACACAGAGGGTCACAGACACATGAAAAAGGGTCCTACATCATTCATCATTAGAGAAATACAAATAAAAATCACAAGGAGATTCCCCTCATACCTTTGTGAATGGCCTATATCAAGACTAGAAACAACAAGCATCAGAAGAGGTGTGAAGAAAAAGGTACCCACCTTCACAGTTGGTAATATAAATTAGTGCAACCTTGGGAATGTAAATTAGTGCAAAAAAAGTATGGAGATTTCTCAAAATAATAAAGATGGAACTAACATTTGATGCAGCAATCCCACTCCTAGGCATATATCCACAGAATAAAAAATCTCTAATCAGGAAAGATATTTGCACCCCTATATTCACAGCAATACAGTTCATGAGCCAAGACATGGAAACAACTTAAATGCCCATCAACAGATGACTGGATAAAGAAGCCGTGATGTACATACCCAATGGAATTTTATGCGGGTGCTAAAAGAAATCCCGAATTGTGCCCTTTGCAACTACCTGGATGGAACTGGAAGGGATCATATTAAGTGAAATAAGTCAGAAAGAAAAAGAAAAATGCAGGATAGTTTCACTCATATGTGGAATATAATGAAACAAATTGATGAACCCCAGCAAGATTCATAGGACACAAGATGACGGCTGCGGGGGGGTGGGAGGGAGAAGGGAAGGAGAGAGGGAACAGGTGGTAGTAAAGGACACTGGAACTCCGATGGTGGATGTGGTGTGTGATACTCATAGACTGAGAAGCGAGTTCAATATCTTAAAATGAGTTTGGCTTTGTAAACACAAGAAGTAATAATGAAATTATCACAGAACAACAACACTTGGGGAAACTGGCTTCTGCGTGGTTGAAAATAGTACGTAAAACTTTTTCTTGTTGTTTTTTATTAGAACTCGGCAAAATAAAGTTTCTGCTTATTGTTGAATTTGTTTCACACATACGTCAAATAAGTTAAAAAAAAATGAAACCCCAGTAATTTTACAGACAAGAAAAGATACCTTTCATCTTTTGCCTTTTAAACCATCTCACACGATATGGGTATCTGATACCTGTGAGACAGGAGTACGGAGTTCATCCCAAAAAGAATTCAAGGAGAGACTCCTGGTTCCAGCACCGTGTGGTAAGTTTATTAGAAAACTGCTCAACAGAAATGATGTGTTTGCTTGAAGGCTGCAGGAGAAAAGGAGAGAGAGCACACACGAGAAATGGTGGCTCTTCTATCCCCTGGAGAAAGACCTCTCTTTATGGGTAAACTCAGGGACTGCAGCAATCTTTAGAGTTGAGAGAGCTGGGAAGGGCGCCTGGAGCTCTTCCAAGAGCCAGGGTTCTCCTGAGAGTTGCCTGGAGTTCTCAGGCAGGAGTAACTAGGGGGTGTGTCCCTAGACTGCTAGGCAGGGGTCCTTGTGTTAGTAGCCCTAGGTTGTGTCAGTCATAAAGGGAATAAGCTCTGAGGATCTAATGTACAGCATGATGACTACAGTTAATAATACTGTGCTGATTACTTGAAATTTGCTAAGAGAATAGATCTTAAGCATGCTCACAAAAAAGTAACTATGCAATTAATAAATTAATTTTATTGTGGGGATCATTTCATGGCACACTGTAGAACTGAAATATATTACAATTTTATTTGCAAATTGCTCCTCAGTAAAGTTGGGAAAAAATATTATATGAAAAGTAATGAGGCATATAATAAAAGGTGAAATATCATCTAAGCATTTAATTTATATAAAAATGTTTTTAATTTATAAGAAAATAGTATTGCCTAAAAATAAAAATATATACATGACAATAATATGTAAAGTAGTACAAATATTAGTAGTACTTTTCATTGGGTGTTATAGGAAAATCACTTAAATTTTCCTTCTTCATTTTTTCTCCCATCCAAACACTAAACAGACCCACCCCTGCTTAGCTACCGAGACCAGACAGAATTGGGTACATGCAGGCTGGCATACCTGTAGAACAAACTTTTCTATATTTTCCAATTTTCCACAATGAAGATGCCTCATATAAATAAGCTTAAATTTTTTTCAAATAACTGATTTCTATGATTCCAACAGAAATACATAACTTTTCCCTTGCTTTTATACAGTTTATAGTTACTGAAGTTTAAAACAAAGCAAATATACAGAGGAATGATTCATACATTTTAGTGATTGAAATTAATGATGAACTGATCTACTCTAAAATCATTAGGATAAGGATTTAATAAATCAAAGCAGTTATGTGTGCTTGGCTATGTATAGTCTCAGATGGTTGTTCCTCAGGGTCAGGACTGGGAAGCTGAAGATCTCGGGTAAGAAGAAGACACACCAGGATATATTCTTCTTGTCTGAATTTTTTATCATGTGTACATAACATGTTTAAAAATTAAAAGACTTTGTATAACAACGGTTGACAGGGCTGTGTCCACTCCATCCAGCTAGTGATCATTTTAATTTTAGCAGGCATTTCCCCCAGGCAATGTCTGCTTGGCAATTCCACTGGCATGTGCAACCCAGATGGCAATTCAGTGATTCTGTTCAGTGGGCGCCTGCCAACCTGCAGGAACATGCTGCCCCATCCAAGTCCACTCCTCTGCTCAAAACAGGGAGGGAATCCCTGGGGATATTTCACAAATTGAACCGAATCTGCTCTGGCTTCTAGCCTTTCGGACACTCAGTGATTACTCAGCTACAATTTGTCTGAGAATGCGGCTTCTACTCAGCAGAGTTAAGGGAGTTTTCCTGTTTAATATTCTGTCCCAGTCATTTAATCACCATGAGAGCCAGCTATGAGGATAGCCTCACTGGAGCAGGTCACCATTGGGCTATTCCTCATACTTTCTTGTCTCTATTCAGCCATTCTTTTCATCTTCCTATAGGGGAAGACTTTCCTTATGCAGAGCCAGCTAGTTTCTTTACAACCATTCTTTCCATCTACCTCAGGGTCCTCTTTCATCAGCTCTCCCTTCTCCAAGGAGGAGTTCCCATCAAGATCCAATAAAATAACGTGTTTTCTTTTTGGGATTGCTGCTACTTACTAAGAGGAATAATTGAATGTCCTTGTATTCATCTCCCTAAATCCCCTTTGTGTTGCCCTCTGGGGAGGTTGTGAGGCTGTGTCTCACTGACAACTTCTAGAAGAAATAATAAGACCCCATCTCCAAGACCTCTGTACTTCTAGACCCCACAGAAAAAGGTAAAAAAGTAATTGATTAGAGGCTGAATCAGATCACAGTACAAGAACAAGAGTTCAAAATCTAGGTGAGTTTTCCAGGTCTTAGACGGCAAGAACCCTGCTAAGACAGCAGGAGATCACCACATCAAAAGAACATAGACTTTCAATGACAGAAAATGCAGTCCTGGCTAGGTCAAAGCAGACATGTTATCTTTGGCTCAATTAATCAGCAGCTTTCAGCCCCTAGAACACTTCCATGATTCCTGACCACTTAAAGACAAGTCCTGCTCTCTTGCTCTTCCTCACAAAACCTCCAGCACCCTGACTGCCCCTCCCAGAATCCATTCACTGCAGTCACTGATGGTGGCCGGAGCTGTACAGCAAACATGGCAGTCATTATTTTAGACATACATGTTATAAAATCTTTCAGTAACAATATAGCACCCACACAGAGTGGAGAAGACAAAAAAAGAGCATGGGTTTGTCCAAGAGAGCGTTTGGGAGACACTGCAGAGAAAGAGGAGGTGCACAGGCGGGTTTGCGATGAAGCAATGATGCTTATGAAGTAGGACTCTCTGCTGGTAGAAGCACCTTCCAAGTCTCTGGGGTGTTTATTTAATCATCTGCTTTGGTAAGATTTACAAAAGTAAAATAAAAACTTGTGCAATATCAGGAAGGGAATTTAGAAATATGTTTTGAATATTTCCACAAAACAGGTGAGACATTACTGACTCTAGATTTGAACATATATGAGAGATTTTCTTTTTTATCCTGAAATTTTAAATTAAAGAACTGGGGAATGAAAAAGACACAACTTCAAATACAATTATTGGATTATGAGAAAATACAATAAAACTGAATGATTAAATCAACTGAAATTACTCAGATATCAAGCATCAAATTGTAATATTTTATCAGATCAACTGAGAAGTGGTAATTCATTAAAAGGAAGAGAAATATCAACTAGATATGATGAATTGGCCCTTGTATTGCTTGACAACTAAATTAATGAAGAATAAATTAAACTGCCATGAAGAAAATTAAAAATCATTTCCTGATTATTCATAAAATACTGCCATTGATGAAGAAGACCTAAAACTGACAATACAGTGAGGACCTGTTAAACCAGTGAAACAAGGATTGACTATATAAGAGTCACCACAGACATGTAAATTAGTGCAACACCTTTGGAAAACAGCATGGAGAGTCCTTAAAAAATAAATAAAATAAATAAAAAAGAAATGTCATACAATCCAGCAATCCTACTTGTAGGCATCTACTTAGAAAATACAAAAATACTAATCAGAAGAAAACACATGCACTCCTATGTTCATGGCAGCACAAGTCACAATTAGACAGTAAATGTTGTGGAAATAACCTAAATACCCTTCAAATGTTGACTGGAAGAGAAACTATCGTGTCAATCCATAATACAATTCTACACAGCTTATGTTAAAACAAAACAAAACAAACAAACAAACAATGAACCCACAATATTGTTCCTGGATAGAATTAGAAGGGATCATGTTAAGTGGAATTTCCCAGCCAAAAAGAAAAAGAAGTACAAGATGATTCCACTCATGTGTAATAAAAAGAAACAAAACAAACAAACAAAAAATCTCAACAAAGTTCACAGGACACAGACTGTGGCTACCAAGGGGGCAAAAAGGGGGAGGGAAGGAAAGAGCTAGCCAGGTTGGTGGTAAAGGCTGGTGGGTGGAATGTGAAATGCACACAGACTGAGTGCAATATCCCAAAATGCATACAGCAATGTAAACAAAAGAAATCACGAAAATTAAAAATGTCACCCCATGAACCAAAATTTTTTCTGAAATGTCACAGCTCATGTATGACAGTAACTTATTAAAAACTTCTCCAAATTTGACAATTGTAACAATATGACACTATCAAAATTTTCTAAGCTATTAACAATTAAAAAAATCAACTCTCTAATAGAGTCCTATTTCCAAGTTTTCTAAGAAATAGAAATGTTATATAAAGAAATAATCAACCAAAATGCTGCCAAACGTATAGGAGAAATTTACAGAATTATGCTGGACAGCTGATAATATAATATGATATTATTTTGTGACACTTGTTAACCTAAATTTGTAATTTGCAATAACTACTTTCTTATTGTAAATATTCACCTTGCACTTCGTCTATAGTATATTAGGAATTTTTATTTTTTCTCCTAAGGAAGGCACTATTATTGAATCGGCTTCAGGCCCAAGATTTAGCTGCCCTCTCCCCACAAGCCTGAGTCTGCTCTGCCGGGGAGGCTGGGAAGAACAGGAGAAGGGAGCATGCTTATGAAGGACTTCTCTGGAAAGCCAAAGAAGTTGAAATATTATAGACAGGGACAAAATTTAAATTTTTTTAAAGTAAGGAGAAAAGCATTTGAGAGTAGGAGAGAGATGCTGAGCTCAAAAGGCTGCACATTTCCCCTCTACTTTCTCCTTTTATTAGCATATGGTGAATGTAAACTCTTTCTATATTCTCTTTTGAACCTAAAGGTTATGCTATCGCTCTCCATATTGGTCAAAAATCTCAGAGGCATGGGAACAAGATTTAACATTCTCTTTCTTTAATAACTCAATGCCACAAAGCTTTGTCTCATGGACCTGAAGATTTTAATTATGACTGTTCTCATGCTTAAAATATGACTGAATAAACACTCTCCCCTCACCTCTGCCCACTCATACCCCTCTGTACTCACCCACACACACCACTCAGGCGCCATCCTTTGCTCTCCCAGCAGTCTACCAAAGAGAATTTTTACTAGAACACAATGGAGCCAAGTCATTCCAAAAGCAGGAAAATAATGGAACATAAAAAACACTGGTTTCCAAAGCACAGATTCTTTATCCTAAATTACCCTTAGAATCAGGAAGATAGATACATTTTCCCCAAGTATAACAACATCTGCTGTGAAACCAGATTCTTTAAATTTTTCTATTTGACTTTTCATATGATTCTCCCTATTAGTGCACTCCATAATTAGATGGATTTTTCCTCTAATTTAACATGGGTTTTTATTAAAAATACAATATTCTCAGGTGAGAAACATAATCCTACTCATAGTGGGGTGATCTGTTCCACATATTATTATTTCTTTTTTGCAAAAGATTCCAAATCTCCTAGATTAACTAATAGGACTGCACTTTTGAAACCAGCACTTAGTACTTTATTTCTGCAGTTATTTATTAATACCATATAATAGTAACTTCTTTGACAGGGTCTACAAGACAACAGTTTTTCTTGTTTATGTTTATGAGCAGAAAAAAATATCAATACACAGGGTGAATACATATTGTAGGCTACTTGAATCTACAAGATATATAGAGATTTATTCACAGAGTTTACGTTGTTGGAATATTTAGAGAAGATGCAGAAATTAAAATGTAATTGGTTCCATGAGAGAAACTGCAAAAGAAGTATGGTCTGCGCAATGCCCCTATAATATGACAAGTAGAAATAGCATTGACATTCGTCAATCAAAAATCTGTTAAGTTCTGACTCATTCTTCTTTAAGATTTGACCTATTCTTTGGTCTCATGATAATAATGAAAAGTTCAGCATTTTTTCTTAAAAGTAAAATTAGTCAACACAATGTCAAGATATTTAAAAAATCCTAAGTAATTGTAGTTAAGTCCAGCAAGACAGCTGCAATGAAGAAAGTACCATCCCTCTGCATCATCTTAACTGTGTTGGTCTGTTTCTTCGCTGCTAGGCAGTGTGAAGTCTGGTTCACTTTGACAACAACCAGCTTTCTCACTCAATGCTCTAAACTAAGATTTCAGTGCTATCCCCTTTCCCGAGTGTCCAAGTCCACTCCAAGTTTCTCTTCTCTGTTTACTCTTTCCTCCATATAGATATTCTCTTCTCCACCCAAACAGAAGAGGTCATTTCATCTACTTCACCTATAAACATTCAATAAAAGCTGACTATTTTTCTTCGACCCACTGCCTCTGCTCTAGAATATGTTTCATTGTTCCCCACTGAATTGCTGTAACGACTTTCTGACTGGTCTCTCCAGGGATGCTCTTGTTCCAGTCTCCCATCTATCTGCAAGTGACTATAGTGATCTTTTATAAAGGTAAATCTGATTTAATATGATTCTTCCTTGGCTTCCCACTGCTATATCCTTAGTTTGGTTTACCTCTGCATCCTGTCTCCCTCTTCAGTCCCATCTTCATAGCTCAGTTGGACTTCTCTTATTTTAATTCTTTTTCTCTACTTTTTGCCTCAAGCTCTTGGTGCATGCTAAAAAACAAGAAAGACTCAGCAAAGACTATAGTTTTCAACCACCACTTCAATACATTTGCCCAAATTTGTACCATAGACTCTACTTTCTCTTATCTTTCTACAGATGAAGTATCCTTGCTCACATGTCACTGCCAGTCCTCTTATCCATTCAGGGATTAGCCCAGCAACTTTCTTTATTCTATTTTTACCCTCTCTATCATTTCTGCTACAGTTTGACATTATGCCCCCTCCCACCACCAAATTAATATTTTGAAATCCTAGCCACTGATGGATGGCATTAAAAGGTAGGGCCTTTGGGATATGCCTAGGTCATGAGGATGAAGACCTTATGAAGGGAATTCATGCTCTTATGAAAGAGACCCCCAGGGAGCTCCCTAGCCCTGTCTACCGTGTGAAGACTCAGCAAGATGGCACAGGCCAACGACCAGGAGGAGGGCCTCCACCAAAACATGACACCTTGATCTTGTAGTTTCCAGCCTCTGAAACTGGGAGAAATAATTTTCCAACCTAAAACAATTCCCTTCAGCATATAAACATTCTATTAATTGTCCAACTTTAAAAAAAGGAAGAAAATATTTAATTCCACATAGCCCTTCAGTTATGACCCGGCACTGTTCCATCCTCTATAGAGAAATTCTAGCAGCACCAACTACCTCCTTCAAGTCCTTCAAACATTTATTCAAAGTCATTCTCAGTGACATATCTCTCCCGGTCACTCTAAAATTCCAAGATTTTCAGATACCTTTTCCCCTGCTTTCTTCCCTCACTAAGATCCAGGAGATCAGGGACAGTTATCTGTGCTGCACACTGTTTTACCCTAGTGCCATCTCCATGAGGCTGGAGCCCTGTACGCTCTTGGGAGCCTGCATCCTCCCTTGCTCAGAGCGAGCACTTGGCCACTTTTGGTGAAATAAGGAATAAGTGCATGAGCATTTTAAGAGCCTCACCTCTCCTTGCTTCCTCCCTGCCACAGGAAACAGATGATAAGTTCTCTTAATATTTGAAAAGCAATTTGGTCATTTGTCCAGTCAGCAAGTGCTTCTAGTCTAAGTTAGTGATCATCAATTGTTTTTCCTCTCAAGTGTCAGAAAACAAATAGTTGTTTCAGCAGATCAAATGGTCTCCCTCTAAACTACTCTATGCTGTAGTATTTGTGTGTACAAAACAGGTAACAGGCCTGCAGACCACAGACTGTCAACCCCTGGCCTAAGTTGTTTTTCTAGGTCTTAAGTCATCATCTAAGCACAATTACATGAAAATTAAAAAACAAAAACAAAAACAAAAAAAACCCAGTACTATCTTCCCTCTCCAGGAATGCAGACTTAGCACTACCCATGGCCTCAACTAGTGCTTTTATCTCTCATAAGTGAGAATCTCACCTTTTACTCAGACCTCTTCACTGACTCTCCAGCTCATCACCATTTTACAGGACAAAATTGTTTTAGAAGGACAATGAAAGCTGATAGTAAAGATGAACAACAAAAGGAAAATCTCTGTACTTGAGGACATCCCAAGAGTTTTACCCCTAATTTTTGTCAAATGATAACATTGTTCTATGATTCTACCACGGAAAATATATCAGAACTTCTCTATTTCTGGAACATTATTAGAGTGACAAACTCTAGGAGGAATGAAATGCAGATCCTTATAATTCCTTTTCAGAGGTGTTTATTAAGGTCCATTATTTTTAATTCTGTTGATGATACATTTCTCTCTCAGGCGGATAGGCCTAGGTCACTCAAGCAATCTTTTGTTTGTTTATGCTTACAGAATGCTGCTTTGGGGATAATATAAATGCAAATTAGGAGCCATCTAAAGACAACAGGTATTTTGTCTTTGTGAGGTTAGGCTAATCATTCATTTTCCAGGATTAAAATATCCTTTTAATAAAAGAAATGATACAAATGTTTTAACTGATACTAATTTTACTTTTTGAAAATGTCCTCTGATATTTTTTCTCAACAATTAATAGATTCTAAGGAGGTATTTTAACAACTCATTCTTTTTCTAAAAATAATAGTTGTCAAGTTGTTAATGCAATAATCTATCACAGTTTGATAATAGATTTGGTATTGTATAACAACACATATTATTTGGAATGAACAGGGGTTTTATTAAAGATTCTAAGTTATAAAAATTAAATCTAACAGACTTCTTGATCATTGCTAAGGAACTTTTTCACTTTAAGATATAGGAGAAGTTTTTGTATCTGTTAAAGTGCATTAACTTTCAGATTAACAAGCCAGAGGCCATTTAGCACTGGAGATATCATTTTCCAGTTGGTCATTTAGGCTGCAACTTGGCGGATTTTTGTGGAAACATGACTTGAAGTTTTCTGAGGATCTCAGATGACCCCAGGTACCCTATTCATTCCTAGTGTCTTTCATACCAGAACGGGTTAGTTTGGAGTGATCTTCAGCTCACGGCTTCAAATAATTGTAGATCTGCCTTGTTTATAAAGAGGGAAGAATAAATAAAGGCAAATATCAGAGATGATTCAGGTGTCCTTGAAGGAAGATTGGAGCATCCTAAAATTTTCCTCTATTGTCAGCAGTTTGGAAATTCACATAGAACACAAAAAAGTCTGGTGAAACTCAGATCTGACATTCTAACACATCTTGGTTAAGAACAAGGACATTGAGATCTTGGTTTATATCTTGGTTCTCTGTGACACTGGGGAAATTATTTACCTTCTCCAGGCTTCACTTTTAGTTATTTTTTAATAAAATGAAGACAATAATGGAATATACCCTAGGGTTGTTCTGAGCATCAAACACGATGAAATATAATCAATGGTTTTCATTGAGTCAAACACGTGGTAGTTTCATTATTCTTTACCTTCAACTTTAATGGTAAGATTTTGAAAAAAAGGCAAAAGACAAAGAAAAACAATTCTATGCTTATCAAAGGAAAAAAAAAAGGTAGAAGGACAAGCACCAGCTTGTAATACCAAGTTTCCTTAACATCGTTACTGCCAAAGCCAGAATGTATTCCTAAACTAGCCCAATTGCACCTTTTGTTAGAACAGCCATGTTTTTATCAACTATAAAAAATAGTACTGCTTATGCAATTAATATTCTGCAGAATTTGGGAAATTCAAATATCCATCTATTTCTCCTCACTATTCCATCATTAGCACTGGAAAAAGCACTAAGTTAATAAAATGATTCCCATCCCTTTTCTATTTCACTAAAACAGAATCTGAAGAATATTTTTCTAAGAAGGAAAGTTGGAGAAAAACAAATTCTGAAGCATAGAATTAAAATTGAGGGTTAAAAACTGTGAATATATTTAACCTAGTACATTAGGGTGGAAAGAGGATACTAACAAGGAAAGGTGTATACTCAAGCATCTCTAAAAATATAGAAATAACACATCTGTATCTTCTCTGCCAGGACTTGATCCTGCAGATTGGTGATAAGGTTTGGGGAATGATCTGTCTCTGAAATGACTTCTTCAGAAGTTAATCGCACACATGCACATGTGCAGATATGACACACACCCTCCCAAGAATAAATTACTTCTAAGAACATCAGATAACAAAACCTTAATCAACACTTTTTTCATCTTTTCCCACACAATTGTCTTCATAATTTTATATCAGGAACAACTCTGATAAATTCAGCAGTGTATGTAAAGAAGAGTTAGATAAAGATATGTTCCCATATTCAAAGTAAAGCCTTTCTCAGTGGACTAGAAATAATCAGATTTCATTTTCCTTCAGGGAGAACTTACAGGGGTGTGTAGGGATGCAAGAGATGCAGGGATAGACTGAGGGCAGGTGGAAGGGAGGGTGTAAAATAAAATAATACTTAGAAAGGAAGAATATAATCCAGAGGGAAAAGACACGCAGTTTGTAATTTCATGCCCTTAATTAATTGCAGTACAAAGTACTCTCAGTAGGAGCCCATTTTAAGCATACAGTTTGAACAGTCAAAAGGGAATAATTACAATAAAACCCTGTCCTTATCCTTATTGAAAGATTCACAAACTTTGCCAAGGACATAGCATGAGACTCTTCTCTCCATCATCACTCCCCACTTCTTAAATTCTCCTTTTATGTAAAAAGAGTGCCCTGAAATGAAAACTCAATTTTTCCCTCTGGGTCCTCCTTACTAACTTTTACAATGGATTTTATAATATGTTCTGGAAAAGTCAGAACACTTTTTGCACTTTGGTTTCTAGAGTAAAGCCTCATCATACCTGACAGGATTCTGAGTTGCAAACAACAGAAATGAGCACCGATGAACTTAGATAGAGAAAGTTGCTCATCAAGAGAATATAGGATAGAAATCAAAATGGGCAGGGAGCTTGAAGAACCAGACTTAAGAAGTATCAGTAATGAGCAAGCAGGCAGGAATCATAGGGTCAGTCCAGTGCCCTGCTGCCCACCAGCTAGCATACACCATTCCTGGTCACTTTATGCAGCCACAGCCACCAGGCTGATGTATTCCACTCACTAGTGTCACATATATGATGGGTCTGAGTCATTACCTTAGGATTCAAAATCTTGGTCAGGGGCATCAGACTGACCACACGAAGGTCTCTGTGACAAAGAGGTAGGCAGAGGCTGGCTGTCACTGTAACTTCCCTGGTAGAAGACTGAACCCTCTGGCCTATCTACCCAGAGATTCTTCCAAAACAGGACAGTGTGGATACTGACAAATCAGTTGTCCACTTCCCTGACTGTCCTCAGGGTTACTCTCCTAAGCAAGGAGGAGACTAGTGTAAGTTTTTCAAAAAGAGGGTATATCTGTCTTATTGCAATGTCTGGCTAAATGAATATCAAACAGGGTCTTAGTCCATTTGGGGTGCTGTTACAACAGACTTTTTTCTCCAGGGTTTATAAACAATATAAATGTATTTATTATAGTTTCAGAGTCTTAGAAGTCCAGGATCAAGGTACCTGCTTCAGTGTCTGGTGAGGACACTCTTTCTAGTTCACAGATGATATTCTGGCTGTGTCCTCACATCATGAAAAGGGCAAAGTACCTCTTTAGGATTCTTTATAAGAGCGGGAATCCAGTTCATGAGGAATCCACCCTCATGACTGAAACATCACCCCAAAGCCTGGCCTCCTAATACCATCCCCTTGCATTTCAGCATATGAATTTGGAGGGGATCACAGACCAGAGCACCTAGACTCACTTACAAAGGAGGAGGTAGGAAGGTAAAAGCAAAATAATTTTAGTACGAAACACTGGATCGAAGTTCAAATGCCAAATGGGAAGAGGAATTGGAGAGACACTTTTTGAAGAGGATATACAGATGGTGAACAGACATAAGTAGGCAGATGCTCCTACTTCCTGGCTATCAGAGAAATGCAAATAAAACAACAATGAGATACCACCTTACACTTGAGGGACTGACTGTTACCCAAACGATTGGAAACAACAAATGTTGGTGAGGATGTGGAAAAAAGGGAACACTTTTCCATTGTTGTAGGCATGCAAATTGGTATAGTGCCTATATAAAACAATATGGAGAGTCCTCAAAAAGTTGAATATGAAAATTCTTATGATTCCCCCATCTCACTTCTGGGTAAATTTACCTGAAAGACACAAAAACCCTGACTTGCAGACATTTATGCACTCCCAGTTTTATTGCAGCCCTACCCACAATAGCTAAGAGCTGGAAACTAGGGTTACCAATAGGGAATGGGACAGGGAGGGTGGTGGCAGAGCCTACTAGACAAGGGTGAAGAACACTTGGTGATGTGGTGGAGGGCAGGGTATTTCGATATATATCTGAGGAATGTGGAAACTGCACATATGGGAAGCTATACATATGAGTTTAGTTTAATTTGCAAAAAAAGTTACTGCATATAAACAATTGGGGGAAAAAAGTTTAAATGCCTACGAAAATGCTAAACAAATCTGGAACCAAGCAAAAGTAACTCAGGTACTTGCTCCTAGAATGTAAAGCTGTGGTGTGCTCTGGTGGAACAGCAGTTTGGTCAGTTCTTTGAGTCCAGAGCCCAGGGGGAAGCAACCAGTGTGAACAACTAAATAAACATAAAATAAAGAGAATTCTTCCTCCTCTCTCTTCCTGCCTGCCTGCCTACTCACCTTCATTCCTGCCTGAGCCTTTCCTTTAAAAAAAAGAAAAAGAAGAAGGTAAAACTGTAAACCATCTAAAATAGTTTATTAATAAAGACTAGTAGCCTGCTCCTTAAGGCTCACTTTAAGACCCTCACTTTAAGATCCCATTACTCCAAAACTAGAAGGTCTTTAAATTCTGCCCAATTCCAACCATTCTCCATCTAGCAAGATCAGGCTGAGAAGTCCTTTACTTTTCCCTTCTGAAATATTTCTATGTTTAAAAGGTGGTAGTCTCCTGTCTTTTAGTGAGATTAATACTTAGTTTTGCTTGATCAATAGGTTCTTCTATTTATCTTTTGGGCAGAGTCGTGGTTATACAAAATGACCAGGATTTTTCTGAAAGGCCTAAATAGTCTTTCATATTTGCCAAAAATTCACAAGGAATTTCATTAAGATTGTTAATTTTATACTTGATCTAATCATAAATATGCTCCCAACAATGAGAAGTGGCATATAGGAGAGGCTTCCTATATATCTGAATGAGAGAAACAGGAAATAATGAATGTTGTTTCTATATAATTAAATTGATTGGACAAACACATATTTTCAGTAATAGAAACCAAAATGAGAAAAAAAAAAAACCACAATTTACTTTGTCTCCCAAACTCTCATTATTTTCAAATTGCTTTCCAGGTCTTGTCCACACACAGGCATATATTTTGCAGAGCCACAACTTTAATATGATAATAGGCATGTATTTTGCTTTTCTTCCCAAAGGTCCCAAATATTGCATGTTACTAAACAGTCATCATAATGATAATTTTAAGGACTACATAATGGCCCATGAGTGTGAATTATCATTAACATTTCTTTACTGTTTTGCCAACTGCAAGGGATATTTTTTACTTGTAGATTAGTCTAACAGAAACACTTAGTAAACCTAAAATTGTTAGCCTGCATCCCAATATTTTCAGTGGACACTAAATGCAACATTCTAGAAGTGATAAACCAATAAAAAGATGTGACTCTGGTCTTTATTATATTAATCCTTTGAAGTCAACTGACTTTTTTTTGCACTTCTTTTTAAGAAGAATGAAACCTCTGAGTCTTCACAGAGTATAAATTATAATATCTCCTAAGGATTTTGTAATTATAATATACTCCACAGGTGCTATAGTATAATCACAAATATGATTTAAGATGGTTAATATTAAAACAAACAAACAAATGAAAAGACCCATACAAGGTCACAGAAGAGACCAGAATTAAATAAATAAATGTGTTTGCAGATGCATTATATAAAGGGTTTTTAGCCCAGGTCTTAACCACGTAACTCAATCAAACAGTTTTAAACTAAAAACAATTAGCACAAGCACAGTTTAAGATAAAGTCTGCAAAGAATATGTTATATCCAAGTTAAGGGGGAAAATCATAGGCATGTACTTCTCTTTTCCTTTACTGGGTCACATTAGTAGCCCCATTAACTAAAGGAAGATTTCTACAAATAGAATTTGTCCACACAAAATTCAACTTCATTTTAGTTTGACATCTACAATTGGTAGTGTGGTGAACTGGAATCAAGTGTGAATCTCAGAAATAGTATTTAATAGTATTTAAGAAATCAGTGCTGCTTAAGACAATGATCATTTCTAATAAGAGAAATTCTCAAAGCAAAAAAAATAATGCTAATTCAAAATACCCAAGTTGTCATTAAAAATGGCAAAATAATTTAGTTAAATATTTTTAAATGTTTAAAATACAATAATACTCTGAAAAAATAATGCTTTAAAAAAAAATCAAATCTTTCTCCATATTCTACAACCTATAATATATCTAGGACACAGTTAGTAACTGCAAAGATGCAAAATTCCCCCAAACATCAGTAGCTGCTGCTGTTTCCAATAGATGGTGAGACACAGGAAGCAAGGAACACCATTGTAGACCTATTTACTTTGACCAGAGCAACCCCATGGTCTTTCAAAAAGACCTACTGACCGGACTACACTCTGCTTCCTTCAATCTGTCAGAGAACAGCTGGACCTGTTCTTGAAAATGTCTGGGAACACAGCTACAGTAATCACATCTCGAAGAGCCACCTGAGAGAGAATTTCTTCCCCTTCTATGTTCTTTCACTTATTTATCCCCACATTGTTCTACGATGTCTCTCCCCTATTGAAACCCCCATTCTTATGCTTCCCCAATTTTTCAGTTGATCTGTGGAAATGTTTTCTGAGGTAGACTTCCCTTAGTTCTCAGAGTAGCCATTGAAGCCAGAGCAGCTGCACATGCTGCCTGCTCTCAAACTTGGCTCTTTGCTGAGATGCCCCTTTTCTGCAGTCAGCTGGAGGATAGCTGCCTTTGTTCTCAGTGCACTGTGCCTCCTGTGCAGTAAGGTGGGCCGTGCTGTCCTGCTTACACTAATATACTGATCAGTCTTCCTTTGTCTGCCTTGACTCCTTTCCTTCGACATTTATGCTTAGCAACCCCACTTCATCAGTGACTTCAGCTAGTCTCCTTGGTTATTATGTCAAATTCATTTACAACAATCCATTTTTTTTTTTTAGCACTTATATTAATCTTGGCTCCTACCGCTGTCTTGAACAACTCCAGTTTTGACATAGAGGAGTCACCTCATGGCCAAGTCTTTCCATTCCTCTGCTAATTTTTGCTGACTGCAGTCATTCTCTTCCCTGGCATTTCCCTACATCTTGAAAATATCTTAAATGGCCCCAACATGTAAATATTAACATCATATATCCTATACTCCAAATATAATTTCTATCTTTTCAGCATATCCAGTTATTCTAATTTCACCTGTTTGACATCATAGAGACCTCGAGGGACCATGAACTCTTTTTCTATCTTTACCTTCTAATATTTGCTCATTTCCATATCTAGCATAATTTCCACAATTCTCACATCATTTATTCTCTTTAAAGTACCCTCAAATTCCTTTCCCTATATTTTTACATTACATATCCCCATTTTCCAATCTTGATTAAAGAAATTTTTGTCTTCTTAGTGACTATACCTTTGCTGCTCACCACTATTGGAGAATGTTCCAATATCTTACATATTAGCTACACAAAAATTAAATATTAGTGTTAATGATGGTAATCCATCAGATAAAGTCAATTTATTATCTACCTATATTACATAAACTATATCAAACAAGTTAACTAAGTGATATACTGCTTTGATTGGAAGATCTAAAAATGTCAGGCTTTATCTTATTTCTTTTAAGTGGGTAGAAGAGTCTAAATAAATCCAGCTTCTTTTCTATAGTATGTATATAGCTATGATAAATGACACCCCAATTCTAAATTGTTAGAACCAATTTTAAACCAACTGGCTATAATTTTCAATGAAAATTTAAAAAGCACATTTAACATAGGAAGTCATACATGTTTTTCAGTTATTTTTCTATATACAATCTTATTTTAAAGAATCTCTTTGTCCTTTTGTAGTACTTATTTGTAGGAAGAGACAGTTTTGATAACTTTACTTTCCTGAATTACATATGTATATTACATGCTGAGGATTTCTCAAGGTGATGCACTTTGGTCAGTATTAAGTCTGAGCCAGTGTCTACATTTATCCAGCAAAGAGTAATTAAAAAAAGACCATTCAGTTAGAGTGCTATCACTGACTTTCAAAAAATAATGATATTGCAAGACTTTTAAATAATTGTAAAGTCTCTAAGTATTTCAGTAACGACGAGCTAGCTCTGAGTTACGTAAGAACAGTCAAACAGGGTAGTGTGTGGAAAAGTTCTCTGAAGGGCTGGAAAATTTGATTCCCTGATGGAAGTAGTTTAAGTGCTTTTTCTTTCAGCTCTGCATCCTTCCATCACTCTTCACAGTAAAATAAATGCCTCACCAGGTTTATGTTTAGAAAATATGGGATTCCCAACGAATCCCTACTAATAAACAAGTAAAATTAGCATAAGAAAGGCTTTGAAAGAGGGACAAGATGCTCACATGTGATCAATGCACAAATGGCCATGCCAGTGTTTTTAACAACATGGAAGCCTGATAAGATAGAACCTTTGATTACAAAGTAAATCCTACCATGGTACATGTTACTTTAATGACACAGAGTGAAATACTGTGGGATAGTATCAATCCATTTGGGGTGTTCTTGATTAGGATATCAGAAAGCACTGCAAGAAGGTAAAGGTGCTACAGTGGTCTGAAAAAGGAATTGCAATTTAATAACCATCATATTCTTTTATAAATTTAAGGCAGGACAGATTCTATGAAGTGTGAGGAAAAACAGAATTTTTGTTAGAATACTTTAGATGTAAGAATTGTTATTGATTCTGGTAATAAGATATTATACAGTAAAGAAAAACTGTTCTATCACTCTTAAGAGTCAAATTTTTAGCTGGAGAATCACAAATTGCAAAGCAAAAATAAACTAGATTTAATTAAATCAGAGTAAAAGATTTAGAAACAAAAGGATTGTGATGGTTTGTGGGTGTCTTGGGAAGTTTGACATTTGAGAAACATTATACCAATAAATTTCATTTAAATAAATCAAGGAAAAATAATGGGGTTTCTTTTATATAGTAGGTATCTTCAAGTATATTGGAAATAATGCTTCCCAATTTCTTTGGAGTGATTATGTTTATATATATATATATATATATATATATTTCTTTTTTTAATTAAAAAGTTTTTTTTAAAGAATGGCGCAAGGCAGGAATGAAGGTCAATATGTAGGCAGGCAGGCAGGAAGAGGAGGAAGAAACATTTATGTTATTTAACTGTTTATCTTGGTTGTTTCCCATCCCTTCACCCCCTCACCCCTTCAGCCCCTCACTCCTCACTCCTGACCCCCCAATGCCCTCACCTCTTCATCCCTGATCCCAGGTCACAAAACAGGATCCTTGGGAAGTATGTGGACTACGCCTTGTGGACTTATCCACTAGGTCACTAGGGGTGCTAGCAGCAATTAATTTTAAAACCAAATGTGGTAAACACGTTTATCAAGGTATGAAGCTATACTCTTGAAACACATATATTATGAACTAATGCTACGCCAATAAAAATTTAAAAATTCATCTCAAGAATACCATATTTTTGAGGAAACTTTCACAGTGACACTGTGCAGATTCATTTTCAATTTTAGCAAGTTTTGCCTTGTGGGTTATAGATCTTTCACACAACTTTCATTAAGAACTTAAGAGATAAATTTCTTGAAATTTGAGTATATACCCAGTATGAAGGTACAAGTCTCACAGATATGATGTGAAATACAACTCTTTAGTCTCATATATCCTTATACTCAAAATTTTTCAAATATGAAATACCCACTGCACATACTTTATTAAATGAAAAAGACCAAATTTGAAAGATTAGCTTTATCTGCTTTAACTAGGTTTCTGTTTTTCTTTGTTTTTTTTTTACTGTTTAGATTTTGATTCAGTAAAAAAAAAACATTGAAAATTACCTTTTAATGTTCACTGTAAAGTACTGTGTGTTCTCAGGAACACTAGATGATGGGCGGTTGATCAGAGAATCCAATTTCTAACTGGCATCTGGGACCAGCAACTTGGGAACCACACATAACTCAAGGAACTCTAGAAGATCCTTGCAGTTTCCTTGTTCATATAAGTAATCCTTCCCCCTACATTGTAGTGTTTATATTATTCCTGAGAGTAAACATATTTTTCTTTACATTCTTTTAATTGTCTTTTTTTTTTTTTATAGGAAGTAGTAATTTAAATGCACACTGTGTACTTCTCCAGACAGGTAATAGGACACTAGTGATGAGAAAGTGTTTGTCATATTCCCCACCTACACACATTCCTAAATATACATCCATCTAGAGGTGTGTCATCATGTCACAAGGGGACAACTTGCTCCTTGGCTCTCATTTTACTGTAGTTCGTGGATATTAAAAAAAAAAAAAAATCTAGAGAGATTCAGCAGTACCTCCCTTTCTCATTCTGCTCCCATAACTTCCCACTTATGAGAGTTATTTCTATTTGTGTGGCAATTTTAACCTGCTTTAGTGCATCTGGGGGTATATGGACCACCCAGATAAAGTAAGCCAGTGTTAGAGTTGGAGCCAATGAAGTTCCTATTTTCTCCTGAGGATTCTGACCTGGGAATTACGGAGAAGTCAGCAAAGGTGGCTACAGAAGAGAAGCAAGGAGGAAGTAAGGAGTAAAGAGTAAACATACCTGAACAGCACGGGAAAGCAGTACATGTCTGTGGACAGACTTAAAGGCTAGATATGAACTTAACACAAATGTGACAGGTCCATATTAATCATATTTTTCTGAACTAAGAACAAATTTCTAGTCGATGCCTAAATCTGCTAAAACATTAATTTCTACCCCCAAAAGTTATTAATAAGTATCTTTGAGACAAAGTCCAATAAGGAAATTAACATATTCAACAAAAACAAACATGAGTTGTTCTACAGTTTCTCAGAAAAGTGTAATGGTAGCAGTAGTTTCTGGTGTTATGTATTAAATACCTACAATATGCCAAACACAGAATTAAGTGCTGTATCTTCACAACAAAACCATGAAGTAGTTACTCCCATTACTTCTATTCATGTCCTCGAGAAATTAGAAAGTTGGAGTGGTTTTATAACTTTCCCAAGGCTATATAGCTAATAAGTTGTGAAGCAGAACTCAAATTTAGGCTACTATGTCCATAGTCCTCACTCCTAACTTTCCTCAACTTTTCTTTGCCTACTTGGTACCTCGATGTCCTATTTGCTTATATTCAAAGGTCTTATCTCTATATGAACTTGTCCTGCAGGTTAGGTGTCATTGTTGTTATCTGTTTTCCTTTGATTGATCAAGCTGTATCCATTTCCTACCTCCATTTTCTTTTTTTTTACCCTGTGACACTTTTCTGTCTCTCTGTCTCTGCCTGTCTGTCTCCACACACACACACACATTACAGAGGTCCTTAGAAAAAATGCAAGCCATGGTCTGAAGGAAAATATTCATTTTACAATGCGTATATCTAACAAAGGGCCCATATGTAGAATATATGAACAATACTCAGAAATCAATTGCAAAAGAAAAACTGTACAAGAATTTAAATGGGCATAACACAAAAGAAGACATCCAATTGTTCAATAAACAGAAGATAAACAATATTTTTTATCCTCAGAGTACAGTAAATTAAAATTTAAGTAGGGTAGCACTACTCATTCACCAGAATGGCCAAAATGAAAAAGATTGAGGAAAATAAGGATTGGTGAGGGTACAGAAAAACTAGAATTCATGCATGTTGCCAATGAGAGGGCAAAAGAGTACAAACTTTTGGAAAATTTTTGGAAATCATAAAAATAAATATATTCTTACCTATGACTCATAAATTCCACTCCTAGGAATACAATCAAGAATGTGAGCAGTTATGTCTACAAAAGACTTCTACGAAAATGTGCACAGCAACTTTTTTCATAATATTAAATAAAATTAAAGTTAAAGTTCTCAGCATCCCAGGTCTTAGAGTTCTCTTTTGAGATCACTGAAGATTTCTAGAGGTTGCTACATCTTAACACACACAACATATCACCTTAGGCATATTCAGTGAGAATTATTATTATTGTCTCAAATGGGTATATCATTTTATTTTACATAAATGTATCCTCCCTATGTAAAGTTGTGACTACCTGCTGTTTTTACACTGAAACGTCCTTCCTGGTCATCTCAGGGAATTATTAAATAGTATACATTTGAATATATTCATATTGCCTAGTAGAAAAACCCAAGTAAAATTATGAAATTGTTAAAAACCAAAAACAAAACAAAAAAAACCTCTTCTTCAATTAAACCTCTTGAAGAAGGTACTTCTTGAGGGAGCTAATAGCTACTGTCTAAAAGACTCATTTTTGCAGGCTGAAGTCCCCTTTCAGAAATAAATTTTTTAGCAGGCCATGGCATGGCTTTTTTAAGGGGGTGCAAATCTTTGCAATTGTTAATGTGTCCGTATAGCTTGACAGTGAGCCCCGAGGGTGTACTAACAGTCAATAATGGAGCACTGTGCTATAGACAATGTGGCTAAATAGTCTAAACTTCCCATTAGCCCTTTCTGGGAGGGCTGGGGTCTCTAACTGAAATGTCTACAGAATGTGATCCTTAACCTCTGCTTCCTTTCCAAAACTCAGATATTCTAGACAATTATACTCAAGATTGTTGTATTTCTCAAATATTTAATTTTCCAATTATTTCTTGCTTTGTAAAATAATAACAATCCTTATATTTCAGTCTCTTGTTGATGGGTCACTGTCATCCGTGGATCCTCTCGGCTATACTCTGGTACAGACAAGTCACTCTTGTTTTATACCTCTAAAACACAAATTCTTTCCTCCAAAACATTGAGTCAATTTGTAAATGGTAAGCATCACTTTACTTGCACTTGATATTTAGATTTTTAAACATTCTTTGAACCAACAGAAGTACTAGGATACAGAAAGTTTGAATCTTCCTTGCACTTGGAGACTGTTTTTAGCCACACATTCCAATTTAATTAAGAAAGTTTAGCTTTTACCTGAGATTTTAATTAAACACATTGCCCAACTACACGGAAATGTATTAATGACACTGCATCATTTTCTTTCAAGGGCACACAATACCAGCTTGAAAAGAGAAAAATCCTTAGCCGCCATATTTTTGAGATACCCAAGTTAATTGAATACATCACAGGCTTAAATTATTTCACTCTTAATTATAAGTATAATGTCCTCTTCCTCAAATATAGGGAAAGAAAGATAATGATTCTAGCAAACTTTCTGTGAAGAACAGAGTTAACATCAGGCCTGTTACACCTTTAGAAAAGCCTGTTTAAAAGGTTTTCATTGATATCTGGGAACTTGGATTTCAGGAGAGTTTCCACCATTTCTTCAATGATAAGAGTAGCTCACTGTATCTGAACTATTTATGCACAAAGTGCTGTTTATAAAGAACAACTGCCTTCTTTCTGGAAATTCGGAATTTAGCCACCTTCAGGCAGAGGGTGCCTAAGGAACTAGCTCAAATAATGATTCTGAGCAGAGAGTACTTTTTACTTCTAGAACATTTAATAATCTTGAAAACTTTTTTAAGTGTGCAGTGCAGAACTGTTAACTAAAGGAGCAATACTGAACAGCAGATCTCTGGAGCTTATTCATTACGCATAACTGGAACTAGATGTCTGTTGAATAGCAATTCCCCATCTTCCCTACCTTCAGCCCTGGCAACCACCATTCTACCCTCTATTCCATGACTATGGCTATTTTTGATACCGCATATAAACACCAAGTATTTAATAGGCTTCACATGTATTGTCACAACTCATTATGGGGGGAATTAAATGCATCCTGTCCAAGTCCCCAGGGAGAGGGGACTCTCAGAAACTTGTGTCTGGTTTCCTCCAGATATTGTTTCATGCTCCTTTCTCTTTGATTTTACTTTGTATTCTTTGACTGTAATAAATCCCAGTTAGTAATAAAACAATTGACTTAGTCCTAGGAGCTCTCTCGGCACGTCACAGAATGTAGGGTTGGCTATGATGATGCCTGCATGCCTGCCTAGTACACAGATGATGCTGACGTCAACGAGGAGGAAATGTGATTTTTGGAGGCAATATTTTTCAAAGAAAATTTAAAAAATGTAAAATTCCCACCTGCTTTAGTGTGTCTGATCAATAAGTACATGCTCTTCTTTCCACAAATCCCTCCCACTAGCCGCAAGTAGAAAGTTCCTGTTTGCATGATTTGGTAGATTATTTGGGGGGTCTGGGAATACTCCATAAACGTTTCCACTAAGTTAATGTTAATAGCATTCCCAGACTCCCTTCCCCGCAAATAACCTACCAAATCTTACCAAGTAAGAATGTCCTACTTCTGGATAGCAGGGGAAACCCTTATACATACTTCATTTAAACGAAAACAAAAAATCTGTTTTCTCTCTCCATTGCTACAAAGAAGGAATTATTTACCTAAGGGTTGAAATCTAAGTTCCCAAGTGCCAGTGCCAGAAATTTTCTTATAATTTTAATAACATAAAACTTTTGACCTGCTCAGTAACAATACAAGCAATCAAATGCATCCTTTTAGAGGCGAGTCACTGGTTAAATTTCTTCTGATCACAACTTTCCTAATAACTGTTAGGAAAATTCAAAGATACATTCCCTTAGAATGCTTTGAAATTAGCAAAGAATGAGAAAGAATCAGGTTTGCAGAATTATAAATTGGTTTGTACATACAGTCAGAGCAAATGCTCAAGCATCTGTCTATCTGATATGGGCCCCAGGCTTCCTCCTCTTTGTTTTCTATCCAAGCTTCTTAAAATTGTAGCTACCCAAAGGAACAAATAATGAAAGTACTCACTATGTTCAGTTTCTTTCATAAGTTTTCACTTTGTGATTTTTCTATTAAAGAATGATACATTCTGTTGATAGGCGGCAGGAAAAAGAATAATAACAAATACTCTGCAGGATAGGAAATGCAAATGTTATGCAATGGAGACATGGCATTTGTGATTCTTTTATATGTACTAATGATAAATAAAGCCACCTCCTGTTGAGAAATGAAACAGCATTCTATTAAACAATACCAGCATCTCAAAATATCAAAGGCCAAATTACTAGACTCCTGAATATAATTGCAAATTTGTTTTGATTCTAATTGCAATGTAGTCTATTCTTGATTCCAAACTTGTTTTGTATCAATGAACAATACTTACTGTTTCCATATACATATTCCTACATGGTAACTTATCTATTAGTTCTAACTTGTAAGAATTTGTTTTAATCACATCTGACCAATATTGATTTTCTACACCCAAGTCACCTTTTCCAGATACTTATCATTCACCGAAACATTCTAAAATCCTTATGAAAACTTTGACTAAATGGTCTCCTGCAGAATCACCTTTCTATCTTTTTACCTGAAAAGAGCAAAATCAACCTCCTTTCTTTTCACTCTAAAAATCCAGTTTCCTCCCACTGAAATCAAGCAATGAGCCACAAAAATCGCAAAAGACTACAGATAAGTGTCACCATCCAAAATATAAAATGAGGAAATGTCACCTAGAGGCACTCACCCGCTGGAGTCCGCAGAAGTGATAGCAATCAGTGGCAGAATCTTCAGGGGGAGGCTGGTTGGTCTTTGAATGTTCTCGGAATCACTTTTCAAGTCAGCCTGCTCCAACTGTCTGAAGGCCAGAGGAGGAAGCTGAACACTGCGGCATGAAAGTCTCCGAACCAGATAGGGTTCCATTCCTCGGAAAGGGTCCTCCTCTTCATTACTGGAATGCAATGTCTCCTCGGAGGCCTAAGGAACAAATTCAAGAAAGTATAACAATAAACAAAATTCCCGGTATTTACCATTACATGATGGCTTTAGACTTTTGAAGAAAAAAATTATGAAAAACGTACATAAAAATGCAAACTAGAAAGCAATGACATTAACAGAACAATATTTGATGAAAAGATTAGAGCCTATAAATAAAATTCATTTTTAAATAGCAAATTTTTTCACCAGTATTAATTAGACGTGGTTTGTTATGATTAATGATCGTCTCCGATAATAGTAAAATGTATAAGCTATGTGTATGAATTCTGTAAAATCAAGAGTAAATCAAAATATCTGTCTACCTTTTATAAAATGAATTGCATAAAATGCATTTTAATACATAGCTTGACCTATGACATGCCCATATATACATGTCTTCTTAATACTCAAACCCATATTTGAAACGCATATTTTCATAGGCCAACTACTACTCAGATATCCTTTGTAAAATTTTAGACTTTGTTAGAGGAATAAAAATAAGACATAGAAAAGTAAATATGAGTATCCAGTAGAGTTACATTTAAATCACAGCTGATATTGCTAATTTGATCCATAATATCCACATGCAAAGGCACAGGAAATGTAGAATAAAGCAGGCAACTTAATCATTTTATTTTGCTTGAAAAAATACTACATGGCAAATAAGCAATAATTATTGTCAAGTATTTGGAAATTCCACTCCAGTAGTGTTTATCATAGCCAATATACTTAGAACGAGAGAGTCAACAAATGTTAGTGGGTTTTAGACGTTATCGTGCTGGTTTTAGAACACTCTTGCGTTGCCACTTCACTATTTGCGCTCTAAGAGTGCTGTTTAATCTTCTTAAGTGTTTGTTTCTTTATTACAAAAATGGGAAAAATATTTTCCCACAAGAATTAAATGAGATCAGGTAAGCAATGTGCATAGTTTATTTCCTGCATTGCATTAAATAATTATAAATGGCAACTTCCTTTCCTTCTGAGTTGCACAGATGGAAAAAACTAAAGCAGGGAGGCAAAGTTCTTTTCCCAAAATTAGTCTGCTGGTTATAAATTGCAAATGCATAGATTTGGAGATTACAGATTTAGTTTAGAGTCTTTCATGCACTTTTTCTCTTTTTTTAAAGGAAACAAAGTCAGGAATGCAGGTGAGTAGGTAGGCACGCAGTTAGAGAGGAGGAAGAAGTACTTTGTTTTATTCAGCTGTTCATCTTGGTTGTTTCCTCAGCCCAGGGTCTTGAACAGGGGACCTTCGGATGTATGTGGAGTGTGACAGGTTTAACCCGCTAGCCCAGCAGTGCTCACCTTTCTTGCACTCTTTATACTACTAACTTTGGGCCAGTAACTTAAATTGACGGAGGACTTTTTTTCCCCATCTAAACATTGAGAACAATAATTACTATTTTTTTAATCTGGAGCAGAGATATGAGTATTTGAAGCACCAATATATGGCACAGAAGTTGCACTCAAAAAAATGGCATCTATTAAATCCAGGCTAATTCTTTCTCTTTTCATAGTATCATACTACCTTTTACACTTCATTCATCCATATTGGTTACCAAATAGAAAACTTGTCTTTTGATTTGTATCTTGAAAAATGTGAAACAACATACACAGGGGGACTCTATTCAGTCTTGGTTTTTATTGTCCAATTTTATGGAGAAATAGGATAAAAAAAATGGGTACTCGGTAACAAAGTCAAAGGTAAAACCAAAGTTTATTCATTTAAAATCTTAGATTTGAAAGTCTAGATTCTGATCATCTGTGCTTTAAGAAAACTATGTGTTTTGTAAAACAATATCAATATCAATGATGGTTAATATTTATTGATTCATTAAATGTGCTGTTTACTTATGTCACTTAATTTTTACTGAACTCTTAGACCCTATTTTGTATCTAAACAGAGACCTATAAAATAGCATGCCTTGATCACACAGCCATATTACCCAAGGTGATAAACTGTCTCAATTTGCCCAGAACTTTCTAATTCTAATGGGGAAAACCTCAAGTCCAGGGAAAACTAACACTCTCTAGCAAACCTGAATGGCTGAAAACTCTACAAGTCAAAATCAAAACCCAAATCTCTTGCAATTAAAGCTGGGGTTAATAACCAGTACATGGGGCTACTTCTAACAAGTATAGTCCCTGGCAGGATGTGTACTACTAGGAAAAAAAAACAAAAAAACAAAACAGAAAACACACTGACTATAACTTAATAAGTCTCAAATTTTCATTTAAAAATTAATAGAACTAAGATCAGGACCAGTCCTACATTAACATTCAAAATTCATGAAAATCCTTTACTGATTAAATCAAGATACAGAGATTCTAGACCTGATTTTACCACTAATTACTAATGTGGTGTTAAGAAGCCATTTAAGCTTTTTGGGCTTAAGTCTTCTAAGACATAAAATCAAGAGGCTACACGTAATAAAATTTAGGAGCACTTTCATTTCTGAAATACTCTGATTTTGTAACAGCCGATAGCAAAACCACTGTTTAGTGAGATGGCAAATAAATATAATAAAGAGAAAACATGTACACACGCAACTTTTAGACTGAGAAAGTAAGCCTCTGTGTGCAGAGTTATATGTGTTCATCTAAAGAGAGACTTTCAAACTGAACACACATTGTTGGATTGCTTTCAGGTCCTGAATTCCCTACATATTTCTTGAAAGAAGTTAATGTCTGTGGTGCACAGATACCCTTCCTCAGGGTGGACATGGAATTGAAGAACAAAGGATGAGTCTAGCAGAGCATTAGAAATATTGACTGTAGATGGGCAAAGTAAGATCTATTGGTGAATGTTTATGCCCATTCTGGGTGTTAGTACTGCAACTGTAAAAACGCTTTTTATGACCCAGGTTATCTTATGAAACAATATTGTCTTTTATATAAAATCACTTTATATAAATCTCTTAAAATCTCTTTGGACAACCTCTGTTAAAAGTAAAGTTTAGTATTTTTATTTTGGTAATAAAAATGATGAAGTACTAGATGTCTATATCTAGGAGTTCCATTAAAAAATAACAGAACAAGTAGCTTTTAAAAAATTTCAGAAGCATGTGTATCAATTAAAATTTAGAAATAAATCAAACAACTTTATCAGGTAGAAGGCAGGAAGTATAATAACCTTATTTTGGAAAGAAATATAAAACTAAACACAAGAGTAATAAGTATCTTATGTTATTATTGGAAAATGGTATTTGTAAGGGGTTGAGTGAAAAACATTATTTCCAAGGTTTCTAAGTTATTATTTCTCAAAATCAATATTCAAACCCCCTGTATGAAAATCACAGATGATGCTTCGAAAATTAGGACTCCCAAGTCCTATTCCAGATCTGCCTAATCAAAATCTCTGTGAGTAGGCCTGAGAGTCTGAACAAGTCACAGTACAATTCTTATGCATACTAGAATTTGAGAACCAGTTAAAAATTCAATTGATTTGGCATGAATCCAATCATAAAGATATTCGCTGCAGCACATTTATAATAATAAATATCTTTATAATCCAATTATACTGAAGGATTGGTTTAATAAATTTTGATATATCATAATAAAATCCTAAGAGGCTGTTAAAACAATGAAGGGTAATATGTGATTGTATTCATGATATAATGCTGAGGGGGAATAAACGGATTACAGTGTAATCTCACTTTCATTATATAACACTGAAAAGAAATAAAACCAACATATTTCTATCCATAGAAACACTCTGGAAGGGTAGATCTCAATTCTCTAAAATGGCCTTTAGAGGGTTATGGCAGTGATGTTCATATTTTTATTATTAGTTTCCATGTTTTCTATAAAAATATATCATTTTAATTTAAAAGTACAATAAAGATCATACAGTAAAATGAAACAACTTTATCATCTTGCTATTGATAAGATTCAGAAGTATCTCTTATTCAGTTTCACTATAGGCAATATAAAAAGATAAAAACACAAAAGTAATAGAATGTTTAATACAAAAGTGCTTTAATAAATAAAATCTTTTTGGATAACTAACCAACTTAATTGGAATAGCTGACAGAAGATAACTTAAAGGTATTCCTATCACTCTCAGGACAAATACCTCTCTGAAAGACACACCTCAGAAAAGCAGTTTCACAAAAATTCACAGTTAAAATCAAAGAGTGTTATATAAGTTATATTAAGTTGTTGTTATTTTCCCTTTTTTTCTTCTTCAGTTTCTATGCAGGGTAAGTAATTACTTTCTTTTTTCTATTTTTTATTTTTCTTCTACAACAGATAGCAAACTATTTCATAATGTCTTCAGTGCAGAAATAGACACATAACTGTTACATAAATTGCTGTTATTGCTGATAATTTCACAGTTGCTGATGTTTGCTTCATGTGTGTGTATCAAATGAAATTTTCAGGGGGAATTGTTTTAAAATATATATGCATTGGCACACTCTTCTCCAGGCAGATGTGGACACATCAATGGTGTTACATTACAAGCAATAAACTATAGGTAAATGTGTGCCCTTTCACACTTATCCCATAAAACAGAGGAGCATCATCCTTCATTTCTCTCCCCCTCTGAAACCCCCTGCCATATACTGAAGATGGTGGAGACAAAGATGGAAGAAGATTCTAAATCACTGTTTGGAGAATTGCCAATTAAGAGTAGTTGATTTATTTTTTGAGGCACAAATAATTTTTATTAGAACTTTTTATGTTATAGCTATTGCTGTAGTAAGTATATATGATTATATATGTATGTATTTATGCAAATATAATATATGCATATGTGTATCTGTATCTGTATATGTGTGCATATATGCACACATATTTCTATTCCTTGGGTTCAAATTATCTCAATCATAGCACTATTCTTTCTTGGTTAATTGTTTAATTAAGCATTAATTGAGTATCCGCTACTTTTTCAGGTATGTGTGGGGTGCTGGAAACACAGAGATGGATTAGACACTGCCATATTCTTAAGAGTATACAGTTCATCTGGAAGAAAGATAAACATTAGTGTGAGATAAAAGCTTTAGCAGAGGACTTAGGTGTGTTTGGTATATAGATAGGGTGACAACTTTCATGAGCAGGAGAGGGTGCTAGCCACATATAACATCAACAACGGGGTAAAACTTGAACTGTTTTAGGAAAATTAAGATGTATTATTGTCCCATAAATCGGGTATTTCCTTGTGTTTCCTTTCTACTTCTTTAAACGGTTCTGTTTAATCTCCTTGCTGGAACATGTTAGTGCTCTTAAATCTAGGCATTGTTCAAGATGCTATCTTTCAACTATAGCTCTTCTCAGCCTACATAATCATGTTGAAATTTTATCTAAGATAATATATACACATATGTATACATATATGTATGTACATATATGTACATATATACATATATACACACACAATTTCTTCCCTTTTATTTATGATCCCAAGTTAACCTTCAGTCTGCCAATTATAGTGGAATGATTTGCTTGTATCTATTCCCTTCAGTAGACTGGACACATCTGGAAGGATGATGCCATAACAACTTTTGTACGCCTAGCACTCAGTGCCTGGGACAAAATATAAACTAAATGAAACTTACTGAAATAATGAAACAAAGAGACAAACCTGTTGCCATTTTTTCAACTGTGAGACATTGAAAAATAGTATTAGTTATTGATATTACTAGCAATGTTGTATTATGACTATGCATGTAATTAGGTAGGGGCTGCAGCACTTAACAAGGAATTTTTTTTAAATCCCAAGACTTCAACCACTCAGATTGCTTTGTCTATTTAAATGTTTAAAACTCTTTTCAAATATATATATATATATATATATACATTATGATAAATATTTCCCTCTGAATTTTGTTTAAAAAGAATGAAAGATTTCAGATACTCAATGCATCCAGAGCACTTATGCTATTCAGAATATTGTCAAAGCTAGCATGTTAAATAGTTGCAAAGGCTTTCAGGAAAAGAACAAATTAAACTGAGTATATTATTATTCATTATTATTATTATTATTATTATTATTATTATTATTATTATTATTATATCTTCCAAGACTACATTTATATTTTCTCTCCAGTTTGTTGAAGAATTATACCCTGAAAGAGCAAATTTTTCCTGTAATTGGCTTTGTATTACAAACACTATAATTAAAACAAACAAACAAACTAAAGCAACCTTTTAGGGACTATGATACAATGTAATACATTACCATCACAATGATTTGAAGATCATACTCACAATCTTAAAATACTATATACCAATAGCAGACAGCCTTTGTGTTATTCTGTATATGTCTATGAAATTGTTTATAGTACACCAAAGCAATACATTGAAAATCTGCTTTAATTTTCTGTAAGCCATATGCCAAATTCATTTCTCATTACTAATAGTATGTGCTTAATATTAAAATCAAATGCCAACATTGCCCAAAATAATATTATAAGAAATTCACAAGCCATAACAGTAAAGATAAAGATCTGAGGTATTTTAATATTAAAAGAGCATTATACTGAATTAATACAATCCGTTTTCAAAAGAATTTTTATACAGTAATATAGAAAAAGCACTCTGGCAAAAATGAATTTCTAATGAAAATGAAAATCTCCACCTTAGGTTAACACAAAGATAGGAGATTACTCTTATTATCCATCCACAGAACACAATCCAAATATATGTTGTGATCTCAAACCGATTAGAAGAGACAGAAATCACTGAAGTCTTTCTAAAGGCATTCCCTATCACTTGCTCATCAAAATTTCTGAAATTCCTAAACTGAGTAGAAAAATCTCTCATTTAATAATATCCTACTAGTCAATGACTGTCTATCTAAAACTCTAAGATTAAATTAACCTTCACTAAATAGAATTGTACCTTTACTAGATGACCTTGAAAAATAAAGCAGAATCCTATTTTTTAGACAAGGAAGGAAAGAAAGTTTAAAGAAAAACATGAGTGCCATGAGTATTTACTTCAGAATGATATACAGTAATAGAATCACAACTGCAAAAATAATATAAGATTGTATTTCACCCATTGAACATCATCTGTTCCTAGAAGAGTTGGTTAAAAATCAGCTGGCTTATGCTTAAAAGTTTGGGAAAATCTCTCACTTGTGTAATCACATACCAAATGACAGCATTAAGAATAACACAAAAGAATCCATGTCTTCATTTTCAAGTTATGTTTAAATAGCAATACCAATCAAAAATACATTAAAAAATGAAAGTATAAATAAAAACTATCAAGAAAAAATATATTTATAACTATAAACTAGTTCTGTAATTCAAGAAATAACTAGCAAAGTCTGGAATACAGGAAAAAGCAGAGAGAAAGCAATGCAAAAGTCCTTTTTCATATGGAGGGAGCCTGAAGTTATGCTTTTCCTCTTAGCTTTGATGTTCAGATAAATGTAAATAATTCTGTTGATAAACAAGCTGTTGATCAAAAGAATGTTTATATCTACATTCAACATAATGCTTAATGGTAAAACACAATATTTGTTCTTCTAAAATAAGGAACACCACAAGAAGAATTATTTTATTTAGAATTTATAGTATTGATTGTATTACATATATTACCTATTGTGTTGCATGTTCTGTATAGGGAGCTACTTGATTCTCATAAAAAAAAAAAAAAAACTGGATAAAGGACTGCTATTATTCCCAATTAGGTTTGGAGAATGAGGTTTAGGGAGGTTAGTTGCCACTTAATGCCCACTTTAGAAAGGTTAAACTGAAATTGTAAATAAATAGTAAAGTTAGGTTCTCAGAATAGGTTTACCTGATAACAAAACTCATGATTTTAATGCAAATGCAAATTGATTACAGTTCAAGAACTTCTGGTCAATCAGTAATGTGGCAATAAAAAGAGGCAAAAATTACAGGAAACATTAAATTTTTTTATCATTTTTTTGATAAAAACAATTTAAGGTAGAGAATAAAATTCAACTAAAATATTTTTGAAGAATAGTAAGAAAAATTAGTCCAATTATAAAATCAAAGATGTAAAAGACTTTGCTTCATAAATCAAAGATCCATTGTTAAAACTACAATGGAAGATAACACATGTATTTAAAAACTTTACAGCAATAAGTTTAAAAATAAATGAATGGAACTTACATTAACAACTCAAATAAACCTCAAGATTTATATAATCAGGCCTATAGCACTTGTAATTATTTTCTAGGCTTAATGTCACTGCAAAAATATCCTCATTTATTTTTCTTTTTTGAGGGGACTAAAGTAAATTTCAACTAAAATAAAAAATGATTATTTCTTAAATAAAAGATAATATGAAAATGGTCCTACTCTTCTACACATAAAATTGAATTATGAAACTACAATAACAAAAATGCATTTATAAAGAACAGAAAGATCAGTACAATACAGAATTCTCTTAAATATTTCTTACATAAAAACTTAATATATGTTGGGTGCACCCTGGTAATCTAGCAGTTTAATACACCTGGAAACAGTCCTATATACATTCCAAGGTCCTGAGTTCAAGACCTGGAACCAGGGAGGGGACCAACGAAGTGAACCACTAAATAAACTAAATAAAGCTCTTCCTCCTAGTCTCTTTTCCTGCCTGTTTGCCTACTCACCTTCGTTCCTGACTGTACCTTTCCCTTAGGAAAAAAAAAACAAAAACTTAATATATGTTAAAGAAAACAGTGTCAACTAATGAGGAAGAAATAATTATATAAGTGTTGGTCAAAATAGAAATATCGACCATGAGAGAAGGAAAATATAAATTTTTTAAAAATACTAAATATTTTAAAAGTAGACCACAGAGTGACATCAGCATCATGGTGGAAAGGGAACGCCCAGGACATATTTCCTGTAGAAATATCAATTTAACAACAAATATACAGTCAAAAATAACCTTTATGGAGAATCCCAGACACCAGTTAGATTGCTATACCCCAAGCAAGCTCAGAGCTAAGAACAGCTGCATTGAAAGTCACAAAAGACATTTTATCTCAACTATGACTTCCTTCTCCCATGACAGCACAGCATTGTGAAAACGGAGAAAAATGTAGAAACATGACTATTCTTTTGGGAGAGAAAGAGAAGAGTGGGATAAATATGCAGTGTTCTGAATTTTGAGGGAAAGAGCCCAAGGAAATTGCTCTGTCTCACCTGAGAGGGAACACTGGTGGGGAACAGAATACTTTAGATGCATGGGACTATTGAGAATAAAAGAGAGCTCAGCATAACTAGAGAACCTGCTACTAGAGAATAATACACAGAGACACCAGAGGGCACATGAGTTTATAAATGCCTAAAAAACAGCAGACCTCACTAACCAAGTAATTATACTCAGGAGTCCAGAGAAGATGCATTCCCACAAAGGCCATACTGGTTGGTGAAGTCCATTTCTTCTACACAGTCAATCTATAAAGACTAGGGGAGGTGATTACTTTTTCAAATGTACAGATCAAAACAAAAAAGTAATAATGCACATGAAAAAATAAGGAAATATAACCAATTCAAAGGAATCTAGTAAAGCTCTAAAAATTAACCCCAAAGAAACAGAAAAATATGAATCACTTACAAAGAATTTAAAATAACTATCTTAAAGAAGCCCAATGTACTATAAGAAAACAGATACATAAAATGAAATAAAATGTGGAAAATAATGTATGAACAAATGAGGTTTCCACAAATAGAAAGATACTCTCATAAAGAATCAAACCGAAATTCTGGAGCGAAAGAACACAGTAACTTAACTGAAAAATTCATTAGTCAGTTTCAACACATACTTGATCAAGCAGAAGAAAGAATTAGAAAACTATCAGATAGGTCATTTGCAATTATAGCTACACACAAACAAAAAAGAAAATAAATTAAGTGATAAAACCCAAAGGGATTTAAAAGAAACCATAAAATGAACTGATGTAAACACTTTAGGAGTTTCAGAAAGAGAAGAAATAGTAAAGGGGCCAGAAAGAGTATATGAAGAAGTAATGACTGAAAAACTCCCAATTCCGAGGAAAGAAATACACAAATTCAAGAACAATAAAGGACTCCAATTAAAACTCATGCCTACATAAAATTGTCAAATTATAATCAAACTGCCAAAAGTCAAAGAGAATTTTGAAATCAGCAAGAGAAAAGAAACTTAATCATATGAAAGGGAGATCCCAGAGACTGTCAGCAAATATCTCAGTAGAAATATTATAAGCCAGAAGAGAGTGGAATGATATATTCAAGTGTTGACAGAAAAGAAAACACAACCAAGAATACTATACCCAGCAAAATAATCCTTGAAAATGAAGGTGGTATAAAGACCTTCTCGGTTAAAACAAAAACCAAAGGAGTTCATCATTTCTAGATTAATCTTACAAGAATTGCAAAATGGAGTCCTTCAAATTGAAACAAAAGAACATTAGACAGAGACATAATTATATAAAAATATAAAGCTTTCTAGTAAAGATAGATATTTAGACAAATTCAAGTCTATATATCATTTTAAATTCTGATGTAGATTTTAAAAAGGAAGCATTTAAATAACTATAAAATTATGCTATAAATACAAAATATAAAAATATGTAATCTGTGAAACTGATAACAAAGTGGGGGGTATATAAAGTTGAAGAATTTTCTGTATGAAGAAGTTATCAGGTTAAAATGGATTTTTATAACTATAAGATGTCTTATGTAGTCCCTATTAAAACTACAAGAAAATACTCAAAGGAAAAGGAAACAATATTTGTAAATCACATATCTAATAAGGAGTTAATATCCAGAATATATAAATAATATCTAAAAGTCAACAAAAATTTAAATAACTCAATATAAAATGGGCAAAGCACTTGAAAAAAATTCTCCAAAGATTATATAAAAATTACTGTTAAGCATATGAAAAGGTATTCAACATTACTAGTCATTAGAGAAATGCAAACCAAAACCATAGTGAGATTTTACCTCACACTGATTAGGAAAACTACCATAAAAAAAATGTGTTAGGGGAGAAGTGGAAAAACAGGAACTCTTGTACACTGTTGGTGGAATTGCAAAATGGCATAACATCTAAGGAAATAGTATTTCCAATAGCAATAACTCAAAATATTATGACTAGAAGTATTACAGGATCTATGAATGCTACCTTTCAGTATATATCCAAGAGTATTAAAAAAATCTGAAAGAGATACTTGCATACCCATTTCCACAGCAGTGCTACTCAAAATAACCAAATGTCCAGAGACAGAAAAATGGATAAATATAATATGCCCTACAATGGATTATTTAGCATTAAAAAGAAAGAAATCCTGTCAAATGCTAAAACATAAATAAACTTTGAGAACATCATACTAAGGGAGGTAAATCAGTCACAAAATATCAAATACCGAATGACTCCACTTCAATGAAGTTATTTTAAGTGCTCAAACTCTTTGAGAGAATAATAATTCCCGAAGACTGAAGGGGTAAAAGAAGGGAACTCATTGTTCAGTGAGCAGAGAAGTCCAGCTTTACAATATAAAATTGTTTTAGATTCTAGAGAATTGTAGAATTTCACAACAATGTATACAGTCAACACTACTGAACAGTAGTACTTAAACATGGTTAAGATGGTAAATGCGTTTTTTAACACAGTAAAATAAGCCGTAAAAATAAAAGTATACACTTAATTGATCTCAGGATGGAGAAGTGCTTATAAGCATTACAACAAAGGAAGAAAGTACAATTTGAAAGGAATTTTTAAATATTTAAAATGTCCATTTATAAAAAATAGAAAACCAGACAAATAATAAACTGAGAAAATATTAGCATCTCATATGTCAAATCGTTTATGGTCTTAATATGTAAATTATTTTATAAATGAGTAAGGTAAGCAGTAGTCTCTCAATGGAAAATTTAGCTCAGATGATAAATAAAATTCAGAGGAAAAATTTGGCAAACTTTCTGTTAATAATACATTCCCATGAAACAACTGATATGTTCTCATTTTGACCCATTATGATAAAATTTTTAACATCAGCAATACTATGGTGAATCAAGAGATTTTGTATACAATTAGAAGAAGAAAAGGTGAAAAATGTATTTTTTCAGTGTGCATTCAGGGACTTAAAAACTATTTACACCCTCTAACCTAGTAATAACACTCCTGTGAAAATTACCTAAGAAGGCTATTATCCATGCAGCTCCAAGTTTTGAATAAGGATATTTTTATAACATGCTTACAGATAAAAACTATGAGATAAACAAAATCTGCCCAGCTATAAAGAAATAACCTTAAAATTTCATAAATAATATGCTTTATGTAATAAATACTAAGTCGTTACTAAAACTTTCTTGAGAAATTTGCATAATATTTTGTCAAATAGAAAAGACAGTCACCAATAATATATATATATATAATCACTTATCATTTATCAAGCCTTAGATTTAACTACTAACTATAGAAAATTCAAGGGATAAGTGGTTATGTTGAACACCACAGATTGAAATCAGCAAAATTCAACCTGTGAGAAATTCTGTAGAATATATAACCCAGTTTACTGCAATAAAAGATTGAAAGAAGAGAAAGGACATTAATCACCTAAAAGAGAATTAAGAAACACAATAATTTCAACCTTATTTAAAACTCATTTTAAACAAATGAAAAAATTAAAAATTATTTTAAAAAATCAGAGAAATTTGATATTAAGTAATTACTAGGAAAATTTATGAGTTTTAATATTAATAAAATACTTAGAGATGAAGTAGTATTACATGCTGAATTTGCATCAACTAATCCTAGCAGAGGACATTTTGGTGTGCGCAAAGATGAAGCAAGACGTGCACAGATATTGAAAAGTGCTGAAGTGGAGTGATGAGCACTTAGAGTGTATTATACCATTCTCTCTACTTTTGCATATATTTGAAATCTTCCATTATTCATTTTTAATATAAAAACTCATCAGGATTTTTCACATTTATGTCAAGGGAGGGGAAATAGTGTGTTGTGCAAAGAGAAGGAGGTTTCAGTAGGAATTAGAGTCATTAAAATAAAAAAGGACTTTTACCAATATTCTACCTAAGACTGGCTCAAAAACTGGGATTATAGCTATATGTTCACCACGTCCTATAGAAAGCTGTGAAAATGAAAACAAATTCATAATTCTAAGTATTCTTTGAACATAGTGAGTATATTCTTAATGTATATAATGAGGAGGAGGAGGAGGATGGAAGCAGAATGAGATGAGCAAGAAGGAAGAGAGGAGGGAAAGGAAGGAGAGGAGGAGAAAAAAAGGAGGAGGAGGAGAAGGTGAAGAAGAAGAAACGAGAAAATATAGGAGTCTAAATTTTGTGCTACCACTTTGTAACAGGAATTTCTCAATTGTTCATTAACTGTATTTTAAAATGTTGATTCATAGATCAATCCCAATGCTAAGGATACATACACTAACCCTTATTTACACAGTTAGGTGCTGCTTTTCTTTGCTCCAAAGTTAAATACTCAAAGGAAAATGTTATTCCATATAAATGGCAGTTACAAAAGTCAATTACCTTATCTCCTTCAAATAAACTGAAATTTCCTGAGAATTTAATTGCTTTTAATAGTTGGTAAACACACTCTCAGGACTGCAGCAGTCTAAATCACACATCCCTGTCACTCAAAATCAGGACTTTGAATTTTTCTTTCCTTCACGGTTATAAAGCAACTCCTTTTTCTTGATTTTTGAGAATATTAGAATGGGTAGAACTACAAATAAAAGGTGCATAGAATTTTTACAAGAATTTTTAAAGTAGGTACTTAAATGTGTTCCTTTGCCACATATTTGTCCATAAATACTTTCTAAGCTTTTTAAGTGCTGATTTTTCAGAATATTGTTTTCAGTAACCACCATGAACAATAAAAATTAAAGTCAGTTCCCAGTGACCTGATTTATCATTGTTTTCCTTGAAGGACAGGATAACAAATCACTCTAAATCTCAAGGCAACATGAATTTTATAATTTTAAATTACAAATATCAGTGGATGGAAATGTGATTTCCACCACATAGAAAATATTAACCATATGTTAGCTGACAGAAAACTGCTGAAAAGGAGAATAAACACAGACATCAATAAGGATATGATATAGTCAAATATCAGAAAAAAATCTTTAATAATTGGTTATTTCAATTAAAAATATCAGCAAATCATTTGCTTGCCCCAAACCATCAATAAATAAATGGCCAAATACTTCACATTTCAGTTTGTTACTACACATACATATTCTACGTTACTTTTATGGTATTTACTATTTGATATAAAATTAGGTAATCTCATTCCATGTTACTTGCTTGATAGATTCTTGGGGATGGTTGTTACTGTAAATGCCGTCGAATTCAGTATTCCCCTAACTCCATACCCCTTCACATAGACAGTTATTTTTTCATACAGAACTGGCAAGTAGACTTATCCTTGAATGTAATCAGAGAATCTGAAAATACTCAAATGAGTACCAATACTGAGGTACTGACTGAGGTGCAGTCACCCCCTCCACTGTGATCCTCCCATATTTGAAAGTAGAACATTCCTATGAAACCTTTTATAAGCCAAGAAACAGTAGAAAGTGAAGAAGAAATAACCATTAATTAATATGGAAAAAATGAGTTCCCAAACCCTCCAAATAACCTACCAATTCATGCCAATAACACATAAAACCTAAAATTACACTAACACATAGTAAAAATAGGAATAATTGATAAATACACAATCTGTATAAAGTAGTCACAGGAGTTAAAAGCAAAAAGCAGCACCTGGAGAGTGCAGACAGCTTATTTTCTAATAGAAGCTTTGGTCATCAGAAACATTAATTATAGTATTGTTTTTAAAAAGGTTAGTTAGCATTTAACTAGTTAACAGTCTCCTCAGACCAAGTGCCCAAAGAGAAAATGGAGTGTAGAGAAATAAAGGCTTTAATAGACATTATAACTCACCTACATATTTAGATGCTATAGATGCTCAGGTAACTAGTACCTAGAGCCACTGAGTCATTGCTGTGATGATGGTACCCTGAAGGTAAAGACTAACAAAAATTTGGCAATAGAGTAGAAATACTTCTGTGCTGATGCACTGCTAAGAATTCTCAGAAAGCATATGAAATAGATAAAATTATATAAAAATGAACCACATTTAAGAAATCACCCATTTGTGCCCAAGATGTATTCAGACTGCATGAGTGTGTGCTCCTGCATTTTTATTTTAAAATGCATTTCTTGAAGTCAGAAAGAGGAAGACAAACACCAGGTGTTCTCACTCATGTGAAATATAAAGAAACAAAACAAACAGCCAAAACAAAAACAATCCTTAGACACTGGCAATAGAACTGAGTTACCAAAGAGGCAGCAGTGGATTGTGGGTGCAAATGGTGGTGGGGTCCAATAGACAGTGGTGGAGGAGTTTCAGTAACTTAAGGGTAGGTATATTGTTTTGCCATATATTTGATGAATGGTGAATCTGCACTAGTAGGCTTGTATTATTTTGTAAATCAAATTTACTGCAATAAATATTTTTAAAAAGGAGAATGTATATTTTAAAATGCTACTCTGCGTTTCTCCTTTTTAATCAAGAAGTGCTACCTTTCCTAAGCATGACTTTAAATTATTCCATTTTATTCTATTCAGAATATTTCAAGGGAAAACGAAGGTACAGAGTGACTTTATAAGATAACCATAAGCTTTCAGGCTGAAATAATATCAGCATGAGGAGAGATACTCAGAACATTCTTGAAACCTGCAACTGAGAATCAGACAATATCATTGGTAATTCCAATTTACCTCTGGTGGGAACACATTCAAGGAAGAAGACTGTTATAACCAAGAATGGACTCCTCTGTGGTTGGAACAAAAACTGATAGAGACAGCATCACTTTTAGGAAGCCAATTGGGAACTAAAAATGCCATAGACAGTTTTACACAGTGAAAGTGTCTGCGTGGGAGGCCTCTTCTTAGGAAAACATAATCTTTCCCATCAGATAAAGACTAGATCAATGAAGCAGTTGAAGGAATGCCTAGGATCCCCCAAAAATTTTCAAGTATTTCAAAGAGCATCAAGAGCTAACTATCTGAGCCATTTTTGTTCTAACCTGTGATTTTTTTTTTTCTATCTGTGGGTCACAATCAACCCACATACTAAGACCAATTTTTACTTTGGGCTGAAATAATGTTTGGAGTCTCTGACCTCAAGAGTTTTACAACTATCTCCTGCCTTTGGGACCTATAACTATTTACCTAAAAACCTTGCCTGTATTCTGACTCTTGATTTCCTGGATTCCTTGCCTACATTTTCAATTTCTATCTGACTCCCTAAGCTTCTTTATCTGGTATGGATTCATATGAACTTCCTAAACCTGCCTTTTTGAAGGCATCATCTAGGTCTAATCTTCATCATCACTGTTTCCCCATGGCTCTTTGAGACTTCATCTCAAGTTTCCAACTCTATGAAGGTCAACAGTTTTTGTCCAAGAATGAATTTTCTCTTATACTCATGCACCCTTCCAAGTTTTTGCTTTTAATCACCTTGAATTATGTAAGTCCTGGTTTCTGATTACAACCTGGGCCTGATATATTGAAAACCACAGTTGGTTAATTCAGTAATCAACATTTGACAGCTAGTCTGCCAAATGTACCACTAAAATGTGATAATCATTTGCTGAGTACCACTAATGGGGACTCTGCATGTGTGTGTGTGTGTGTGTGTGTTTGTGTGTGTGTGTGTATGTGTGTGTGTGTGAGAGAGAGAGAGAGAGAGAGATGTGATGTGTGTATGTGTAATTCTCACAAAAATTGAGCAAATATATGTTTTTTTCTTTTACAGGGAGTAAACAGAAGCTCAAAAGTATAGCATTCATTTCATACGCCATCCTCAAAGTTAAAGTTCAAAGAAGGTAACAAATCTATTTTGATTTGGTAATAAAACCATTTTCTTTAGGAGACTGTTACATAGGTATCCCTCAATATATGCTCTCTTGTTTTTCCTACACTTATTTTGTCCCTCCCATGCTGGTTCAGACTTAGCCATATGATTTGCTTTGCCTAAAGAAAGATTAGCTAGCATGACACAAGCAACAATTTGAGAAGTACTTGCACATTGGGCAGGTCTTGCTTACTTAAAACACCTGTTCTTGGAGCCAACCAACATATAAAAAGTATTAGTTTGCCATGCTCCAAGTCTGTTTATTACACGTAGAAACAATGTAGATAACCTTAAACATGATGCGTAGGTGAGTGAAGCTTTCCAGACCTTCCAACCCATATAACTACTGACCAAATGCACCCAGTTGATAATCACTACCACACAGAGCAAGAGACTTACTCAGAAAAGTCCCATCCATGAGAAATGGTACATTTTTGTTTTAAATCACAAAGTTCAACCCACGAGGACTGGTTGGCTTAGAAAATAAAATGATTTTTCTTTCTTAGTCCCTCCAGATAGCAAATGGCCTCAGAGTAAGAAATGGCCTATGAGCAGTTCCAGAGAACTGCTAGGAAATTGTGGCCTTAGGATAAATAATCAAATAAGGGAGATAGCAATAGTCTTTTAAAACCCTTGTAAGAACACTCGACTAGAAGACTAAGAATTCTAAAAATCTTAAATATTTTGTTCCATAGCATCTTCACTCTCAGCCTAAAATAGGAAAGTACCTAGAGAGATTTTCAGGAATAGCCTTCGTCTAATGGAATGGAATACAATGGATACATGGGAAAACCACAGTGTTTTTAAAGGCCATGTATGAGGGTAGACTAAAAGTGATAGTGGAAGGACAAAATAAAAAAGCCTCCAAGCTTTTATTGGTATGAAAAATAAACCTAAGAAAGCTACTCATTTACATACATGAGCTATTTCTTATGGGGAAAAAATAGGATGACTTTAGAGGAAAGAACCAAGAGTCACTGAGAACAATAGATGAGAAAATCATATCTAGAGAACCATATTTCTGACCTCTAAATTTGAAGGAATTTGTAACATGTTCCAAGTCAGATTTTAGAATATTTATGAAAGTGGTTTCTTTGAATGGTCAGTTTATTGTTAGGAATGCAATAATCCCTATTTCATCACTGTCTATTGGATAGGAGGGATGTCAAGAGACTGTATCAGTCTCTTGAGAGATCAAATCTCTAGATCAAGAGAAGCTATACCTAAAGGATTTCTCTCTAGATATATCTGATTTATAAGACAAGATACTGAGTTAGAACCTGAGAACTACTGCTATAATGTGATGAGACTTTCAGAAAAGGGTCATGAATTACTGTGGCTAGAAGGAGATTATATGCTTAGTCACCAACTATTCCTCTCCTCCTGATGCACATAAAGCTGCTCCTCACACTATGAAGTAGGCTCTGTTTTTCTTCTCCTTGACGATGAACTAGACCTGTGACTGGTTTGTACCAACAGAATGCAACAGAAGTGGTGTCTTGAGACTTCTGAAGTCAGGCTTAATAGATTGTATTTCCTCTTGATGGGAAGCCAGTTGTCATGCTCTAAAGAAACTTGGGCTACACCATTAAATGATGAGAAATCACTTGGAGAGCTTGATGGTTAAATTTAGGTGAGAGAAGTCATACAGAGAAATCATGAAGCAGCAGACATGGAAGTGAAGCCTTTCTGGACTTTCCAGTCCTACCCATTTGCCCACTGGATGCAGCCAAGTTGAGAATCACATGAAACAGAAGAATCTCCCAATGAATCCTTGTCCAACTATCTGAGCCAACAAGTTGTGAAGAAAATAAAAAGTGATCAGCTTAAGCCACTAACTTTGGGGTTCATTACACAGCATTAGGTTAAGTGAAGCTTTTTATTTTGTTCTGGTCACTGTCACACAGTCATGAGCTTAATTTTCCTGAGTTTTGGCTGGAGGGCACTCTAAGTTCAGCCTATAATTAGATGTTTGCCAACCTTCAATTAGTGAAGCCCCAATTTCATTCAAACCAATTATTTGGAATCATGTTCACCTCTCTATAATGGTCATTTGAGGTTTTTTAATAGATGACCAGCTATTTGGCCATCTTAAGGCTTCAGCCTTTATTTAAAGATCTATTTATAAAAATGGGAAAGGGAATAAATCCAGACAAAGATTCTCAGGGAAAAGTAAGCTCAGCCCTCTTGCACAACGTTCTATTGGCCCCTAGAGTCTCAAAGTCTCAATAAATTCAGGAATGGAGTCATTGGAATGCAAGAAGGGTTGCTGCAGGTGTCACTGAGTCACTCAATGACACGCAACAAGAATAATTGAATAGAGCCGTACAGCCCAAGAGAACAGTGTTAGTGAATGGGCACAGCCACAGAAGCCTTTGAGACTCCAAGAATAATGAGGTCAATCAAATCCTGCCTATCTCTGTTCAAGGAAAATGCCATGCGGTAGCTACCATGAGACCCAGGCTCAAGGCATAAGCAGCACGATAACATGTGGCAAACAACAAGAGTGGATGCTGAGTGCTGTGCAAAGCTGCTCAGAATAAAAATTCACTGCAATTTTGAGCATGTGATCCATCTGTCAGTGCAGAAAATAACACATTTGAGGGTATGTTTATTTATGTGAAAAGTGCACATTTTTTACCCTCATTAGCATGCTGAAGGAAAGGCTGAAACCAAATTTCAAGTCAATTTTCGGGGGCTCTACTGTAATAGGTGCAAGAGTACTAAATACCCCATGCATGCTTGTTATCAACCCTTCTGTAAATCTAGACATCATTTTCCCTGTCCATCCCCACTCCTCCAAGAAGCAGGACCTGGTGGTGGGCCACTTCGAGTTCTTTGTCAACAAGTATATATTAGTGGTAATTGCTGAATATTTTTTGTATAATTAATAAGACCAAACATTTTCCCCCTTTCCCTTCTAAGGTGTATTAATACTGTTATCTTCCAGCTGTGGTCTGGTCAAAGACTCCCACTTAGACATGTAAAGTCTGGATAGAACAGCTTGAAAAGTCATTGTGGGAGTGGTTCTGACAGCCTCATCTCCTAAAAAGAGCTCCTTTTTCCAAAACTGAGATAACTCAGAAGGTGGCATAAAATGTCTTTTCAGACTCCTCTGCTAACCCTACCTTTGTTCTAGGTTCCCTCTAATCTGCTGAGTAGCAACAAAGTCACTGAATTTATTGAAGTCCTATATAACATGAGAAACACTTCAGTAAGGAGAAGTGGGCAACCAGCTGAAATATGGAGAGTACCAAGACTAAAAAATTTTTACAAATTTTCAGAGAAAGACTTAAAATGTCTCCCTTTAATCATACACCACTAAAAAATACAAACCAATTACAGAGCTAACTTTCTGTCATACTTAACCTCTTTTTATTCTAGACAGATGGTGAGTGCAGCTCCTGAAAGAATCCCAATACTCTCTAAAAAATTCAAGTCCCTAGCTACACTCCAACATCTCCTTTTTTCTCCAGATGATGGCTACGTGTTAACAGTATCCACTACAAACACAGTGTTTTGCCTCTGCTGGCCCCTCATTGCAATTTGTTAATTACTTATTTCTACTTTAATTGGCTCTCTATCACATACTGCATAGAGACTATTCCAAAGCATTCCATTCTTCTTAGGCACCTCTTTTGTTTCCCTGGTCCTCTAAGTAAGGTATTTCTTTCCACACCAAGTAGAAACCATTCGTTTGTCATATCCTTCCTCTTCTTTCTTTCATACTAAGTTCTCATGCATCTTCATCTCAGTCCTCCTCCTTCTGATGCTTATTCCACGGAGCACGCTTATTCTCATCCCTACCTGTAACCAGCTCAGAAACATCCAACATCCCTTTCCCTCTAGCACAGAGACCTGTGATGGAGTGGTTAAGCGCAGGCATCTGGAGCTAAATTTTCTGGCCTTCATTCCTAACACTACACCTGTTTATATGGACTTGTGAAAGTTATGTAACCTCCCTACGTTTTAGTCACATTAGAAATATGAATTATAATAAAGTAAAATATTCCCTTACATCCAGAGTAGACTATTCCTATGGAACATTTTGCAAGCCAAAATTCATAAAGCAAAGAAGCAATTACCAGTAAGATATATGAAATTTTTTGAAAAATCCCAAGCCCCAAGAGTAACCTACTAAATCATACCAACACATAAAACTTAAAATAATACTAATATAGTAGAATTAGGAATGAGATGATACATATACAGCCAAGATAAAGCAGCTGTAGGAAAGGAGCCTGGCGGGCCTCTCCCTGCTTGGCATACAGCTGCCTCTGAATGATTGCTACAAAACAAATGATAAACCCTATTTTCCTTTTTGACTTTTGTCATTAAAATGGAAAGCCTCAGACTTCATTCAGTTATGGACAACAGGTATTAAAGCAGGTCCTTCTTTAAAGAAAAGCAGTATAATGTGAACTAGCAAAAAGCAAGCAATACTGTACTTGTCTCATAGTTTAGTCACTAAGATCACTGCCTTTAGAACATTGCCTGGTGCGTAGTAAGCACTCAGATACCATTAGCTATTCCTACTTCCAAACTTCCTAAATTACTGCTCTGCTTCAACTGTTGTCTTACTTCCCCCATATCCTTCAGCATCTGTGCTTTTTATCTTCATTACTTCAATGCCAATCTTCTTCTGAAAGAGTGGTTTATATTTATTGCTGAAGTCGCTCATAACTTCCTGACTAATTAACTCCTGGCAACTTCAGCAGCAGCTCCCACATCAACAATTTCCTAGACTTCAGCTTGTTTCTGTTCTTATCTTCCTTTATTTCTCTGCCCACTGGCCACTGCTTTCATTTCCAACCTCTGTTCCTGTCTCACTTGCCTCCCTCTGCATGATCTTGATGGTCCTGACACCTTCCAGACTTCTTTCTCTGATTGTGTGCATTTTTTCTCCCTCCAGTCCTAAACCAAGGTGTTCGCTGAGGTCTTCTCTGCATCTCTAATCCTCAGGTCAGGATGTATGACAAGCTGTATATTGGGCAAAAGCACGTCAACAGCCTTGGAAAGAACAAGGTACATTTGAATATATATATATATATATATATATATACATGAATTTATTGAAGTTTCATTGCATCAAAACATTAGCATTACCTAGGAAAACAAAAGCATACCTTATAATGTGTGGCCAACTGCAGTGTCCACTTTTGATTTCCCTAATTGTGGTTGAAGATAGTGCTACAATGTTTTGAGACAGCACACACACACACATACACACACACACACACACACACACACACACACCTTGTGTTAGCACATGTATCTAAAGTGTCATTTAATGTCATTGCTAACCCCCTAAACAGAAAATATTCATATGTACAGAACGACTGGAAAATGTGGTCCTTTAGAATCATTGGAGAATCAAGTATCACTATCACCATAACCAAACTCAAGTGAACTTACACACAACTGTGACCACAGATGGTACTAATGAGGCCTGACCGTACGGCAAGTGCTTCTCTAGAAGAGGAGATCATTTTTTTTTAAAGTGTTTTCTTACAAATTGAACACACACATACAGAGCCATAGGCTCCCGCAAACTGATTCACCTTCTGACTACAAATGTATTTAAGACACATGTTCTATTTACAAACATGAAGCTGTGTGTAGGTATATTTCCCACTGAAGTTAGTCTGAAAATAGCAACAAGTCTAGAGATTCTGACTTCAAGGAAGAGTCAGTCTATTGTCTCAAAAATGTATTTCTTTGGAGTCACAGTTGTAATTGGAAATATTTACACATGGTTCAAATAGTAATGTTTGGAGCAAAAACTTTTAAGTGGTGAAAACATAAAAGATAGCAAGGAAAATGCAGTATAATCTTGAGGTGAAAGGGTGGGTGCCTCAAAGGAATTTGGTGACTCAAAACATAATAGCACTGTCCCCAACCACAGCCAGGGGACTCAAAGTGAACACTGTAGTTGCCACATATTGTAAAGTGTGTTTTGATCCTCATTTAAAATGCAAGTATTTTCCTATATAACATTAATGTTATAGTGCAATATAACTTCAATAAAACCCATATATACATACACACACACACACATATATATATTTAAACGTGTGTGTGTGTGTGTGTGTGTGTGTGTGTGTGTGCGTGTGTGTGTTTAATCACTATAGAGATGCAGGAACCTGACTGAATGGAAAATTCCTGAGAAATAGCTCCAGGAAACATCTCATTGAATAAGTAATACTTAAGCCAATTTCCAAAGCAGTTTGAAAGTTAAAGAAGCAAGAAAGAGGGAAGTCTTGGATATGAGCAGTATTTTAAAAGCACAAACAGGCAAAGAAAACACTTGTTTGGCACATCAGCACAGCTGGTTTGAGGATCACAGTGGGAGGCAGGGCTGTGAGTCAGGGCAGTTGGGTGGAGAATTGAGAGGCAGGGGAGGTTTAATCTGTCTTGGTTCGAAAAGAGTCAATCAAGATGACCAAGTGCATTATTACAAGGCAAAACACAGTTGAACAATCAAAATCAGAAGATAAATTGAAAATTTACCTAATGCTTGGATAAAACTAGGTTTGTATGATATAACTAATCACTTAGTTATCTAAACTTACAAAGGAGTCTATCAACATGGTATTTGCCAAAGGACTTGATGGCAGGATTGACAAAGAAATTTTCAATAAGATGTAAGTATTTTAGTTAGCGTGACATCAACTTGGAAAAAATGTTGGACTCACATCTATGCTAAGCAAACCTTTGGAAGCACTAGCAGGCAGCAAAGATGTTATGTCCCTGACTACTTTATTAGCCAATGATTGTATTTAGTTACCTACCCCATATGTGTGTACATACATATATATTATATACACACATGCATATACACACACACACACACACACACATAATGAAAGGTGCAGGCAGGAATGAAGGCAAGCAGGGAGTTAGGCAGGAAGAAAGAGGAGGAAGCATCATTTTTATTTGATTTTTATTTGATTGTTTCCTCCCAGGTTCAGGACTCAAATCCAGGGGTATATGGCTTGCTCCTTTGAGGGTGAATGACCCAACTGCTGCTCCACTAGGATGGGCCCCAAAGAAATTTTTTTAAGAAGTATTTTTATTTTAGTTTAGTTTATTTTGTGGATTTGCCCTCCAACCCCAGTACACGAACTTGAGTCCTAGGGATGTATGTGGACTGTGCCCAATCACTACAGCAACTACTGTGCCAGGATCTAGAATAGATCCTTGGGTTTCAACTCTGAATAAAGCAGGCATAGCCTTAACCCTACAGTCTTTATGTTTACCAAGAGACTGCTATAGAAGAGGCTTTTTTTCTTTTAACTTTTCTCAGGGTATTCAACAACCTAATAAAATGGAATTTTTTTTCAAAATACAGAATTTTTAATATTCATTATTTTAGATTAAACTGTAACACAATGAGAAGAGAAAGCTTATACTATAACCTAGATGCATTCTTGCTCAAACAAAAAATAATACTCATGGTTATACTTTTCTAATTCAATCACAAATTCATTTCTTTCCACAGAATAACAAAGACATTGTGATAAAACAAAAACTTAATTATGACTGGATTTATTATTCATGTACATAACAAATTGTGAGTCATATGAGATTACTTTTTCAGAAGATTCTCCCCTCAAAGTCTGAATACCCTCACTCAACCATATAGCAAGGTAAAATTGTGATAATGTTTCCATAGAATGTAAGAAATTGTAACATGGCACAGAAATTTGAAAGTTGATTGGAAATATCAAAATGTGAATAATTTGAGACTGTTCATTTACATGTGACAAAAATTTCAGCATTAGTCACAAAACAAAGATCATTATTCATACATTTCATTGAAAATGTCTTCTCTGAATATTTCCATGGGAGTGTGAAAAAAACTAACCATTAAATCAGACACTGTTTCATCCACTACTAGGCAATTAAACAAGTCAACAAATCAAAAGTAAATGAACTCTCTGAAATTGTTGGCAAGAACAGCCTGACAACATGGCACCGTCTTATATTTGTTATTCTCACTTACTCCTTCTAAGAGGTTCCCTATATACAGCACTTGTCTTTAAAAATTATTTTATGAGAACGTGAATTATTTAATTTGTTTCCAAGAATAAAGGAACACCAAGACATAGAGGAAAAACTACAGACACACTTCAAAGACAGTGGGGGTCTGGTTCCAGGCCACTGCATTAACTCAAGTTTCACAATAAAGAGGGTGACATAATGAATTTTGTCCCAGTGCATATAAGCTGTCTGCAAAATACTGTAATCTATTAAGTGTTCGATATTATTATCATTTAGTATTATGTTTAAAAACATGTGCATACCTAATTAAAATCATACTTTATTGCTGAAAAATGCTAACCATCATCTGAACCTTAAGCACATCATATTTTTCTGATGGAGGATTTGCCTCTCTGTTGGTGGCTGCTGACCAGGGTGCTGGTTGCTGAAGGTTGGGGTGGAATGACATCTTCCGCATTGATCGCCTCTACCTTTCACAAAAGAATTCTCTTTATCATGTGCTGCTGTTGGATAGCATTGTACCCACAGTAGAATTCATTTCAAAATTAGAGCTAATCCTCTCAAACCCTGTTGCTGCTTTGTCACTTAAGTTTATAGAATATTCTATGTTGCCATTTCAACAATGTCCAGAGCTTTTTAAGCAGGAGTAGATTCCATCTCAAGAAAACAATTCTTTGTTCATTTATAAGAAGTAATTCCTCAGCCATTTTCATTCTTTTATGAGATTACAGCAATTCAGTTACATTTTCAGACTTCACTTTTAATTCTAGTTCTATTGCTATTTGTACCCCATCTGCAGTTACTTACTCCACTGAAGTCTTGAACCCCTCAAAATCATCCATGAGGGTTAGAAGCAATTTCTTTCAAACTCCAGTTCATATTGATTTTATTAAATTAATAAAGTATTTTTGTTAATATCACCTTGTGCATTTTAGGTTCCTGAATTTGCACCTCAGATTGTGGAAGGTTCTAGTGTCCCTTACCGCCATCTCATTTCCTCCAACCTGTCGTCAACCATGCATCTGGTAGCCACAGTCAGACATCTTGTGAAATTGGTTAAGAACTGTTGATTCATTTGTTTTGCTTACTTATATTCCACATAGGAGTGAATCCATCTTGTATTTCTCTTTCTTTTAGCTTATTTCACTTAGCATAATCCCTTCTAGTTTCATTCAGTTTGTTGCAAAAGACATGATTTCATCTTTTTAAACAGCTGCAGAGAATTCCATGGAAAAACAAACAAAACTATAATATATACAGAGAGAGAGAGAGAGAGAGAGAGAGAGAGAGAGAGAGAGAGAGAGAGAGAGAGCTCACAATTTCTTTATCCATTCATCTGTTGACAGGCATTAGGTTGTTTCCATGTCTTCTTGTCTATTGTGAGCTGTGCTGCCATGAACATTGGGGTGCATATATTGTTTCTTATTAGTGTTCTTGTTTTTTCCAGGTATACGCCTAGAAGTGAGATTGCTGAATCAAATGTAGTCAACTTTTTTTTGAGGAATCTCCATGATGTTTTCCAATGAGATTACACTTATTTACATACCCACAGTGCATGAGGGTTTCTTTTTCTTCACACTTCCAACACTTCTTTCCTTATTTTTTCTTAAAATTTTTTTATTTCAGTAACTTTGATTTTACACATTAAAATAAATTCATATGTATAGGTTCCCCATATGCACCATTTCCCTATTCCTAAGATATATGTCATCACATCCCTCCTTCCATCAAATCACCAGTCCAACACTTATTACTTCTGGTCTTTTTAATATAGACCATTCTCACTGGTGTGAATTGTTATCTCATTAAGGTTTTTATTTGCATTTCTCTGATGTTGAGTGATGTAGAATGTTTTTTTCATCTCTCTATAGGCCATCTGTTTGTCTTCCCTAGAAAGTTATTCAGCTCTTCTGCACAGTTTTCAAGTGGGTCATTTGCCTTTGTGTGGTGGAGGTATATGAGCACTTTATATATTTTGGAGATTATACTCTTGTCTGATATATGTTGTGGAATAGCTTCTCCCATTCAGTAAACTGCCTTTATGTTTTAGTGGTGGTTTCTTCACTGTATAGAAAATATTTATGGCTTGACCTCTTCCCACAAATCTCAGATACGCTTAATGACATGTAGAATGGTGAGAACTTCTCGGAATGTTTTCAATTTACTTTACTCGTATCTGTCAGAGGAATTACTATCTATGGCATTTATAGTTTTGTGTAATGTATTTATCAAATAATAAGATTCAAAAGTCAAAATGACTCCTTGATCCATAGGCTGCAGATTGGATGTTATGTTTTCAGGCATACAACAACATTAATATCCTTTTACATCTCCATCAGAGTCTGAGGGAAACAGATGCATTGCCAATGAGCATTTTATTTTTGAATATAATATTTTGAAAATAATATTTTTAATAATATTTTTTCTGAGCATTAAGTCTCAATAGGTAGATTAAAATATTCAGTAAAACATGTATGAATAGATGTGCTTTTCATCCATGACTTGTTTATCCATTTATAGAGCACAGGCAGAGCAGATTTAGCATAATTCTTAAGGGTCCTAGGATTTTTTAAATGGTAAATAAGCATTGGCTTCAACTTAAAGAGTCACCAGATGCATTAGCTCCTAATAAGAAAGTCAGTCTGTCCTCTGAAGCTTTCAGGGCAGGCACTGACTTCTCTCCAGTCATGAAAGTCTTAGACGACATCTTCTTCTAATATAATCACCTCATCTACATTGAAAATCTATTGTTTTGTGTAATTACCTTCATCAGTGATCTTAGATCTTCTAGATAACTTGCAGCAGCTTCTACCATCAGCACTTAAAGCTTCACTTTATACTTTTGTGTTTTAGAGACAGTTTCTTTCCTTAAATCTTTTAAGCCGAACTCTGCTAGACTCAAATGTTTCTTCTGTCACTTCCTTATATCAGTCTCTGCAGAACTGAAGAGAGTTAGGGGTTTTCTCTGGTTTAAGTTCGCATTGAAGGTAATATTATGGCTGGATTGACCATCCATCCAGACAACCAAAACTTTCTCTATATCGGCAATAAGGCCGTTTTACTTTCTTATCATTATGTGTTCACAGAGTATCACTTTTTAATTTTTAATATTTATTGAGGTAAAATTGATTTACAAAATAATATAAATAATGTAATATGTACAGATTCAACATCCCTCAGCTATATAGCATACCCTGCTCACCACCAAATTTCCAGAGAAAGAGAGAGAGAGGAATGGCTGGTTGGTGGAGCAGTCCAATCACATAAAATATAATTATTATGGTCACTGTTTCTTACATGGTCATGGCTTGTGACACACCCATTTACAATAGTAATGTCAAAGGTCATTAATCACAGATCAGCATAACAGATATTATAATAATGAAAAGTTTTGAAATACTGTGCAGTAAAATACTACTAAAAATATAAAAATACTACTAAAAATGCTACTAAAAATACTACTAAAATATTACACAGAGACACTAAGGAAATGTGAGCTATTGGAAAATGGCATTAAAGGGCTTGCTCAGTATAGGTTTGCCAACATACAATTTGTAAATAAAACGCAGTATCTGCAGAGCTCAGTAAAGGGAAGCAGAATAAAATGAGGCAAGCCTATATAGATATGTTGAACCCAATTTACTTCATTAGCTATTTTTAATTCAGCCCAATTATACATGGATGTGATAAATTCAATAACTAATCCAGGGGGTCATCTGTTGAGCATCACTTTCTCCTCAACACCTGCATGAATCCATCAGCCATTCCTTTCAGTTCTTTCCCAGTTTTTAATTCTGGCCCCATGCAGCCCATTTTCTACACAGCAGGCAGAGGAATCATTAAATCCACTTACTTAAAGGCTTCAATACTCTGCTGTGGCATTTAAAATAAAATCTGGCATGCCCTGGTGGCTCAGGCATTAAGTCTACAGCTCCAGTGTGGTCCATGTAAAGCCTAAGGACCTGAGTTTACCACCCAAGACTGGGAGAAGAATGAAAATGAGAAACTACGTAAAATAAGCTTCTTCCTCCTCTTCCTTCCTTCCATCCAGCTGGCCTGACTGCTTGCCTTCATTATGACTTGCTTACTTCTTGTTTAAAAAAAAATTAGAAATTAAATATAAAATACACTTCCTGACATTGTCTGTTCACTCGTTAATCTCATGTGTACTATGACCCCTACCCCTCCTCCTGCCCTCCACAGTAGTTTACTCTGCCTGAAGGCCTTAACGGTTTTGTTCTTTCTTTGCCCAAATGGCATCTTGTTCCACAACTCTTAGTTCCACTGTATCCTTCTAGTTTTTCGAATGCTTTTTGACCACACCCTCTCACTTCCCCACCATTGTATTCTCATCATACTTCACTTCCATTATGGAACCTATTTTCTGAACTATCCTGTTCAATTGTTAAATTATTTGCCAACTGTCTATCTCTCTCTCACTAGACTATAAGCTCAGAGAAAGGTTTTTTCTGTTTTAGTCACAGGCATATTAGTGCCTAAAATGTAGTTTGGTGCATGCTGGGCACTCAGTAAAGAAATATTGCTTTAAAGAGATAAATCTCCAGACAGCATAATAATTTTTCCCATTAATAATAATCAGGAAGAAATTTTAGCATGACTTGATCATGGAGTAGAATGAATAATCAACACATTTTTTAAAAATTAAACACATAATAGTAAAGACATATTGTACATTGAACTTTGCCACCAAATAACCTGGGTTAAAAGTCTTGTTTTCTCTGCTATTCTGTGTATGAGGATGGGCTGGAAAATTCTGAAATGCTCCATATTCTATCCCTGATGATATCTTGTCCGCTGAGGGCCTCAACTATCATCCATTTCTTAACAGAGTCACCTTAAATATTTTTCTTATTTCATGCTCTAGCTGCCCAAATACTTCATCATTCTTCAAAGTGAGACCCTCTTCCTCTGTCCCTTATCTGTCAGGCTGGTAGCCTTCAAGGAATTCTCTTTGCTGTATTCCTCTATCTTCTGTATTTCTTACATTCTCTTCAACATGCACCATGACAAAATCCTTCAAATCTGCCTCAACATTTCTATAAATACTAGATCAGACATCCTTCATTGCTTGTATAAACTATGCTAAACTTTTGTAATTGGTCCTCCTTAGTATAAACAGAATAATTAATTCCCTCCCTCTGATTCATCTGTCTCTAAATCATTCATTTCATTCCTCACCTCAAAACCTTTCAGGTTACCCCTGACTAGAGAAAGAAACTCCAATTTCTTATTGTAATGAGTGTACACCATGAAATGCTTCTGATTGATATTTCTAGTTTATAGTCCTCAACCACCTCTTTTCCTCCCACAATTCTTTTCATGAGAACTCTTCGTGACCCAACATTCTACAAATGATTTTTTCTGGGTTTTTTTTTTTTTTTTTTTTTTTTTTTTTTTTTTTTTTTTTTTTTTTTTTTTTTTTTTTTTTTTTTTTTTTTTTTTTTTTTTTTTTTTTTTTTTTTTTCAGTATTTGTTCTCAATATTATGTCTGCCTAGTATGCCCTTTCCATGATACCTGTGTTCTGGGGACTTAATACATATTAATTTGTTGAATAAATAAATCTTTATCTTTCTTTCATGGTGAAGCCTATGGCAATTTCTCTACGAAATCTTCCCCAACTTCTCCATTCAGATTATTCTCTCCTTCCTATAATAGTCTATGGTACTTAATAGTTCTAATTTAGTATACTGAGAACACTCTGCTTTCTAGTATAACAGTTAGGTCTATATCTGTTTTCCCATGAAGTTGAAATTTTCTTTATGGCCAGAACTATTATTAACCCAGTAAGCATTTTTTTTTTTTTTTATAGAAACACTCAACTGAACTGAAGGTAATTGTTGAAACTAGTATGAGGATAAAGTTTTTGTGGCAATGGTGGTGTTAAAGATATGAGAGATGAGGAGAGGACGGTTATATAGGTGATAGTGGTGGTAGGAATTTGTCCTAATATTATCCTAAATGATGTGAAAACATTTCATACTGCGAATTTCTAAAAATCATTCTGCTGCAATGAACATTTCATCATAACATTATATAGATTTAAGGGATGTATCAATGCAAATCAATATCTGTTTACAAATCAATAAGTTTACCACCTCTGGTCCAATTCTATTTTTGATTTTTGGGTATTTAAAATTTTAATGAATTCAAGTACAGATACCAAGAAGTTCTTAAACAATTAACAGAGGTTATATAATTATTCCAGTCATCAACATTAATACCTAAAATGTTTGGTTGAAGCATTCAACAGGAGTCAGGAGCAATTAATCTAATAATGACCTAAAATCCAAATCACACAGACTTCCTTTCAATAACTATGATCCAAACACTTTTCAAAGAGTTGGTTAATATCCAGGATCAGTAGAGAAGAAAACTGTGAAACAGATATTCTAGCAGAACATCCATTCCTACACTCAGATGAAAATCTCTAGTCCTGTTTTGCAGTCAGCATAAATCTAACCTTATGCAGCTATGTAATTTTTAAATAAACATGCCCATATCATATTTTATTAATAGATAATTTAGCATCTTAAATCAATGCTTATACTGTAAATGGCTATATATTAATATAGAATATAAAACTGTAGTGGACACTTCTGAAAACTTCACATTTTATTTCTGAAAGAGGATATATCCTTCTGTTCAGAGAAATGCACTTTCTCTGATAACTTTAGCACCTTTTGAAATTTTGGGAAAAGTAGGGAAGATTACCAATGGTGTTTAAAGAAACTCTGCCTTATTCTATAGGTACCAGAAAATATCTTTTGATTTAGTTAAAATGAGTACTGAACAAAAATGGCAAAGTTCTTTCATGTGGCAAATTGATCTTAAAGGAATTAAATTTTACAGGGGCAATTTGTTTTCCTTTATTTTACCACCACATCAGTTGTCAAGTAAATCAAAACAAGAGCCAGGAAAACACAGAGATCAAAAAAAAAAAAAAAAAGGTGCAAAGCTGCAGACTGCTGAGGAAATTCAGAATAGCACTAGAGAGAAGCCCAGGAATAATTTGCACTTATATTTTTCCCTCTCAATTTTTGCTTAAATCAAAAATCAAAAGTAGTTTTCAGTCAGCTGAATTTGCCTTGTGAAAAAAATATTATGGTCATGACTTTAATATGCCTTTCACCCTGCTGCTAAACCAAACCTATGAGCTTTTAACTGGAATGCCTTCCAATCAAAAAAATTTTAGATACTTATGGGAAGAATGTGAAACTATTAAAACATCTATTCAAGTGACACTAAATTTGGATATATAATGAGGATAGGTAGAAGCAAAGATAGGAAAAAGAAAGAAATACTTTTTCAGATCAAAATAACTAGAATTATTTAGCTGATAGAAAAATGCTCAAAATGTAATGTAATGATGTGGAGAGAAAACATTATACAATACTCTATAAGTGAAGCTGAAGTCAATTACAAGAAAAATCAAAATCAGCTTTATTTTCTAGCTAACGTCTTGAGAGGCTATATGGATGCATGTTATTATCAGCTGGTTAGTAGAAATATTATAAACTATCATTTTAATAAGCTTAAGAAATAGAAGAATCTGGAACTTCATGGAAATACAGTGAAATTTTATAATAGATTAATATGTATTTAAGAAAATTTATGGTTTATGAAGCTATAGCCAAGAGAATTAATGATTTGTTGGAGAGAATATACATCTATTGCTCTTTAGACTGTGGTAAATTGACATTTATTCATTTCATTTGATCTGTGTATATAGTCATACTGAATAATTCAAGCTTTTTATATTGGTAAAACTGACATACACATCTCTATCATGTTTTTATCTTCAGAATTATAATACTATTTTAACTTCTCCCTGGTGACCTAAAAAAAAAAACTAATTTTTGAGCCATTCCATAACAAAAAAGAGTAAGATGGTTTATAGAGGTTCATCTGTACTAAATTCCCATCATAGGTTACTTTGCTACCATATAAAGTACATTGTGAACCTGTCTTCAAATCTTACTCCTTCTAGGCAAAACATTAATCTCTCTAAGCTTACTTCTTTAACTGTACAAGGTGAGGGGGATGCTTCATTGGGTAAGATAGTTGGGAGAAGTAAATGAAATAACATACATGAACAACTGCCATTGAAATTTCCACAGAGTAGTCATTTAAAAAAATATTATCCACCCCACCCCTCCTTTATTATTTTGTCATGGGTCTTTTTAGATGAGGATGTAAAGCAAAAATATACTGCTCAGGCTTGTAAATAGAACACCCTCAAAAGAAAAACGAGACCATATTGCATATTTTGAAGAATTTCAGTACTTTCTTCTTACGAAATCTTGGCATTTACAGGTAAATCATCAGAAAGTTTAATATGGCATCACTCTATGCATAAGCCATAGTTGTCACCACCAAATAAAATGTCTCTGTATCAAGCATCTGGCACTCCTGAAAATGCCATTATGATTGGAAATTATTTCCAGATTTGGCAAAACACATGTCAGTGTCCAGGTCTGCATGTAAACCTCTCTCTCAATACAATTTAATGGCAGGAGTCTCCACTTTCTTCTATACTATTTAGGTAGAGCACTAATTTTTCCCAGCAACTAGCAGCATTTCCTTTCAACTCTCAAAATTCTACCTGTGGCTGCATACTGAGAACCAGAACACAAAACTTACTGGCAATTTATCTCCAGTATCTGATAGCCACCCATACATGACTGCTCCCTATTTTGAAGAGTTTTGCACTAGGGATTTCCAAGACAAGATATTTAAACCTCTCTTTAAAAGTCAATGTTGATGGCTCTACAAGGACACATGACACCTTAAGGACATAGAGATTTTTCCTAAGAGCATGCTGACAACTGGGGTGGGATTTTCAGTGGATGGCATTTTCACACAATGAATGATTCAAAGCTCATATCAGATCATGGTCATCAATACAGCTATTAGTATCAGTGGGAAAAGTAAAATGTAGAGAGAAATGTGGCAACAGGCATGTGGAAAAATACAGTTTCTCCCAAGTTCCTTTATTCGCCAATAAAAATATTTCTAGGATGCAATTCTTGAGTGGAATTACAATAATAAATACTTCTAGCTCAGAGTCCTTTTCATGAGCTAGACAGAAAGGACTGCAAGGTTTCAAAGGATTCTTCTTCACTAAAGACTATGTCTTCTAAATTCCACTCCTTCCTCTCAAACGAGAGATAGACATTTTCTGGGTAGAGATCATATGAGAAGAACAATGATGGGGAGGGGTTGAGAGCAAGAGCATACATGGAAAGGAAAGAGTCATGCATAAAATACAGAGTTTCAGAGGATGAAGAAGAGTTCAATATTTTTAGAAATAGGGTTCATGGTGGGAAATGTGTTGATTTCCCATTGCCACTGGAACAAAGTATCACAAACTAATGACTTAAAACAGCACAAGTATATTCTACAGTTCTGGGGGTCAGAAGTTCAAAATTAGTCTTGCAGAGCTAAAATTAGGGTGTCAACAGGCTTGGTTCCTTCTGGAGATGCAAGGGGGAAATCCATTCTTTCCCTCTCTCAGATAGCAATATTCCTTGGCTTGTGGATATACCACACCAATTTCTACCTCTGTTGTCAAATTGCCTTCGTCCATTGCTTACCTTCTTGCTTCTCTCTTATAAAGTCTCCTACGATTATATTTAAAGTCCACCTAGATAACTGAAGATCATCTCATCTCAGATCCTGAAATTAATCACATCTGCAAAGTCCCTTTTACTATAAAAGGTAATGGATTCACTGGTAATAGGAATTAAAATGTGGCTGTCATTTGGGGGTCATTATTCAGCCTTCCATAGGAGGTAATAAAATTTATGATAATATCTATCATTACTGTGTAATTTCCCACACTAGGCATTTTATATGCATTATAGAGCCATAACTCTCTGCCACTCTATCTTTCACAAGATGGGAATAATTAAGGGTGATATTTAAAATACTTTAATGATGTACATGAGGGCACAGGGTAATCATACTGGATTCCAGACATAGTCGTGAAGCCATCACTACCGTATAACTCTTTGTCTGCTAGGTTGAGAGAGTTCTATATGCGGTCCCAGGAAAACAGGCTGGAAGGCTACACATATGGGTACACATGTAGGCTAGAGACACTACACATGCGCGTGCATACTGATAGGATATCAACTGTGGTCGTGAGTTGCTAAGCTCTTGTTAGAGGCCAGCCTCTGCTAGGTAGTCTGCATACATTATCATATTCAATGCCTACTTTAACCTTTTGGAGATGGATTATCTCTGCTTTACAGATGAAGAAAGGAAGACTCAGAGAAGTTAAATGACTTGCTCCTGTCACACAGAGTAACTGTAAGAAAGAATCAAACTTTGTGTGATTGTAACCCCCTTTTCCTTCCATCAGGTTGTAATGAGTCTGTTTCAAAAATATAAATCAATAATACCATCTAGAGATACTGAATGATCGAATCTATAAAATAATTTAGATACTGGGCTGTGAAAATAAGAGAGTGGGCCCGTCTTCAATGACAGATGCCAGGGAAGTCACCTCTTATGCCCATCAGAGAGGGGTCAGTTGTCGTATCAAATGACAAAGTTATTTCTTGGGGATCATAAAGGCTCTTTCTAGAAATTGCATTGCCAAAGGAATCTGAGATACCAGGTGAGTCTCCCATCCGGGACTTGGCACAGAAAGTTTTTAGTTCTCTAACCTCTCGACTGCTGACTTTCCTGCTAGTGCCACTGTAACATTCCCAACTCAGTCAAACTGTCATGTTTGAAGCTATATAAGAGTAAAATTAATTTCACTCTTTTCAGTTTGCTAAGGCCTACTGAATTTAACAGCCATCAAATAGATAAGACAATTACTGATGAGTTTCAAAATAAAGTTTGGCTGAAAATATTACAGTTATCATCCCTCATTATCAGTTGGAAATATATTCAGTTTTTGGTTGACATGAAACAAATAAATTTATTTATGTGAACCTGACAGATTTTTTTTGTTAGTTTTCTGGGATTTTTTTTTTTTTTTTTTTTTGAGAAATCAATTGCAAATTCAAAAAAGAAAAAAAAAAGCCCCAAAATATTTCAAATAATGTGCGATTTACTGTTGAATCCAGACACAAATGTCCTCTGATGGGCACACAAGCCCTATATAGACACATAATACACAGTAGTGTAAAAACCCACCAATTAGTGCTTCAAGTTATTATAAGGAGAAGTTTTTTATTTTCAGCTACATCTAGTCACTTGACAGATGGTAATTCCCATGTTAAGGGAGAAAAAAGTTGTTAGCTCATTAACAGTTGAAACATCAGGACTCAAGCAGGATAGCTGATGAGATAGTGAAAAGGCTTAACAGCTAGGTCAGCTGGATTGCAGTCCATGTACATCTCAAGGACTGGGTTTGGCGCCCGGGACCAGCGGAACAACCAAGATGAATGATTAAATAAAACGAATAAAAACGTGTCTTCAAAATAAATTTACCAAGGTCATAAAATGAATGATAAAAGAGACATGCAGCACGTTATGGGAGCATGTAATCGTAAATCTATTTATGTACAGTATTTTTCAGATGAAGTCAAAATCGGCATGGAATTATGGAACATAAATCACCGGTTTTTACTTTGACACTGCAATTTTCAAAGTCATTTAAATGACACTGAAAGATCTCAGGATGACTACTTTGTTTTAAAAAGATTACTAGCAAACTGAAAGGAAGTATCAAAATAAAATCTTATATCAAAATATAAATATAATCAAAGTGAAATAGAATTAATGTACTTAAATCATCACCTTGAGGATTTGGGGGAAAAACTAGTTAGTTCCACTTTTATTTTTATGAGTCACATCTATTTTATTTTTTTTAATCTCAGATAAAACAGTTTCTCATTATCCATACTGGAAATCTATATCTAATATGACTGTGGCTCTGAGCCAAGTATTTCAGCTTAATCCATACCAAATAATCATTTGTAACTTAATTTTGATAATCTATACCTGTAAAGCTATTAGTAGGAAGATTTCCAGGGGTATCAAAAACCCATAGATGTCTTTCCCTCAGCAGTAAAATTGTAACAGCCACCACAAGAGACTTCTGCTATTGAGTTGTAGCTCCTTTCATTCTCTTCTGCATGACGACAACTAAACAGAGCCCAATGCAACATGATGGCTTTCAGACTGCCCCACTTAACCTTCTTGAGCATACTGTTTGCTGCAGAAAATAAATTCTCATTACAAGTACTATATTTTTGTCATGCACTTAGAAATATATTTTTGAATGCCAAATCTCAACTATTTACCAAACTGGAAACATTTCCTCTCTCAAACTGCCTAATTGTCTTTATTTCTTGAGGCAAAGTTCTCTGTTTCACAAGTACAAGAACACTGGATTATCCTCCTTGTGGATTACGAGCCACAAGTTTCATATTTTATTACAATTTATTACAAAGTCCATTTTTTTTTTAATTTTCAGGTTTTCTAATACAAAGACACAGCTCACCACAAACACAAAAAGCAAGTCTCTTTTTTTGTTTGTTTGTTTCGTGTGTGTTGCTGCTGTACAGGAGACGATGGTGCCATCATGTCACCGGAAGGGTGTGAGCTGCCGCGTAGTTGTCCCCAGTAGAGCGGGACTCTGTGATCACCTGTCTACTCGCTCACCAATTTCATTTGTTACTAGAGGTAAATGTCAGTGAACCTGCTCACTGGTGTATATTCCACCTTTAGTCACAGAATGAGATGGTCCTAATTAAAACTAAGTATACTTACATTTCATGTCTTTTTTTACACAATAACTTGACCAAACAAATAAGTCAACGTTCACTTTGGTTACACTCAGTGAGCACTCAAAGTTGCACTCCTTGTGAAAAGGCCATTTCGTGGCCTTTAGATTTGCATTTTTCGTATGAAATGAAACATTAAAAATAAAATTAATTAATATCTAAGAGTATAGTTGATACTAGGTTGTTTATATACACATAAGATCATTACATTATAATAAACTACTTTTCTACAATGCTAGAGTCAATCCCTAAGTAAAATGCTACATAATAAACATTGTTATTAACTCTTTTATTATCTTAACTGTACATTATTATACCATCTACTACAAGACTGTGAGGCAATATTTTATTTTTGAAATTTTATTGAAGAAACATTTTCATTACAACATTATATAAGTTGATGGTGTACATTATATCCTAAATAAGCATCTGTATCTAATATATTAGATTTACCACCAACAGTCCAATTCTATCTTTCCCCATACAATTGATCTCTTTTTCAAAAATGAGTTCTTTGCTTTTCTCAGATTCCTACTTACAATTAAATGAACCTTCTTTCATATCTATGTTAAGGGGAAAAATACCTTCTCGCTAGGAAGTGGAACCGTTTAATTATTTTAGCTGATTAAAACAAAAGCTCAGGGAAGGCTCACTGCTCTGATTAGTAAGTTCAGTTTTATAATTCACCTACCATGACTAGCTCTTTCAAAAACACCAATCATTAAGTTAAAGATTACTCTGAATTTTTATTTTGAGAGGTAATCATTCCATGGATAGAAACTCTAGGATTGTGAGATTGACAGATGGTATCTATATCCCTCTGATTGAAAAGTAAAAATGTTGGTCAGCATTCGTGCATCTGGCTTATTTCTTCAAAGATTTGTATATCTATAATTACAGTTCTACACAATACTCTTGTGATACTGTTACTCAGAGCCTCCATTTCCCTTGTGATGGGGGAATGGTCACTACTTGTCACAGCTCAGTCACCTTCTGAGAGAGTCCTGATAAAGAACATTTAAGATAATGGTGGCAACAAGACACCTTTTGTGGCTGGCCAGGGCAATGTTAGAAGCTCGTTTCTTGCTGGACACTTTTAACAGCAACATGTGAAAGTAACTGAAAAATAAACTAACAGATAATGAGTAAGTCCCCATTTTCCTTTTCAGTTTAATATTCTCTCTTAAATAAGCATAGTTTGCTTCTTATCAAGTGCTTTTCTCTTTCCTGGTTATTTCTACCTGCAGGAAATAAACCAAACTCTGAGGAGAAGGCATGAGATGGAACACTTAAAGCATTCTTAGGAAATTCCAGTCTAGCTCTGATCATAAAGTGTCCAGAATGCTTAAATAGTCAAAGTGAGACCAAGAAACAACTCGACTTATAAAAAGAGATAATAAAAGAGATCATAATCAAAATTAAGAAGTGGGAGAAAAGGGTGAACCCTTCAGGACATCACAAAGAACAATGGAATCAGCAAATATGGTCATATATCCAAAATGTACATGACTCAGTTTTCCTGGAAGATTTACAGCACCTGGAGGACAGGGACCAGATGGCCCAGCTTTTGATTTAGCAGGATTTTATTATAATGCGTTAGAGTGCAAATATGTGTTCCATTTAATCTAATATCTGACAGAAATATAGTATAAATCACAAAGAATAAAAATCTTATTAGTTTACAAGTGAAGTTTCTATTAGCATATAGGTAGCTCCCTTTCCTGTCTCATAGAAGCTCCAAACTTCCAGCATCAATAATAAATTTGCATAGGAGTTGGGCAGAGGAGGAAAAAGAGGGAGTCAGTGTGGCTAATGTCTAAAGCACACACACAACACTATGGCTGATTTTCTCACAGCTTTCTTCAAACCAAAGATAAACAATTATAAAAATTGGTTTAGGACAACTCAGGTCATTCTCCTATCAGCATTAAACAGATAAATTACACATGTAATATTTTTTACATATAATAAATTATAACATCATTATATCATTTCCTCCTTCACTTTCATATTACTACCTCTTTTAGTTTTACTCTATCTTACACTTAGGACAAAGCATTCCACATTTTTAACATTAAATACATGATTTACACATGTATTACACATATAGTAGTAATAGGCCCCATGCCTTGTTCTCAGAATGCTGGTATATTATCTCACTTCATCCACATAATAATTCTATATCAACAGGAGATAAGAAAATTGAAATAGCGTGAAGTTAAGTGACTTTGTAAGTGGCAGAGCCAAGTGCTGTTAGCCCTGGCCATCTTTGTCTTGTACATCACAGGGAGATGGTGGTGGCAGAAAGAAGCAAAATCACAAACAAGGAGGAATAAATAGAGGAAAGAAAAAGCTTAAGAGAAAAACCAAGGGTTCCATGTAATGAAAAAAACTAAAGTCTTTTCACAGAATTGGAAATGATCAGATATTGGGAAGACAAAAGGTTAAAGAAAAAAAAAAAAAGAGAAGCAAGGAAGGAAGAATAGTGGAGACAACATATAGATATTAGTAAAAAGATGAAGTCGCCTGATTTCTGTGTCCCTGCTATACCATTTTCCTAATGGAATTGTAGGGAAATGAGAAGCCTTTCAGTAACTGCTCATTGCCTTTTATCTCATCTGAGCATGAAACTTGGGTAACTGCCACATCAAGAAACTCATAAAAGAAACTACCAATTTACGTATGAATCACAGTCCCACTTCCAGTCTCGAAAATTGCCTGATTTCTTCATTGTAAGTAAGATATCTCGTCTTCCTTGAATGAACCCATCACAGTTCAAAATACAAAAGACCAATGGCCTGCATTAAACATCTTTTCCAAATGAGGCTTATAGGCTGTACTGAGAATCAGAAGCACCAACCCCCAAACTGAAGTGTGTGCTAAGATTCTTCTCAGATAGCTGTTATATTGCGAATGACAGGGAAGGAGGGGAAGCAGCGGTAGCAGTGCAATCTGTCAAAAAAGTATGGCCAACCGCAGAGATAAACTTTTGTGCTAAATAAATTTCCAGTGAAAGAGAGTGTTGTGGGGTGAGGCTGGGAAGGAGGTTGTAAATGATCTTGTGCAATGTAACTTGTTTTTAAGTGCCTGAGTTTCCATATCTTTAAAACAAAGTGCCCTTTTCAGCTTTTATAATCTATGATGTTTTGTTTACTGTTACCTTTGTTGATCACCATTTTGCACAGACAAGCTAGCATGTACACACATACATGAAAACACACATGCACGCTCACAATGGTCTAGCTTGATATTAAGGCTTTCTATCTCTAGGTAGAACCACTGATTTCATTCAGCCTAAGGGTTTCTCTAACCTAATGATTTTCTCTGGATAGCACATTCAATATCTTCCAATACGTAATAATATCATCTGAAAGGAAATTTCTCACATATATAAACAATTGTTTTAGAATTGGGATTTAAACTCTATTTTGAGGTGAATGAAAATAGTGAGTTCTTCTGTGACTTTGATAAGTCATTGAATGCCAGTTATATTTGATGACACTGAAGTCTCTGCACAGAAGAAACTGGAAAGTATGAGACATTTAGATGGTAAAGTAAAAGTTACATCAAGCCAGGGTTTTCAATGAAGATATTATATAAAAAGGAACTAAAGGCCAGCAATCAATCCAGCAAACATTGGTAGGTTTAAAAATTGAGAAATAACAAAATAGAAGTATTAGGATGTGCTTATCTTCACATAAAGTAATATAGGTCACCTGCAGTGAGGTATTTGAAGGTTCATATACCTTAGAGGCCTAAATATGCTAGTAGCATTTAGTCATAAAAAAATAAAATATATAAAAGAGTGCCTCGGAATGAATAAAATATGGCAGTAAACGTTCAAGATGAAATTGAGGCTGTAAGCAGGAGACTATTTCCTGCCTCCTTCCACTGAGAACATCAGTGGAAGGGCACCTCTTCTTTCATCTGTTTATTGAAATTTAGTTTTCTCTAGATTCCAGCCTACCTCTGTCTCATGAAATAATATCACTTACACATTTCACATCAATTCATATCTGACGAATTCTAAATACGTATCTCCAGCTATGACTTACAAACCTCAGTGGCTGTAAATCTCAGCAACACATGTAGAATTCAAGGGCAATGCGTTCAAATTTTCTTACTATCTTACGTCCTCCTAGCCCTTTCTCTCTCTTGATTCTATTCAAGAAAACAAGTCAGAAATATGGAAGCCATTCCTGATTCCTCTTTTAGTCTTAGGATGCAAAATAAGTCATGCTTATTTGTACTTTCTAATTTTTTAAATCTAATTTAGCTTTTCTCTATTCTTATTATCTTTATAAAGACCTGTTTTATACTTACATAGGCTTATATACTTTATAAAAATTTAATTTCTTACCTGGTATTAAAACAACAGTTTAATTGGGTTTTATTTATCATTTAAATATTCTTATTTAGTCAAGAATGATTTTTTTTAAAAGACAAATTATATCAATTTCCCTCCCTTTCTTTTGGTGGCTTCCAAGGCCTTTCCTACCCTTAGAATCATATATGAGATAATTCCCACCTGACCTGATTCCCTTCAGTCAATTCCCCCCAATTTCATCTTCCCATACTAATGATACATCCATAATTTCAATATGGATTTTCTGATCAAACAAATATATGCTCCCCTTCTTTAAACCTTTCCATATCAATCTGAATAAACCTCTGACATTTTTTAATGCTCAGCTTCAGCAATACCTCTTTTCAGAAGCCTTTCCTCCTTCACTTTCATATTACTACCTCTTTTAGTGCTTTTCTGTCCTGTGTTACTCTATCTTACACCTAGGACAAAGCATTCCACTTTTTATTATTATTGAAGTAACATTGATTACTTCAGGTTTCAGGTGTATAATATTATAGCTCAACGTGTGTACGTGATATTATGATTGCCACCAATAGTAAAATCCCATTCACCATCAACAATTGATCCCTTTACCCAACTTGCCCAGACTCCCTGAAATGCTCTTTCTATGTTTAAGAAATTTCTGTCCTGGTCTTTCCTATTGATCTTTGAGGTCAGGGATTATGTATTATTTATTTGCACAGTGCCAAGCACTCCATAAATATTGAGTGAAATAACTAATGAATAGAAGCACTAAGATACTGGATTATTATCTCTAATGCTTTGTTAATTTTTGAATGTATTTAAATGAGATTGATTTAAATACTTATAACTGAAGCCACTTTTCATGTGAAGGAAATAGATGTCATATCAGAGACAAGTTATGTAATTTCTGTCTCTAGATTTGGAACACAATATTACAACTGACTGTAATCATGTTAATAGGAAGAAGAGTTTAACCTTGATTATATACAGAAGGGAGGATAGTTCCCTAAGCTATACAGAACATGTTTGTGTGAAATATAACTGTTCTTTTGGAGAGATTCTCTCAGTCTGTAGCCTTATATCCTCCATGTAAAGTATATAAAATGACAAGAATGTACACTATGATTGATTCTCAATTTAACCAAAATCATGGAAAAACAAAGTATCCCAAATAGATGTTTAAAGGACTCTTTTAAAAAGATGAGATTTTAAAGGTCCCTGCATATATCACACATTACTAAGTATACTGATCTTTATTACTTTCACTCCTGTCCTCAGAATCATCAAAACATCCTGAGCGTAATTAAAAAAAAAGTATACTAAACTAGAGATTTTCTTGGATTTTTGTATTTTGATCAGTTGATTTTATATTGTGCTAATAGAATACAATTCTACAAGCAGATTCTCAAACCAAAAAAAAAACAAAAAAACAGAAAACATAATGAAAGAAAAAGAAAAATGAAAGAAATTAAAGCATCCAGAGTTAAATAATAACATCCCCTTAAAATTATTTACACCTTACAAAATCATCCCCTTTTTATTTTGGAGTTTAGCAGTTACTGTGATATTGTCTAGTCAAATTTATGTATGTATGTATGTATGTATGTATGTATGTATAAACATACAAAAGAAAGTAATAAAGAATAAATAAATAATAAAGAAAGAAAGAATATGTGATCTATGCTCTTAAGTAGTCTCCTGGGGGAAGAAAAGATGAAATAAACTTAAGAACTGCTAAAGTGTATTTCCACAAGACTCTTTTTAATGGAATGAAGCTAAGTGAGAACTGATAAAAGAAAGATCATGAAAGTTCAACACTCCCACAATCACATCTGCAAGTTTACTATTAAAACACAATAAAAGTCAGTTTATATATTGCCAACCTTTTGATTCCCTTGTAAGACTTTAGAAAGAAAGCATACAGAAATATTGCCTTATAAGACAGGTGTCATGTGAAAATCCTCCATTTAAAAAAAAAACTTCCAAAATCCTAGTTATTTATTGCTCTAGAAGCCAGAATAGTTATATTTATTCAAACTTTTATAACATACATATTCACACACACATATAGACACACACACACTTTTTGAAAGTTATCTCCTATAACATTCTTTCTAGCTTTTTTTTGAAAACTAGAAACATGAATAAAATGAAAAGTTCTATTTTGCCATTATTTAATATATTTTTCCAATAAAAATGTGTTTCTTCTATTTGCATGATACTGTAATGGCAGGTGAATGGAATTACCATTTGGAAAAGGCCATAAAACATTGAAAGCTTTACTAAGATTCACCTACTTTTGTGTTGTTGGCATCTGAGAACATGACTGGTAATTATCTGTGATCTTTGTATTCCTTGATTCCACCAACTTTAACAATGACTGTAAACTTCTAATTATTTTTATTATATACTGTCCTGTGTGAAACACCTAGAATGGTTTGTTTCCCTGACTAGCATGACCACAGTTGTTTGTTACCTCTCCCATTTCAGATGCCACTAAAAGTGAGGAAAGTATAAAACCTTAATGGTAGGAAGGGTCTTCTCGAGAAGAGTCATCAGAACACAGAAGATTTTAACAAACTGATAGGAGTCAAAGCTGATAAAGACATGATAACTAGTGAAATCTAGTAGAATAAACCATAATCTACAGTGTCGAGAAGGTATACAAATGAGGGAGAATTTGCCATGAATAACCAAAAACACTTAAAATTCCCAAACATCAATTATAATAAAGTCAGGAGAGAACAGGGGCAACTTGGAAGAACTGACAACAGGAGTGTTAATTCTAAGTCTCTTTAGATACCAGTCACTGTCTACCTCTGTAGAAAAGCAGACACCAAGGAGTCCTCTCTGCCATAAGGAAATATATGAGAACTCTTCACTTAAAAAAAAAAAAAAAGGACTCCCTATTAAAGTAAGTAAATATGTGAAAATAGTAATGATTGCAGACATAAAACCTCCACAATCTGGTATGTTCATATCTCTGAGTAAAATTGTCAATTCACAGGCCCAAGTTCCTAAAGCAAAGTGCAATCAGAGCCCAATCTACTTTTAGTCCCTCAAACTTGAATGAAAAGATAATCATGGTTAGACATCTCAAAAAAAAAGCCTGCCTTGAAAGAGAGTCCAAAATACACAATCAAAAAAGATAACATGACCCAAAATGAAGCAAAGTGTTTGGAGAAGAAAATTAACTAATACTTCTAATTACTATCCTAAGATTTAAGAAAATATTGTTTCATTAAAACAAGATGTCAAGATAATATAATATTCAGAGAATGAAAAGGAGGAAACACAAATCACAAACAGGATTGCTAAAAGATTTCAATGGAAAGTTTAAAATATAAATAAGTTCCTAGAAAACAGAATTAAAAAAAAAAAGAGGAACAAAAAATGATAGGAAAGATGAGACCAGGCAGATCACCTAAAAGATCCTACATTCATTCAATTCTCCTATCGCAACTCTTATTCCTAGAATAAGAGACTCAAAATTAGTGATGACAAATTTTTAAAGAAATACTATGTAAGAAAATTTTCCAGGAATTAAGGATTCAAATTTGAAGACTGGAAAGTCCCACAGTAGTGGGCAGAGGTACATCAAGAAGCTAAAGCTACCATAGCTGTTGCAAGAAAAAAATACATCAGCTACACAGAGGAAGCCATTTTGTCATACTGAAGGCCATGGCAAGCACTGCTTTTATTCTGCAATCTGCAATCATTTCATTTATTCTTGCCAGTCTAATTTCAACCTATATCTCTGATTGCCGAATTTGTATCTCCAGTTGCAACTGCATACCTGAAAGCTTCCAAGTCTGCTCTACTGCATATCCGGCAGGAACTTCAAATGCATCTGATTCAAATTCAACTTACCATCTACTCCCATAGACTAGCTCTTCCACCTGTTTCTTTATTTCTCGTTTCTTTTTTCTCCTTGATGATACTACCTTCTCGTCAGCTAAAATCAGCCTAGGTAACTGGGAAACATCATTCACTCTTCTTTCTCTTTCTCACTGCCATATACAGCCACTGAGTTGTGCCATTTTTTTTTAATCAAATCTGTTTTCTCTTTTTCATTCTTATTAACTTTATGAAGATTCATATAAAGTTGTAGTTATCAAAGGGAGTATTCGCAAAGCACTACAGAAATATTTTATGAAGCCGAATAGACGCCAAATTGGTCCGTGTGTGTGTGTTTGTGTGTGTGTGTATACACACACATTTTATGTATATATATAGATACATATCTATCTATATATATATATATATATGGAAACTTACCAGAATAACAAGGAAATCGTATAGTAAAGGTAGCATTTCAAGTAAATGATGAAACTATAACAATTTCAATATATAGTGATTGACCTCCATGGGCATATGTGTACAGAAGAACTACTAAAAATCTAAAAATAGTACAAAACAGATTTTCTTTTGTTAATGCTATTGAAGTAACATTGCATAATAACATTAGAGTGTTTGCCACTTTAAATCAACATCTTTATAAACTGCATAAAATTCACTATTAAAAGTTCTATCCTATACCTTAATAATTGATCCCTTTTAACCTGGTTTGCTCATCTCCTTCCCCTTTTCTTTCCAGTAACCCTAATTTTTGTCTTACAGACTAAAATTCATTTTTGTTTGATCTAGTTTATTTGCTTGTTTGGTTTCTTTCTATATAGCACACTTGAGTGAAATCATATGGTGTTTGTCTTTAGCATTTCTTCAAATAACATTTCATTAAGCATTATCCATTCTAGATCTATCAGTGTCACAAATGACAGGATTTCACCTTTTTAGGAAAACAGCTGAGTAGTGCTCTGTGTATACATAAAATACATGCATACCTTTTTTATTCACTCATCTGTTAATAGGCATCTAGATTATATCCAGTTCTTTATTATTGTAAATAATGCTGCAATAACTATGGAAGCGCACATATCTCTTCAAATTAGTGTTTTTGTGGGTGTTTTCAGAAAATATCCAAAATGGAATAACATGAGAAGATAGAATTTTTATTTTTCTTTTCAGAGGAATCTACATAATTTACGTAAATCTACATCATACATAATTTACTTGCCAACAAAATATGCATAAGGTTTCTCTTCTTTCCATATCCTCTCCAACACCGATTACTTCCAGTCTTCTAGATAATAGCCATTCTCACAGGTGTGAGGTAATATCTCATTTTTATTTTGCATTTCTCCACAATAAGTGATGATGAACATTGTTTAATGTGTCTGCTGGCCATCTGTATGTCTACTTTGGAGAAGTTTCTATGCAGATCTTTTGCCCATTTTAATTTTATAGTTTTTCTTGCATTAAAATCTGTAGGCGACAGGCTTATTTTTTTATCTAATCAACTTAGCTGAAAGAGCACCACATTATAACAGTTATAGGTTGAAGGAGTGCATTACTGTAAAATAACATCTTACGTAACACATTCAGTTCACCAACAGCACTCCAGTTCTTCCTTCACCATATAGTTAATACCCTCAATCAAATTTTCCCACTTAGGTTTTAATTAGATTGCCCTATTGTTGACGTGTATGTGTTTTTATTCTGGATATTAACCCCTCATCAGATGTATCATATTCAAAATACCTTCTCTGATTAAGAAGGGTTTGTTTTCATTCTGATGAGAGTCTCTTGGTGTGCAGATATTTTTAGTTTGATATAGTCCCATGTGTTTATACTTACTTTTTGCTTCCATTGCCACTGGAGTCAAGTTCCAAAAGAGACCCCTAAGGAGTTTATTGCCTCTGCATAACAGATTTTTTATCTAGTTTACTTCTATTTATGGAAGCATGATTTTATTGTTTTTCAAAGAAGAACTGTTTGATTATTGCCCATGTATTGAACTCCAGTTAAATAGCAACAAATCAACTAGTAGCTGTTTCAAATGTCAAAGAGAAACAGCACCAGATACTTACTTGTTAAAGATTCCAAGACAGATTTTATTCAGCCTGCTGTCAAAGGAAGAGAGACTCCAGTAACAACTGAGCCCAACCCAAAGGTGATTAAATATTTTTAAAGATAGAACAGAGAAGGGGAAAAGGGGATGGAGGACTGTGGGAAAGTGAAAAAAAAAAAAAAGTGAGGGAACAAAAAAGGATGGGAGCTATAGGAAAAAGGGAAATTACAAATAGGGAGTCCGTGGAGAATTGCTGAAAATAGTTTGGCTAGGTGAGTTGGGCAATGCACATTCTGTGGGTTGGCATCATAGGACATTCTTGAGCAGACTCAGCACAGTGACTGGGGGCATCTTTAGGGACAAAGCCCAGTGCTAGATGAGTCAGACTAAAGTTTGGTCAGCTCTTTACACAGTGTTCGGCAAGTACTTTGTGCCAAATGGGAGTTTACAGTAGCAATATATTGGAATTTCTACATGGAACTTAGGTTTTCAAATGCAACAAAGACCACACATACTGATATAATGGAATTAAGATTATAGGAAGAAAAAATGGAGTGGTGGTTACTTCTCTCTCAAGACAAGAAGTCAATGAACAACATGTAAATTATACAAAATGAAAAGCAATACTATAAGGGTTTATTTAGAGAGATGAATAAAAGACTTAAAAGTTAAAAAGCAGGAGTGGAGGAAGAATCTCATAGTATATCCTTTAAAATGTTTAAATTTTAATGAAAATTACCCTGAGAGAAATTTTTAAGTTATTTATCTTATTCTATTTTTTATCATAAAAGTTAATGTCTTCGTTGGAACTACCTTTATATCTGTTTCCATGTAATTTTATAATGTATGGACTTTGGTAATTGGTGAGATTTATCCCAATAAAGCATCTTTATATAAACATTAGATTCCACCCTATGTGTAGAATAATGCTTCCTTTTTAACAAACCTTATTGAGCAAATAATTTGTCTCAGTATTTGTGTAAGTAAAGTGAGAGAAGAAAGATGGGGGAATGGAATTTTAAAGAGTCCTCGGTCATTTAACAGAGATTAGCAAAATATGATCTGCAAATCACTGAATATATAAAATACAGGCTACTACCTTCTCTCCATATTGCAAACAATAGTAAATATGGAAACTGTTTATAAGCAATTTATAAGTTCTCAATACACTATTTCTATGCTTCATTTCCCTCTTCATACTCACCTCAATAAATATTTTATTACCTTTCCCTTATTCTCTGAATTCCCTTATCCTTATCATCACCATAATGATTTTAAGATTTAAATGCTCCAAATTATGTCAGTCATCACCACCATGCAAGTTTCACCTACCTCTTTCTCCATCAAAAATAGGAACTCACTGTTGCATTCTACTGACCTTTGCTAGAACTTACTGTATTTCAGGCTTTGTCTCAAGTGCCTTTCATACCCCATTTTTAATCTTCAAGATTAAGCTTCAGGGAGCCTTTCTCAAAAAAACATTTGGCATAATTATGTTAATCTCAACCTCTCTTTTTTAAGAAAATCACTTTTTGCAAAGACAGATATAAAATTATACCTTAATTTACATATAAAGGCAAGACATGTATGAAAGTAAAACAAAAAAATAACAATCTCGTTAACAGTAAGTAAATATTAATATTAGGCAAATATGATTCCAGACATCTTTCTAAAAATATAATCAATGGATTTGGACAGTGGTTGTGGGAGGGGAATTTTTTTTCTCAAAATTCAAATTATAAATAATTTTTATTTTAAATTATTACATTTAATTGTAATTGATGTTAAAAGAAAGAAACTAACTTGAATATAGAACTGTTAAACTTTTTATAACCACAAAACTTTATATTGGAAAAAGATCCTTGAACTGAGAAAATACTGTGAACATTTTAAAGGCACTAGAATTATTTTTCAAATGATCTTATTTTATTTGCTTGGGCAGGAAGATACAAATTATTTATTAGACGTGAACACTTTTGAAAGAAAGAAGGAAGCAGAATTCAACAGTGGAGGAAATCAAACTGAGATAAAGGCTGATGAAACCTCATCCAAACTAACAGGAAGCTCTGAAATTAGTACTACTCAAAGCACTACTCCATTTGGGGGCCCAACTGGTTAGGCTTCTTCCTCATTTTAGTCACCATGAAGGAAGACCATGATCTCAAGGCAAACTAGGCCTGTGTCAAGTGAGACAGACCTTGTATAAACAGAGATTTGGAGACTGTCTGCTGACCACACTCACACCCAGGTAGAAAGTCTCTTCGAACAGGACACTGACCTGCAACTCTCTCAGTCAAAGTTCATTATAATTTCTGTATTTCATGGCCCTTTATATTTGAACAGTGAATATTTTTTTTTCCTGTGACTTTTGAAATAGATTCTTAAGAAGTTGCAAAAACAAAGGAAAATTCTGTGGAACTTTCACTCAGTTTTCACCAATGAGAATTGCTCAGTTGTGGAAATAAACAGTTTCCCCCAAATTGGCTAGGTACTTTGAATCCGAAGATAAAGCAGGCACAGCTATGAGATATAAGAGAAACTTAACTGGGTAACTTATATACAAGTTTCCTTGATACTGAAGCTGGTAGACAGGGAGAAAAGAGCATGTCACCCTCAACCTGAAGAGACTTCAATTCCCAGCCCTGTTATGTGTTTATATCATCACTTTAAGTATAAAAATGCCAGTCTTTGTCCTGTCTCCTGGAGATATACTTCAGGCCTTTGTCTTTTTAAAGATTAAACAGAAATCTTAAATGATTTGATTTTAGACAACAACTCACTCTCCTAGCTTTCAAAAAAAGAACTAAAACAACCTTGTATTTTCCGTCTCTCCTTTTAACTCCCCCTCCCTCCCTCCTCCTTCCTCTCCCTTTTTCTAATTGTTATTTGTACAATGGCCAGGTTTAGAATAAGTAACATCTCTCTATGATCATAGTTCTTACACTTATTTATAATTCACCCTATAGATATATTTACCACAGAACAATTACTTTAGGATGTTTCTTATATAACTTACCACTCTTTGTAAGTAATACATGTACTGTGTATATATGGTTATTTGATTGATGCATTTTTTTCTCCCAAAAAACTTGAGGTCCATCAAGGCAGGGACCCTGTTTCTCTTTGTTCGCCACTGTCACACCACACTTTAACACAGTGACTAGTACAGAAAAGGCATTTAATAAATATTTGTTGAATAAAGAAGCAAATGTGTTAAGGGCTCCGTGGAATATACAGAGAATAATAAATGAATCAAAACAGAAAGAGATGTTCATGAACGATACTATAGAAGGTATTTTTTTTTGAGGGGCATTGGATTTTGACAGATGATTTTGTCAAGCCAGTATGTTTGTTTTATTTTAGGAGTTGAACGGATCGGCCCAATCGGATATGCATATGATATAATTTTATATATTATGGGTATTTAGTACAAAGAAAACTGTCTGGAAGGATAATGCCTAAATGTTAATTGTGGTTATCTGAGGGAAAGTATTGATTCCCAATAATTTCATCTCCTATTTGTATCTTTCTCTAACACCTATCTTTTAAATACTAAGCACATATCACTTTTTGATCAGAGGAAAAATAATAAAGCTATTTTCATTTGGGAAAAACACGTATCCATAAAAATGAAAATTTACAGAAGGCTTATTTTGCACCAGAAAAATGCTCTAAATACTTTAGCAGTATCAATGTATTTTATATTTGAAACAAACTTGTGAGGTAAATTTTACTGTGCCTATTTTACGCCTGAGAATAAAATGAGCCTAGAGAGACGTTAAATACTTTGCTCAAGGTCATACAGCAAGTCAAGAGAGAGAAGAACTAGAATTTAAAATCAAGCTGTCTAGCTCTGGAGTTTATGCCACTATCCACAGCTAACTCTCAGAATTGAGCACAACTTTGACAATCACAACTCTTTGTACTGTTCTCAACTGGAAGATATCCAGTTAGCAGTAATGGCAGCCTCCACTTTACAGTCCTCTCATTTCCCATTCTTACACATTAAAACATTTAGTATTATCCAAAAAATCTTTGAAATTGTGTTTGATTGTCTTTACCAGCACCAGGCCACATGAATAAGTGGGAACATACCATTCAAAACCAGCTAAGATGCCATCTCCTGAACAAGTTGCTAGGAAATCAAGCTCCTCCTATATAATTTCCCCACTTCCTTTTCTTAGATTAAATCAATGGATAATTCATCATAGGGCCATTTGAAAACCCTTCAATTATATTGGCTTTTCTGTTTCTGATATAAATGTCATGCCTCATCAAGGTCATATAACGAAACGTGGTGTCATTTATTTGCCTCAGTTTTCAAGGACGTTGGATGACTGGTGTTTTGTATACACCTCCCCATCCCTTTATACTTCACTGAAAACACATAGGTAATTCTGACCTTCCAGGCAAACTCCGTACCTTAAGGTAGGCAGAAAATAATTAGTAAAAAATAGGAAATCATTTCTAAAAAACACCTTAAATAACACATATCTGGCATTATGACTTCTGGATCTTTCATTCTTTTACTTTTTTTTTCTTTTTTCTCAACTCAAAGATGCTTCAAAAAAGCAAGCTTCGAGTATCAGCCTCTTTCTCCCAAGAAGTTTTTAATTCTACTCATAAGAAACTAGATATATTATACAAAATTTATACTTAATCTTGATTCCTTAATAGCAAGGTAAAGGCAAATGTGGTAAGTATGTGTTTCAATGTTCTATTCTTTTTTATGTATGAAAATTATGTTTTATATGCATTCCATATTATATCTTACAGCAATCAAATATGAGTAGGTTATATGAACTTACATTTTTTATCAATATTTTTTAGAACACTATATGTCCTTACCCATAATACATTCTTGATTGATAGTTCTATTTAAAATACGGATATGATTTTGATTTTTCTCCCCCAGTCCCATGTCTTGACCCCAGGTCCATGGGCTTTCATGGTGTGCACCTTAGCTTCCTGAATTACAGGTGGGCACCCAGTGGAAATGTTTTTGAGTGATCTCTTGGTAACATGGTAGAGATTTTACTATCAACTTGGTTGGAATAATGCACACAGTTGATGTGGAAAATTCAAAGTGAAATGCTCAGTTTGGGATCTGCAATCATTTAATTCAGCTAACATGTAATTATCAACTTTTTGTTTCATTTTGTATTGTGTGGCTCCTTCCTAATGCATAAAATCATGTCAGGAAATTAACCAAGAAAATCTAAGAAGAAACAGCACTTTTTTTTCTCATTTGTGCTTTTATTAGGTGAGTCATCACATTTGGAATCATTACTCTGGCTTGATCTATGTTATTTAAATTCCTTCTTTCAACTAATCTCATTTGCTTCCATCTATGCTGCTATGCATTGTTTTCTCCTGAGACAGAGTGAAAAAGAAAATTGTGCTTTTATCTACTCATGCGTTCTTCCTATAATATGGCACGGAACTCAGTTCTCAATATAGCAGTTTACTGTCACTGATTATGTCGTCATTCATCACCATCTATAATTTTTCCAGAGAAACTGTTCTGCTTCTCTGTAATTTCTGAAGCTTTTGCCATGATCATAGACAATCAAATAATAAAAGAGGAAAAAGACATTTCAAAAACAGCAATAAAAGGATTCATTCTCTGACCTTTTATGACACAACTAAATTCTGTCCTCTTACTGATACTTTCACTCACTGATATATGCCCATATTTCAATTATGGTCCTCAAGTCTTCTTTTTCTGGAAAAATATACTCAGGTGTCCTGTGTGCTCCCAGCTTACTCTATGGTATGTCATGTAGCTTTATGTGGCAGATCAGGATAGCTGGGAAAAAAGGTGGAATGGGTCTATACACTCGACTTTGCAAATAAAAACTAGAACTCAAAGAGAGAGAGAGAGAGAGGAAAGCTAGCTTACTAGACATAGGAAAGATATACTAGAGTTCTCTTTAATTTCCTTATAAATTATGTCTCAAAACAATAAATGAACTTTTATTATCTGTATAAATGTACTGTCTAAATATATATACTGCAAATCTAGAAAATCAAACTGAGCTTAAGAAAAGAAAGTATATTGGAATACTACTGTATCTTGATATGCCCCAAACTCCCAACATTTTGAGAATTTCAGCATCTTGCTGCCTATTTAATTGCATAGTTTTCCCAGCATTCTCCTTCTAAAAATTGTATAGTTTCTTTTAGTGCATGATATTATCATTTTGATCACTTTACAGGACCCCTAACAGACATCTCCTGCTTCTTCTAAGCACCACCTGTCAAGTCATGTATTATGGTCCAGGCTAATTCTGAAAAGTTCTACATATAGGCATTATTATCTTTTGCTGATGATTGAAACTTACTATCAGAGAGGTTGCATAGTTTGCCAAATTTTGGCAGACAGTAAGTAAGGCATCTAGTTTTCAGAATCAGGTCTAGCTAACCCCAAACTTGTGTTCACTCCATAATTCTACCATGTATTAATGGGCTTAACTCACATCATAGAGGCTTCCCCAGGTCAGGAAAGAGTTGCATCACAGAGTTGGTTAGAAGTAGGATTCCTGAAGTAGGTCAGGGAATATTCCATATGCCATAGACACATTATGAATTCTGTGACAATTATTTTATATATACAGCAGTCCTGACAGTACACAAAATGGAATTTGAATTCTGGCTATTTGCTATGGGGGCACATATTTGCCTGAATTCATTTTCATAGTCGCTTTTACTTTGGAAGCTGAGCAAGAAATGAATTTTATACCTTAGACTATTAGTTGGTGACATTAAGGGGTGGGGAATAAGAAACACAAGAAAAGTAGCAGCTACGACAGAATATGTCCACACAAAAATTCATATGTTGTAGCCCTAATACTTCAGGAAGGTATTAAGGTTAACTGAGGCTGTAGGGTGGGAACGTAATCTAATAGGACCTGGATGAGGGATAAGGATGAGCCTAATTGTTTTCAACACATGAAATATCATGGTGGGGGGTGGGGCTCTCAGAAATAATGAGGGGATCTGAGAAAAAGGAGGAGGCGGGAAGGGTGGGAGAAACTGAGGTGTTATAATCATGCCCTGGGGGGAGCTAACATCACTGCAGCTGGTACTGAGTGGTTATTGTGATCTCCTTTGTATTCACAGGCTTTGTGAGAGAGCCAGTGACATTAATATTCAAGCACTGGCCCTTTAAAAATACATTAAAGCTTGTTGTTTAATAACATGTTTATGATAACACTGGCTTTTTAAAGTTCTGAAATATAGTCATAGTATTAGAAGAATAACATTCTTTTCCTCTTTTTTCCATTTGGGATGAATAAAAAAAGCAGCAACTGATTCATTATCCATGTCAGATACCTTTGTCAGAGCTTTTCCTGAAAAGCTCTGACATGCTGCTAAAAAAGCCCTCATTCTTATTTTAACTTCCATAAACGTTGAATTTAGTCAGACATTCCTCTGCTTCTATTAATACATGTCAATGCAAAATGATCTTCCCAGGAACAAAAATTACCAGAAAACCACGCTAAGTGGCATGATACTCACAAGGCCAGCACTCTGAGAGAAAGCAGAGAAGAAATCTGACAAAGCTGTCAAGTATCTCACTTAGGAAATACTCTTGAGCAGACAGTGGCATCAGATTCCTTGACACACTTGGAGTCTGATTTTAAAATAAATGATTCAGGCCTTCAGGCTATTTCGAATGCACAACCAAGCTTTAGCTAATATGTATGCATTACTACTGAACACTTTAGACAAGAGACCACATAAGATTAATACTTCCTTAGTAGCCTTTGGTACAGACCAGCTGCAGCGTCCAAGAAAGAAGAGAATTCCCACTCCCAAAATAGATATGGGTGTGGAGAAATGGGGCAAAATTGTGTTCTGAGAAACAGTATGGCTCAAGTTCCTGAGAGCTGGAAAATGGCATCGGGCCACTGGAAGAGAAGCTGACTTAACTTGTTTAAAGCTAAGACTGATAAACATGCATCAGTCCCATTCATCCAACTGCCTCTTTCTTTTCCACATATGTGGCAAGCGGTTGTGCCTTCCTTTCCCTTGCTGGGTGGGAACCCCCAGACCCTGTACTCTAGGATTCAGATTTCCATTCAGTGCAGTGCTACACCAGTGGAAAAAACAGTATGAAAGTCCCCTTCTTCAGCGAAGGGTGTTGGAAACTGGAACGTTCAGATTTACTTCTCTTGGGAAATGGGGAAGAGGAAAATAATATATTGTTTCCAAGCCCTGTTTATTGTCTAATAACTTCCCTCTATTGGCTTCCTGAGACAATCAACCTACCATGGCAAATCCAGCACTGTAAAATGACAAATTCTATCATCTCAATCTGTTCACGTAGGCCTACCAAGCCATCGCTCTGTTTACACAGGGATATCCAACCTCAGTCATTTTTCCAGCACAATGTTAAAATATAGAGTAGTTGCTAGTTGAGGTCAAACTCGGCAGCACAGCTAACCTTCATGTATGAAAGAAACGAGGCTTACCTTATAGGGGCATCCCCATTCATTGGGGTATAAGTTACCAGGACTCAGAACGAAAGAGAGGGAAAGGGACCACAATGATCCCTCACAAAGTCACCTTGTCCTGAATACTTGCTCTCCTATCCATTTTTTTCTAACACCCTTTCATCTCCAACTATTCGCTATTTATTTAGTAAAGAGTTTTAGTTTGACAGATTTTTCTTTCTTTAGCTTGAAATTTTTCTTAATCCTTACTTCCATTTTCTTTACATGTTTATTTTCCTGACATAAATGTGCTCATTTAATATTTTCACTGCTGTAATTTTATTTCTAACCGTTGGTCTCATTCATCTCTAACTTGTAATCTATTGCTTCAAATTTAGTCTATTTCACTTTGCCATGAATTTTATCTATATACTTCCTTCTTTTTTGTTAGAATTGTATTACTTTCCCCCTCCTTTCTGTTCTTAACTTATTTTTAACTGAAAAAAAAAAAAAAAACTTCCTCTCTTCCTAACTCATCCCTACTCTTCTCTTTAAATTGCATATGTCCTTTTTTTTAATCCCATTTTTCCAGTAAGACTTTTGTAGAATAGTGAGACTTCACTCTGACTAGGAAAGTCAGGAGTCTTTTCTCTGCAATCTTTCCCCAGGAGGCACCCTTCTAAACAGATATATTAACTTTTTCAAGGGCTGGCTTCAAAATTCTAAGCTCAAAAAATTCAAAAGACCATAGGTTAATGAGTCTTATCAGAGCTATAAATTCTCTATGGATTATTGTTGCCCATTAACTTTCTGTCAAGTCTGTGTTTTAAATTCACAAGTGCTAGTGGACTCTGATGACTCTGTGGCTATGGCGCATGTCGCATGCCATGTTAAGCCCAAGGGCCTTAGTTCAAGATTCAAGACCTTGGGTCAGGGGGAGGGAAAAAGAGTTGAAATATGTGTCTTCACATACCTAATGATAAAACTTGGAGACAATATGACTCTGTTTGGCACAATGTATAAAGAATTTTAGAAACACAGGTCAAACCTGGGTCCTCAATGCCAGGGATACCTATATCTTCTAAAAATAATTTTGATAAACTATTCCTTTATTTTCAGCAAAAGTTAAAATTTTGCAAGGGGTTTGTAATATTAACATTTTAAAATAAAATTGTTAAATAATTTTCTAAAATTATATGCTGTGAAATCTAAGTGGTAATTTAATATCCTGTTATCCATTTTTTTAACTATACAGAGCCATCTTTCACAGACAAAAACTTTGTATTTTAATGTTTCTCTTAAACCTTTACTTACAGTCCATTTCTTCAGAAAATGTTCTCAAATTTACATTTTAAATGTGAGATCATCTTATAGCCCTTTCATACTTCTATACAACAAAAAGTATGTAAATTGACACTTATTTTTGAATATAATCATAATACTTTAAGTGTTAAAATTTTTCTTCTGATTGGTGCTATCATTATAATCACATAGCTTAGTGCATAATTATTCAAAGCATCTTATAAGCTTTAATAATTAATATAAATACAAAAATTGTATCAGAAATTCATTTCAATCAGATGCACAGTCATGAATTTCCCCATCTGCTCATTTATTTGTGGGTGATTGCAATGCTAGCTGAGACAAAATATAGCATAAATTCTATTCCTATATTTTGTTTTGTACTAAGTATGCTACACATATGTAATGTAAGGTAATGGAAAGGGTTTCATTTAGTGATTTCATTAATTTTTTGAAATTCTGATACAGTCCTCAAATACCCTAAAACTTGGTGATGTAATATCAAAAGTCATTCTCAACTGTCTATCAGCTTTGAAACTGGTCCTGCTTCAATTTCGTACAAGCAAAGAATCAATAGCCACTTTTTATATGAAAAATCAAATTACTCAATTAGTAGTTATTTACTATTCTAATACCACTATTAAGATAGTATTCAAAATTATCTCTGATTTCTATTAGAAAAAATTTAGACTCCACTAGCCATACACCATAGTTAAATTAGAAGTCAGGAAGTTTCTTTTGTAGTGTGAGAGAGAAACAATCATGGAGAGGGGGATTAGAAAGGAGAATTTACAACTCATTCGAATTGTTCTCAGATAGAGAGATGATTCAGGAAAGAGAACATAACTGAAGCTTGGAGAAGGATGTTCTCAAATTTAACCCATCAGATAACCTGTCTGATGCACTTATCCAACTCGAGGGCCACAGCTCAACATGCTGCTGATCTGAATTTAGCTTTGAAGTACTCATCTCCCCAGAGACATTAATGGGAGAAGATCCAATATCAAGCTTCCAATCTGATCTCAGGTCTCAGGTGAGTTCTAATAGCTAGTGAAAGATGGTGTCACCTGCCTTCTTGAGAGGGTCAGAGGCTCTTGAGTCCTGGATGGGTAAAGCCTGTTACAGAGTTGTATCATTAGCTTTGAGTGCCTCTGAAAATTTACTCAGTTCACAGGAAAGTGAATAATAAAAGTCTATTCAGGTTCTTTATTTCTATGGGAACAATCAGAGTCTGAGCAATCTGAGCAGGGTAGCTTCAAGGTCACAGGCACTACTTCACATCCTTTACTTCCTTCTTCACAGTAAGGGAAGATGCCTCTCCATCACCCTCGACCTCCTACTATCACAGAACCTACAGAAACACTGCATAAAATGATTTTACCTCCCAATTCAGTCTCTGAAAGAAACTTATCTTCTGACCCTCTGGTTCTCCTCATACAATGCCGGACTACTTTTCCTTCTTGTTTTGCTGATGTCTAGGTCCCACTCCATTGCAAGGGTGATCTGATGCACTGCTAACCGTATTTTCAGGAATTGGCCAGGAAGTATCATGCACCACTTGTGCTCACAACTCACTGCCCAGACCTATTAGCAAAGTCCCACCCAAACACAAAGGAGGCACAAGTGTGAGCCTACCTTGCATCTGGACAGAGGCACAATGTCACATACCTGGTGAGCTGAACTAGAAGTGGCAAAAGCTCTCGCTTTCTTAATCTCATGTCACCTTCTCTCCCACTTATTTCAGCCATGGTGGTCTTCTGTCAGCTCTTCAGTTGACCTTTGCACATGCTGTTCTCTCTACTAGATTTTCTTCCTCCCATCTTTACCGACATCTCATTCTTCAGGTCATAGCTAAAATATTTCCTCCCCAGAGAAGTTTGTTATAACCTCTTCCCTTCTTCCATCCAAAGTAATCCCTTCTACTACTGTTTTCCAAAGCTCTCAGGTCTATTTCTTCTATAATGGTCATGTTCACTTGTAATTATGTGGTTACTTGTTCACCCTATTAATTCCTACCAGTTTCCTCATGTAACTGTAAATGATCTAAGAAAATGGGCCCATTTTGTTCACTACTGTGACTATATCTGCTGCTTTACTTAAAATTGTACAATAGCTATTGTTTGAATAAGTGATTGAACCAGAATATTTTAGGGTTTCCCTCAAAGACTTTTAGAAAGAACTCTCTCCCTCTGCTTAAACCAATGACTATATGTCGACAACTATCATCCATCATTTTAGGCAACAAATATGTGATTAGCACTACCTTTGACAATAAAAAATAATGGGTAGAAAAACAAAACAACAAGAAAAAATTGGGCAAGTTTAGAGTAGAAACACGCAAAAAAAGAGAAAAGTAGAAGCCGCTCATGATTTTAATAATGTTAAATTTTACAAAATTTCATATTCTTTCAAAACAAACTCAGTACAATAAATTTAGATAAGAGAACCAGAGCCTGAGCATCATATTTTGATTGTCAAATTAGGTTGTAAACACTACGGAACATGGAGTCCTAGACATGCATAATGAGTTTCTTTTTCTTAACTTTTCCAAACAGAATTTGTGGCCCCAATTTGTGGTGTCCTTACTCATTATTGCCTAAGTCTTGGAATATGCTTTCATATCATATAACCTTTTCTTTAAAATTTCCAGATAAATAAAACACACATAGAATTGTCAGAGGAAGTGCCTTTAGAACTATTTAGGTATCCGTCTTAATAATGGACTTGTTCCTTGCCAGTTGTTTGTCTTTAGTAACCCCTCAGCACATGCATGGTCTGGCCTGGCTGGAGCCAAAGGTTAGACTTCACCATTTGTCAAAGAGACAGCTCTGACCTGATCTGACTTTTAAACTTTTGGTTTATTAGATATACCCTCTAATGTTCAGACCAGTTTTCTTCACTATTAATTCCCAACTAAGACTTTTCTGGCTAATATTCTATAGAATAAGTAGAAAAGTCTTAAGCCAAATATATTTGATATTGAACACCTTAACATCCTGTAAAGAAATTTGTGAGGAATAATATAAGAATATTTATAATTTTTAATCTTTGAGTTCATGCAAACAATAATTTAGATTACACTAAGCTAGAAGTACACAAAATAAATTACTCATTTTATGACTAATATGAATGACTTCACTAGTAAGTATAGAAACGGGGCTTTATGTAAGACAGAAATTTTCAGTGTGATACATTAGGCATTTTATATGATACCACTCCTTTTCAAATTAAAATTCAATTATTTGACTCCACTCTTGATGTATTCTCCCCCATTGACAGATAATATAAATATGACATTTTATGTCAGTCATTCTTAATATTTTGTGTGTGTGTGAGGGTATCCATTTGAGAACTTTATAAAAGTGACTGGTCTCCTGAGGAAAAAATCATGCATATACCACTTACCCTCCCATATTTGCATATAATTTCAAAGGATTCAGTGACTCATTTGAAATTCATTCAAGGAAAGAAAAATCAAGCAAGAAAACAAGTTATAGTGAAACTATTTAGAAAGCACATCATCTTTGGGCAATGTCCCAAATACTAGATTAGTAGATACTCAGTTATGAAGAATTAATTCTCTTAAGTAACAGTTAATCTTGCATACTTGTAAGGTAACCCAAACCGGATAGCCAATGGTTATATACCATTCTAAAAATATTAAAATACTTTCTATGCTTGTTGGTCAATTGTTGCTTCTGTGAGTTCTTCTGAATCCTGAACTCTTAAGTTTCTACAACCCTCATGGTACCTGGGAGTCATTAACTGGGAGCCTGAAGCCGCAATGACCCAGTAAGGTGCCTGCAGAGTCAACACAAAGATCAAAATCAATTCTGATTTTTCAGTACCCATGCTTTATGTAGCTGTTAGGATTTTGACTACAACCTGAGTTTATCCATCTAATGTATCATAAAAATATCAATCTACCTGGAAGGAGAAAAAAAAACACTTTAATCCTTTGAAATTGGAAGTTTAAGGAAGTAACTAACTTTGTCCTGATTTTTCAAGTTTGGAATCTGGACATATTACTCACAGGTTAATTTTCCTGTGAGAACATAAGAATTTAGAGGGAGAAGGAAGTTTTGAAAGCACAGATTCTGAGGTGACAAATGGAGACCCAGTGAACCTAACCCTCTAGCAAAACTCAGCAATCTATGACATTTAACTAACTTATAATGTAGTTACAGATCAACTGAACTGGGAGAGATACAGATAGCAGATTGAACTGGTTTCATTCCACTGAGACAAGAAGATCTGCGATGAGCCTGATAGGCCTACAGAATCCCTGCCAGTGCTGCCCTATCTGCAATCACCAAGGCTGCAATACCTCACCGCCCCCCAAATTGTGCCCCTGCACCCATACTTTGTCTATACAATCTCTGTGCCCCCTTCAGTGAGTAAAGTAGATTTGAAACAGGGGAAGTCTCCCACTTCACTGGTTGGCACCTCTTGATAATAAACTTAATTTCCTTTCATGGACAACATTTGTCCTCTCGAGTATTGGCCTTTCAGCGTGCTAAGCAGCAGACCTAGGTCTAGTAACAGATTTGGCCAAAGGGGAAAAGAAAGAGATAATAGCCTTAGAATGTATATCCAGATGTTCCTGACTGCTTAACCTCCTGTTTGGGAAACCATCACACCTTCTTCTATTTGATTCTGGCAGGGCTCCACTTCCTGCTGCTCCCATCCCAATTCCCAGGTATTGTCAGTCAGTCAGTCAGCCAGCCAGTCATATTATCTCCTTTTCCTATTAACAACACAGTGTCGAAGGAGAAACATACAATCCAAGCAATTAGTCAAATAAAATTCTTCCCTATACTGATATATTGATGATGGGAGAAAGCAATTCTTTTCAATGGGAGGCAATGCAGCATCTTCCTGTCCAGGCAGAGAGAATCTGTGGCAGATGAAGCCAACAGTGTGAGGAGTCCCATTAGTGAGGAGGTGAGTCTCTGACTTTGTCATTATTCCTTTTAATTATAAGTCTCTAAATACCTTCCAGCTAGGATAAGTAATATAGTATCATCATTCTTATATTTATTATTGACATAGTTTTGGCTACTTTGAATTGGGTTTGTCACTTGCAAACAACAGAATTCTGATTAATTTAGAGGGCTAAGCTGGAGGCCATGTCTATGTTTTAAAGAAAGATCTGAGTCACATATTGAAATGTCCAGAACAGACAAGTCTATATTAACAAAAGTCAGTGAGTTGTTGCTTAGGGATTGGAGGGTATATAAGTGGAGAGTGATGTCTTAAGGGTATGAAATTTCTTTTCGAGGTGATGAATATACTCTAAAAATGACTGTGGTGATGGTTTTTACAAATATGTGAATATATAAAAAAATTTGAATTATACCCATGAAATGGATGAATGCTGTGAGTTATATCTCAATAAAACTATTAAAAAAGAGGTCTGAAAAATAACGTCAATTATTCAGAAATAAAACTCTAAATAGAAAGGAGTGGTTGCTAATATTAATAATAATTAACTCTATAGCTGGCTGTGACTATTAGAGCACACACTCTGATAATGTTTTAATTGCTCAGCAATAAAAGGTCACAAGAGCCACCTGTTAAACTCATTTGAAACATTGAAAATATTCTGTAGTTTGGAAACACCACACTTTTATTTGGGTCAACACACACACACACACACACACACACACACACTGACTAGTTAAACTCAAGTAGAATAAACAAATATTTTGAGAATATATGCTTAGATATTGCAGGCGAAACAATAGAGAGGTTAAGATAGAAACTTTCTTATGTAGTTTCTAATCAGACAGAATAAGCAGAAACTTTATTTTTAAAAGAAGATGTATGCTTTCTGATATAAAATCAAACAACAAATGATTGCTTTGATTAGGCACTGACTTGTTACTCCATCTCCAAGGAGCTTCAGAAACAAAAGAACTGTTGAATATTATGACTGCTTAGACTGCAAAATTTTCACAGGTAAGAATCCACATGCTAGCTTTTCTCATGACTAAATGAGACTGAGTATATTTTGTGAACCAGGGCATAATTATTCCTCTTCTATAGAGATAATTATTGTTTCATAGCATTTACCAAAGGTTTTAACAAGGAAAGGAATTTTCCATAAGAGTAGAAAATATGTCACAATAATCTGAAAAAATAGATCATAAGGTAGCAGAAGGACGAATGGTCATAAAGTGAATGAGTTGTGGTGATTCAATCTGCTGCCTATTGCAGACACATGGCTGTGAATAAAGAGGGCATGGAGGGCACAAGGAAGTGTCAGGACCTTTGTACTCGAAAACAACTTCAGAAGGGCCACCATGGAGACCTCACATTTTCTGACAGTGACATTTATTTAACTCTACTCTAGTGAGGGCTAAAAGTAAACAAACTCATATCACCACCAACTAGAATGAAGGGCAGATTTAACCAGGTGAATAGTCTCTAGGTCAGGAGCAAGCTCCACAGGCCTGGGTCACTAATGTCTCTTGGGTTAGTGTCAGGAACCAAATCTCTAAGGAGAACACAGATGAAACCATTTATGCCACTGTCCCCAGGCTGGCCAGACCCCACAGGAAGACAAGCTGTCTAATTCAAAGCATTTCAGCAAACTTGATTCCAGCCTCACCACACCAAAACTTTCCAAACCTAAAATCAACACATTACAAGTGGTTATGTCAGATAAATCTAAAGTGTTCAGGAGAGGCTGTAAGTAATTAAGTCATGTGAACTAAAGAAGGATGACGGTGAGGCAAGTTGTGGAATTTCCCTAGAGAGGCTTTAGAATGATACTGTAATGAAACAAAAGGATATATTCCATACAGTTGCTGTCCTCGTTCTATGCAGGGTGCTTCATGTCTGACATGATTTAGGTCCCATGAGCATCCTCTAAAGGACTCAATGGGCTCCCTAAATTCCATAATGCCTAGATATGGTTTCCATGGATGCCATGCACTTCTGGATTCTTCTCTCTATATTCAGGAGGGTGATAAAAGGGGGAAGAGGAAGAGAATCCACTCTGGTTTCTCTGGTTTCTTATTGTTCCTATTTCATATTTGGCGGCGGTTGCTGTCCTCTAAGAAATATCCCAGTTTTCATTTCATCATGAGAGGACAGAAAAGACTTCTTATTCAATCAGAGAGATTTGATTCTCAGCTCTGCTACATACTGCGTGTCTTTAATGAGATTGAGTCTTCCATTCTTCATGAGTTTGAAAGTATATTTCACTGAATGAACCTCAGAGAACATTCAGGGGTCAACAGTGAGTGACCAAAGCAGTCCTTGATAAGGCAGTTTACAAAGCATCGAAAAGAAAGTTGAAGCAATTAAAATATTAACAAAAAAATGTAGAATTCCTTTTTATATTATTCTAAATGACATACACTAAGAGAGCATTGTTGAGCATTGTAGAGGAATTCCAGGTCAAAAGGAAAAGAATGCTCATATTTAAATGGTCACTGTTATGTGTTGAATTGTTTCCCCATAACATTCATGTGGGAACAAGGAAAGGAGTTAACCAGGTGGTGGGAAAGGGCACGGAACTTTGGTGGCAGATGTGGTGTGAAATTCACACAGACTGAGGCACAAGTAGAATATCCTAAAACACAGAAAGCGATAAAAACAAAAATAATAATAAAACCCCTCATATGTAAAGTCCTAACCCTTAATACCTTAGAATATGACTTTATTTGGAAATCCCTTTAACTCAGACTTATAGCTTCCAGAACTCTGAGACAATATGTTTCTGTCCTCTAAGTCACTCAGTTTTGTGGTACTTTGTTACAACAAATCTAGTCAACTAAACAATGTAATTCAATTTGCTAAATATTTACATTTTCATATGAACATCAGTCTTTTATCTTGCCCTTCATGGAAAGCAAAATTAATAATGGGAGTCTAACATTTTATAAAAACACTTAACATGAAGCAAAAAAACACCAAAAAGCTACATTACAGAATTTTTAAAACAGCGTTTAATCCAATTCTTTACAGAGGGAATTTCTAAATAAGCTACTCATTTTATTTAAAATAAAAATTGAAAACCAACCTTCAGATTTGATAAAAATTATTTGCCCTAGAACTCTAGTTGATGGTGGAGTGAAAATCACCATAGTCTAGAGGATGAGAGGAGACTTAATTTGACCCCCTTCTCAAAGAAGTGCCTTCAACTGTTTAACTGGACTGACCTATTCTCAGAACTGAGAGACTGACTCTGGTCATAATTAAGTAACTCAACTTCTGGATGTTGAAACTTCTTGGGAATAAAACATAAGGGAATAAAAATCTGTCACCCCAAATATGTGTCTTTCTCTAAAGACTTATTTCATTAGAGAAGCTCTGAAGACTGGATAGAGTCTACTCTCTTACAAGAGACATTTACTTGTATAAAAGAAAATCTCTCTCTGAAAGGACCACACTCTCACTCTATCAGGAAGGTATTATCTGTTCTCTTATTATCAATGGGAGGGGCAGAATCCAAATTTGAATAAAGGCTTTGACCTCATTGCTGACCATTCTGGTAACATCTCATGACTGAACTTCCTGCTAGCCACTACTTTTTTGTCTTTAGCTGAAGATATTTAAAGAGGTAAATAAAGATAATGCCATCAAGTTACTTTGTCTTACTGGATTTTTCTCAGATATACAGGAGATATACATGTTTAGTAAACATTTTTTTGTTGTTTTTTAAAGCAAATAATCAAAATATTAGTCCTGCTTCTGTGTTGAACATTAATTTGAATGCACTTTGTAGCACAGGTATACAAAACTATTTAGAAGGAAGTTTACTTTTACAAGTCACTGAATGCTAATGTATAAATTTAATGAGACCAGAAATACGCTGATCCAGGCTGAAATGCTGAAAGCTAATGACTGAGGCAATCCTGATGTCTCCATGGGGGAATAATGGAATTTTGCATCCTTATAATATTTAATTACATGACTTCCAGCCATTAGTTTATCAGGAAATATCTTGCTCTTTTATCTCATACCTGTGTTTCTTGGCAACTCTCTTCTTTCTTTTCATAGTAATAGCTAATGCCTGAGAAAACACCATTAAAATGAGTGTTTCTTCATCTAACAAGACTCTTAGCATGCTATTCAATGGAGTCTTTGACAATGTATTTGAGGCTTCAGAAGTGTGAATACTTCTTGAACAAGGAGTATGATTCACAAAAAAAAAGAGAACGAATTAAACAAAATGAAAATAAACTTTCAGACTCAAAAACTAAATTATTGGTTAACTGAAGGAGTGAGAAAGTGGGTGACTAAAGTGGACAAAAAGGGGTCAGGTATGGTGAAGAATGGAATTAGACTTTTAGTGGTGAAGATTTATAAAGATGTATACCTGAACCTATATAATGATATATATATATATGTATATATATATATCAATGTTACTTCAATTAAAAAAGAATGTGATCTATATTTAATTTTTATTCTGAAAACCATAACCAGAAACAAGTTTCCAAACATAGCAGAGAGTGAAAAATGAGAATAGAAGGAAAATAAAGGAAAGATAAAACAAAACCTAGTGCTTTATAGTGGCTATGTACTAAATATAGTTTCATGGAATGCTCTGAGGTAGTTCTGTCTTTGCTTACTAGTGAGAAAACAAAGGCTTGGAAAATTAAGTCATTTGCTGAAGGACAAATAGGAAGTGGAGGAACAGCACGATAAAGTGGTTTTCTGACTCTAAATCCCATTCACATCTGAAAATAATACATACAACATATACAATTTACCTAAAGTGTTAACATTTAATTGATTTACAATAGAAGATCTTTAGTTTATATAGTGTTTAGAGTGACTCAATACTAGCGCTCATTCAGTCTTAGCGTTTGGGTACAGGATATTTTACATTTGATGCCTGAGATGACATGCAAATTTGTGAACAATTTAAGATTGATTCTTGTCTTGCTTCGAAAGATATATAAAATTCACAATTATGAGAACAATAAACTAATGTTCCAAATCAGTTAACAACTCCAAGTCTGTTAATGTATTTATTTATTCAGTATATCATACGTGTGTGTGCTGTATCAGATATTGTGACAGGCATTAGGACTACAATAAATAAAATACAGGCAAAAGAGCATCTGTTCTGAAGCTTACAAAACCATGAGACCCAGAAGGAAACCATGTATATATACCTGTCAGATAAGCTAATGGAGATAAAAGGCAACTAGAAAACTCTCTTAGCCAATAGCTTCAACTTCACTGGATATGAAGTGAGGTAACTAAATTGAAGAAGATTACTTATTTAACTTGCTTACCTAGAACAGTGACTATTTCTAACTTAGGTTTAAATTTATCTCCAGTACCTCACACCCAATAAATATCTGTTACTTTCAACTAAACTGATAATTTTCACCATTAAGCGTTTTATCACAGGTCATAGTCAGAGTGTACATTTAAGATTGACTTCCACTTACTCCTTGCCTTGGGCAAACTCTTAAATTGTCAATACACAGCCTAAACCAAACAAATGCAAGGGAGTTTTTGAATAATTAATTGAAAGATGAGTACATTGTTAATTATCCATGCAGGTAGAGGAAGGTCTGATTTTTTTTTTCCACTCAAGTCTCCTATTTTCTTCTCACTACATTGGAATAACTAGTAGGTCAATTCTTTGCCATTAACAAGGGTAATTTGTATGAGAAGAAGGAAACAGGATTAAACAAACTGATATGATTTGTAACTGCATCATAGAATCATGGAATTGACTGAATCACAGAACTCATAAGTTGCTATAAAACTTAAATGTGAGAACATCTCTCTGGAATAGTAATTCAAAGGCAGGGCTTACCTTGGCTATAAGATGGCAAGAGTGGAATAGAATTGAGAACCTTGTTTACTTCTTTTCTTTATCTCTCAGCATTGTATGCCATTAAAGAAGTTGCTAAGTTCAGATTCTTCTCTTTAAATAGAGCAAGAAAGAACACACACACATACACACACACACAAAAGGCACTAACTTCTTAACAAAATAAAAAGAAATAAACAATGCAAATACTAAATTAGATCATTTCACATAGGACTAAACATAAACATCCCAAACCAGCCAAAGGGCAGGAGGTGCTGGGTGGGTGGGGCCCAATGTTCTGAGTGTGGGAGGAATGAGGAAGTGCTAGGCCTGCTGCTGAGAGAGCAATGCACATCTGTCTGCACAAATCCCTCCTTCAGCAGAAGGGGGAGCCCTTCAACTGAGAAGTCACCGAGCCACTCCAGGGCCTATGACCTCTTTTTCACAGGATCCTCCTCCAATTGGTAGGGTAGAGATAGGCCGCCCATGCCAATCTGAGGTTTATATGCAAATACAAGCTCATCACATCCATATCAAATACCATTAGAAAGAAAGAAAATTCAAAGAGCAGCAAGACACCCCTGCTAATGAAAAAAACAAGTCAGAATAATGTTCCAACAGTGCAAAGGAAAAATATAACCTGATGTTAAAACATAAATCTGAACAATGATCAAAATAGCTGTAACTCTAACCCAAGTAAATGTAGAATTCAGTGAAAAGTCTACCAGTCAAAAGGACATGAAGTGGTACCCAAACACCCGAAAACTTTAAATTAGAACTAACAGAATTTAGAAAAGAAACTGAGGAAGGATGAAAAGTCATTTACAGGTGAAAAACACTAAAATATCCTGTTGAAATCATTAAACATTAAAAATAAAAGCAGAATATTTTGGAATGACATGTTAAACCACCTAGTCATTCATAAGGAAAATAAAAGAGCTCTGCACCAGAGTTTGTAATGGAAATTTTCAATAGCAGAAAACAGTGGAGCAAGTGTTTTGACACTGAAAGGCACTCAAGGAACAAAATTTTAAGTCAAGCTATTCTTCAAGTAAAATAATTATAGACAGGAAACGTGAATGTGTACAATCTCAAGGGATATTGTTCTTAAGAGTCACTGATGAGAAAACTGGTTCAAGATGATGAGGAACTTTGGGGAGAAAAAATAAATGGTATAAGCTGATCAGATGAGCTATAACATAAAAGTGAGGATAAGACTGAGAAATAACATATGACCTAGTATATAGAAATACTACAACTAAGAAAAATAGAAGGAAAACGAGGAGAGAATAAGGACCACTGATTGACATATGTCTAGCAATTAGAAGTCAAAAGATAGCATTTAAAGCTGAAAAGTCTAAAGGCAAATAAGAAGCAAGATAATACTCAACTAATACAGGATGGTAGAGGAGAAGGAGGAGGGAATGAAGAAGAGGTCACAAGCTAATTTTATCAGTGGTCATTTAGACAAATCCAATTATATCTAAAGAGAGTTACATAAACATAGAAACCAAGAAAGAATCATTAGAAATAATATTTTACATACTAGAACAATATCCCCCCAAAAAGCCATAAATGAAAGACTTTTAAACGGAAATAATTATAATCATTCTAAATGTGTAAAATATAAAATATGGAAGAATTTAAAACAAACATATTTGCATATCAATAAATGTAAAGAGTTTAAATCACCTATTAAAAGATTTTCAGATTTGACTGAAAAAGTTTACAGGTTACAAACTCTGTCCTACATATCATCAGTACACTAAAGTGCTTCAGAGAAATTAAAATTAAAAGATGGGCAATGATATATCACACAAATAAAGTAACCAGCATATAATATAGAATACAAAACCCTCAGTAATATAGAATACAAAAGAAAAAAACTAAATGGGATAATAAAAAAGTACATTATAATGCTAAAGTCTATGAATGAAGTTAGCACTTACAAATGCATATATGCCAAACAACACAGTAGCAATTCTCATAAAGCAAAAATAACAAGACAAAGGAGGAACAGAAACATTAATATTAGATACTGTCTCTCAATTATTAAAAAATAAATAAAGTAAGAAAAGATCCCCAAAATTTAAAAAGTAGATATTATACATACATACTAGCATATTAAATCATGCATTCTACTAGAGAATCTATAAGTTATGCTTATCTATTAGAGAAAATTCCTGCTTTTCAAGTATTTTGAACATTCATGAAAACTGGTTAATATAGCAGACCCCAAAGAAAATCTCATAATTCCAAAACAGCAAAGTAAAGATATTTTTATTCACTGTTCCTAAGCTAGAAACAATAAATCAGAGAAAAACAGCAACAAAAACCCTTACCCCTGAAAATTCTAAAAATGCCTGTTAAATCATTTTTAAATCAAAAAGGAAAAGCAAATCATTTTTTCAGTTTTGGGGGTGTTTTCTAAAGGAAAGGTGCAGGTAGGAATGAAGGCAAGTAGGCAGGCAGGCAGGCAGGAAGAGAGAGGAGGAAACAGCATTTTATTTTATTTTGTATTTAGTTGTTTACACTGGTTTTTTACTCCTGGACCCAGGACTCAAACTAGGGGTATGTGGTCTGTGTCCTTTGAGTGACTGACCCAACTGCTGCTCCACAAAGCACACTGGAAAACAAATTAAAATTGCAGACACTCTAGCAAAGAATTTTAAAATATACTACATATCATGGTCTATGGAATAGAGCTAACATAGTATTAAGAGGCAAATACATAGCCTTTAGTACTCATATTGATACAAAGAACAGTATAAAAATGAATCAAACACTTGAAATAAAAAAATAAATAGAAGTAAATAAAGAACAAATCAGTGGGCCTATTTATTCATTAAACAGAAATTAATAGGAAGGAAAGTAGGGAGGCAGGAAGGAAGAATGAGAGAAAGCAACGTTAAAAGCAAAACGAAAAAAGACCAGCTTTAAATATACCCTGGAAGACAAAACCAATTTAATCACATAAACAAAGCTGAATTTAGCATATTTGTTACTAAACTTCACCTGGGTCATTTCTTATGTCTATCTCTGGAAATCATAAGCAAAATTTAAATTGTCTCTCAATGTTGATATAAAGTAACCACTGACCAAATCAAGGACATTTAAAAAATTTCAAGTATCATAACCAGTCTTTGTGAAGAATAGTTACTGCCTTTTCATTAAATAAGCTGCTTTTGAATAATATAACCTTGCACCTCATTCACGCTTTGATTTGAATGCTCCCAATTTGCAAACTGTCTTTTTGGTGTGCACATAATTTCACTAATTTCTATTTGGTTTTACTTTAGTTATTTTGAACTTTTGAAAGGAAGGGACAGAGGGAAGAAGGGTGGAGGGAAGAAAAAGGAGACAGAGAGAGAGAGAGAGAGAGAGAGAGAGAGAGAGAGAGAGAGAGAGAATTTGAAGTCTCTTAGGCACTTACTTGTATCATCCATCTTTATCAATTGTTTATAAAGGGCATTTTGCCACAAATTCTTAAGTGGTTCAAGAGTATTTGCTTTGCTTTTCCTTCCCTCATCCACTCTTCCTTCACAATATGAAAAAAGCACCAATGATTCTGAGAAACAATACCACTCTGAAATCAGCTGAAAATATTAAAGACTCCTATTTCTATCTTTCCGGAGCTGCTTACTTTGCAAGAGACCTACTTTGCAACTAATCGCTTTATTCCATGAAGTCAGGTGCTAGGAGATTCTGCACTACATGGTTTTATCATTTACCGACAGCCCTACAGTGGGAGAAGGCAGGCAAGTGTCAGCTCCTATGAGCTGGAGCTATTTTCCAAGACAAGATTGAGGCTTCACAAACACAAGGTGTGTTAAACTTCCAGTCATCTAAAACACAGCAATCTGTAAGAGGACTTTGAAATGTATTTTGCAAAAGGTGATTTGGAATTAACAGCTTTCTGTGATTTAGAGGTTGGCAGACAACAAACATGTACAAATTGCCAAGTGATCATGTTCCTAAGAAATTAAAATCATTGGCAACCACAGTGTTGGGTCTAAACAGTCCCTGTACTGTTGAAAATATTGTGACATAAATTAGTGTGGCTTCTGGTATGGTCCACAGAAAGGCAGAAATCTGGGACCCTCACTAGATAAAGTCTTCATCTTCAGTGTTACACATCAAAACTGAGCAGGAGGAAAGCAACCTTCGTAGAGAAATAGATTTTTGACTCAATGTCTGGCTGTCTCTTGGCATTCAACCCTTTTTAAATGAACTTAATAACAAAATGAGAAGAAAAATACAGTTTTATAATATCAACATATCTTGCTGCCAATTTTGAAACCCAGGTACAACATCTTATACTCATAAGTTTACCTCTTAAGAGCAAGCTGTTGCATTCTATTCTAAAATATTGTTTCTGAAGTGTTCTGATCAGCCTCCAGCATGAAGGTGGACTGCTGAATGAACTCATTGCCTAGAGCTAGATCTGGGACTAATCATTAGCATTTCCTCATCTAAAATCATAAGAGGATTTGAGTCCAATGCGAACAAATCTTTTTCTGTAGTTTTACTTGTATACTGTCTCAAAATAAAATGTTTCACATTGAATTGAACCTTGGAAGCTGGGACAAATGAATTCTGAATCATTTAGCAGAGTAATTATCTCTTAAAAATCGCTAATGGAGTTTCATGAAAACTTCCTGCCACACCCACTCTTTTTCAGAGACTAGGGGATGAGAGTGTGAATTCATGATGATAGAGCAAACACCCAAACACTCTGCAGTTTAATTTTCCTTTATTATTATATTTTTTATTTACTGTGAATGACTAACACTTATTAGTATTCTTTTCTGCTACTGGAAGTTGCATTCTGTCTGGGTCTTGCCAAACTATGGCAGTAAATAATTATTTAAAATATGCAAAAGTCAGCTCAAGAAGAGTGGGAGATTTCAATGGCATTCAGAGCTACTGAAATGCTGATGTGCTGTCTACTCATCTTTGAAATCTGTTCTAGATAGGGTATGGGAGAACTAGAAGATAATTTCTAGAATCACAATACACTATAAATCATCTAACCAGGCTCTGCAGTCCAGATAATTTTTGATTTACCAGCAAAGTAGATCATTGAAGTCCAATTATAAATGAGGGCTTTTGAATTCAATCTGTGGAGAAGAAATCCTTCAAACAGAGCACAAGCTATCCAAGCTATCCATATGTTTTACAAGCTATCCATCTAGTGCTGGTAATGAAAGTGAGAATGGAGAGCAGTAGAAGAAAGTGGGTAGATGGGTGGCTGGGATGGTAGGTGGGTAAAAAATGCTGCATAATATAACACACTTTCACAAATAGTGCGTTAATTGAAATGATAGTATTTAATTTTAACTTGGCTGGAACCCTCCAGAGAAAGACTCTAGAGACAAGCATAGTCTTCTTTACTCCAGAGTGAGTCTTCATCATTCATTAGAGGGGAAGAGTGACTTAAGATAAAGCCTTCAATCCATCACTCTTGCTGATGAAAAGAAAATACGTTTTATAAAATATTAATAGGAATAAAATCAAATTCTCGTATATCTAGTATAAAGTGCCTAAATCTGTCCTCTAGGTTCCATTCACTAATGCAATGCGAAGTTTTAGAAAATTTTTTAAAAATCTATTCATTATAGTTGATTGACTTTCTAGAAAGTGAGAAAAGGAAAAAGAAATACCAAAGTTATTATTTGAAGAACATAAAAACAATCTGACCAGGATAATATTGGTTATATTTTAAATATCAGCAATAATGTTAATAATGTTATAAGCACTGAACACAATGAACCCCAGGAAATTAGTCTGGGCATTCACCCAAAAAACAAAAGCAGTATGCACTTGCTAAACATCTTACCTAGAAATTCTTGTATTTGGAAATATTTTTGGAGAATTATACAATTTTAAAGATGATATATATTTGTTAGACAACACTACAGAAGTGTGTTCATTTCCATATTCTAGTCAGAGCAAATGTTCTGGACATATACCCTCAGTCTCTCATTTAATTAATTAGAATAAGTACAGCAACATATGTTTTATAAACTTCTCTAAAATCTTACAATAACATTCATTTTTCCAGACTGACATATCAAAAATTAATCAGTCACACACAAATATTACTAAGCTTTCTATAATAATATAAGATAAAGAAAATAGGCCTTGATAGAATACATTTTAAAAGGCAATATTACTTAACAAAATTAAGTTATAATTAAATTACCTTTTTTCTCATATATTAGAATGATAATTACTTTTTGCATAGACTATTCTTTTTTAAGATTTTTTTCACCAAAAATTATTTAAATGCTAGTTTGTGTCATTTATTTTAACTGACTACAAAATCATTTTACCTTGTTTTGTGACAGCTGCATTTATCATATATGGCTTCCAAGAAAATTTAATTTATGGGAAATCTCTGATCCCCAGAGTTATTTTTTCATGCTTTGCAAGGGGTATCCAAATGAATCTAAGTGAGCCTTTGATTAACCCAACTGCCTGAAAGAGATTTGGCCAATGGAAGAAGATATTTCATATCCATACTGATTAATGTCACTGAAGAAAAGTCTGATAATCCAAAGAATGTGTCTATTTCCAGTCACTTATTAAAATGAATGCCTATATGCTCAGTTTCAGAGAGTACAACCATTAATATTTACAGCTCCTTTTACATGTGATGCCTTCTCCATGGAGGAAGTAACCATTACTATTCTGAGCACTACAGAGCTGTGTTTAAAAAATTTTATGAAAAGCAGCATGACTCAATCTCATTTATTGTGTCGTTTGCTTACATCAATCCCATAAGGACCATGTGACTTTTCATTGACAAATAGAGTTCCTTTATTGTGCTTTGTACTTAATCAAAATAGCATATCTCTGGTCTACTTGTTTTAAAAACCATGCTTCAGAGCAAACTTAACACTAAACTTATGGCAAAGAAGTAAGTCAAAAAGTGTACTTTAATAATAGTATAAGAACATCTGACTAGGTTCTTTTTTCAAGAACACACTCTTCAGAGGGTTTTATACACATTGCAGAGTATGAATCAGCTGATAATTTATAATACCTGGGTATGGTTTAAACTGCACAAGGTAGCGATCATAGAAAAGAATGACTCTGGGCTTCTTCATGCTAGCTAGAATTGCAAAGGGTAACTTTATTTCTTTTTATATTGCCCCACCATTTCAAATCTCCAGAGGAGAGCATGTTCACAAGTTCCCTGCTTCTATTTGTCCAGAGTCATCTGCAAACCACTTTAGTGGGCTTAGGAGAGCAGATGTTGTACATCAAGAGACATTCAAGGAGATAAGACACAGGTCAATTTCATTTGAAAAGATATGTCATTCCCTGAATTCAAAGCCAGTACCTAAATCTGTCCTCTAGGTTCCATTCACTTATGCTACCCAAATACCTTGCCATAAAATTAGCTTTCCAGTCTCGTTTATGTCATAACAATCTGTTCTATTAAGCCAGTTCTTTCACACAAGCATTTAAACATACTCACCATATATAAAACAACAACAATAAAATTCTCCTTACATTATAATCTCTTGAAGCCATCTGAAACTCCCCGGTCTAGCAGGAAACTCTCAAAGTACGGTAACACCTCCATAGTTAAACTCCATGAATATATATGGCTGTTCAAAAAATGTTCAGTCACATGGCCACAATATTTCCTGAACCATGGAAGTATTTAGATCACCTGCCCTCTTTCCTAGGTATTGATCACAACGCCTCACACGTGGAAGATGTTTGATTAAAGTGTGTTGAAGCAGACGCATACAACTGAAGCTGTGAGGCAGGAATGCTTATTCCTAGAGAATAAAGGACTGGATGCAGTACTTGACTCATTGAATTACTCATCCTCATAATAACTAGTAGTTTGTCACAGACTCAGCACACAATAGAAACAGTATTAAATGTTCTTGTTTGTAGATTATAGTCATGTATCTATTTTTACAAGAGGGCAGTTTAATTTTTTAGATATACGCGATATGTCAGTCACACTCCAAAGGTAAGAAAACATCTGTGCTGGCACTTATACAATATAAAGCATTATTGCAAAATTTCTGATTTGTAATTGTTTATTATGTACTTTTAAGTGTTTTAATAGGTAAACTATATAATTCAGTTTATTTATATGCAGAACAAAGACACCCTTAATTTCCTTGGCCCTGCAGAACTTCAGAAAACACAATCAGTAGCTCATAAAATACATTGTTTCAGAGCTGGACAACAAGATATTAAAATACTAATGAAATAAGCTAGATTGTTACAGTAAGTAATGCAATATAGCTATCAAATACTTAATTATTATAAAGATTGATAAAGGGTATATATATTACATACATAAACATATATGTATATTCTCAGCAGTCTCACTCACTCATGATTAAGTTTAATTATAATTGACTGTAGGAAAGTAATTGAAAATATCAAAAATGATAATGATTTTATGTTAGCATTTCTGAGTATTTACTATGTATCAGATAATAGGCAAAGAACTTTAGATGCATTATGCAATTCACAATATAACCCTATGAGATATGTACTATCTCTTTCTCAGTAAGAAGCCTATTTATATTGTTTAAATAAAATCTACTCAAATCAGAGAGTTAATTAGTAATAGATCTGTAATTTAAAGTCTTGGCTATTTTTGTAATTTGTCTTCATATTTCTATATTTAGTCACTTACAATCTGGAACTGTGGAGAAGAGATGGACATAATTCCATTACGTTATATACCAACATCTATATAATATTGACTACTTTATAAAGTAATATGTTTCTTCTTAAAGGAATGAATTACTGATCATTTGCTGATAAAGTTATATTAATGGCAAAGAGGGGAAATAGTTCTGCTCCCATTGTCTCCGTATTGTGTCTATCTTTATTATTAAAAAACAGTATAGAATATTCATACTGAAGGTTATGTTTTATAGTGAATAACATATTTATGAATAAAGACAAAACTATTATATAATTCTTGTTCTATGATTGTTTAATCCATCTCCATAATCAGCCTTCTTCACAGTATAGTCCCCAACTTAGATGTCGTAACGCAGACCTATAGGAGGGTAGATGGATTCTAGTTAGAGCTTGAAGAATGGCACATAATCCATGGTTTCTCTTGATTTTGCAGCAGCCATAAACAATAGTAACCAACAGATGGAGTTGTATATATGAATTTTTGCCCATAAACAAAAGATTCATATCCAGAGTTCTATTGGCAGAGGAATAGTATATAAAAATTAGATATACTTATTTGATCTTCCAAAAGATGCTAATGATGGAAATCCCCTCATTTCTATTGACACTCCTAAATACTATTCAATACCATCAGCATAACATAATCCTTTGAAATTCTCCCAACGTTTTTCTAAAACCACTCATATAGGAATTTGACCAATAATATATTGTCTTGGATAGACAGAAGTGAGGAAAACATTTATTTTTAATTCTGGCAGTTTTATAAATGTCTTACTGTAGCAACTATTAGATGGTCTATATTTAGAGTATTTATTTATGAGGAAATAATCGGGTTAGAGATATTTCTTTTCGGGAAAAAATGGTTAGAATTGCCAAGTGAATAAAAACAAAAAATCCTTAAAGATATTATAAATATGAGCAGAAAATATTAAACTCTTACATTTGGGAAACTGAAGACTCAATACTTACAAGAAATGACAGCTGGAATGCAAAAAAAAAAACACCCTACATGATAGATTGAGCAATAGTTTGCATGTTTCATGTCAAGGAGCACATCTACCTAAGCAGAATGGTATGAAAAAAGCAATATTTGTGCTAATTCCTTTCCAATGCACTAAAAAAATTTGGAACTGAGAGACCTTAAGAAATCGTCTAACTTCCTACAAATGTGAATGAATGTTGGCTATGTATAGTTACAGCAGAAAAATAATTCAAAATTTTATTCTACTAACAAAACAACCATATTTCCTTCCAACCCTTACCTGTAAGTAATTTACAATAATTATAATTACAGCAGTAGTATGATTTTACATTATCCTTAACGTTGTGTTCTTTTGGTATTAAATTATTTTAGACCAACCGTTATAGACTGAATAGTTTCCTCCCAATATACATTTGTTGAAGTTCTAGCTACCAATCTGATGGTACTGGGAGATGGAACTTTTGGGGGGAAATTAGGTTTAGATAAGATCATGTGACAAGTTCCCCATAATGAGATTTGCGTCCTAAGTTGCGGGGCGGAGACAGAGACAGAGACATACAGCGAGACTAGAGCTCACCGTCATGTAAGGGCGTCATCCACAGTCATAAGGGGAAGCCAACAGAGGTCTCACCAGTACTGAATGGTATGCTACTCTAATCTCAGGTTTCTAGCCTCCAGAACCTTGAGAAATATACTTTTGTTTTTAAGTCACCTTGCCCATGGTGTTTTGTTTTGACAATATGAACTCACTAATACAGTAACCAAGAGTTTTTCCAAAGAAACAATTCTGGTAAGAATGCAGTATTGGTTGATATTACTTTTTTCTCTCAAACTTTAAGAGATAGCAATCCACTTTCTCCTATAAGTTATCCTCGCTCATCTGTTTTTCTTTTAGCATCATCAGTGGCTATAGTCTAATCGCTCTGTACTTGCAAAGTCCTAATGAATGAATTCCCTTTAACTTCAATCCCTCTCTTAAGGTTTTCACTTCTTATATCTTTACCCTACCATTTCAAAAATAGTAATATCAATACTTCATAAATTAGCCCATATCCAAGTACAGACTGAAATATGGAACAATTATCTTATTATCTTTATATTCCTTTTTAGGTAATTACAATAACATGTAAATAAAAAATTCTACTTCATTGCCTTGGAATGTAAACTCTATTAGTCTCAAAGAGACACTGGTTCCACAACACATGATCCATCATTAATCATCCCCTCACTCCCCATGTTCTTGAATACTTCCATATTCACTTCTCTAGCTCCTTCCCTTCTCTCCGAGATATGAAGAGAGAACATCAGGGTCATAAAAGTTTTTTTTTTTTGTCTATCCCTGCAGCTATCAATCCTTTTCACCTCTTTTTCTACCAAACTTAAAAAAGGAGAAACATAGATATTCCTAGTCAAGCCTTGATGACTTCATTTTTTTCATCCTTTGCTCACTTTTCAACCACCAATATAACTTCTGTTAACACTACTCTGCTACCAAAAATCTCTCACAAAGATAACCATGAGTACCAAATTGCTAAACAATGGGTAGGGTCTCAATCTACATGCGATTTGATCTTTCTATATATTATAGCAATTTAACCACATTCTCCTGAAAACCTCACCCTCCCTTTTTTTCTTGCTTCTAAGTCACTGGATAGATGTCAAATTTACTACCAGCTTTGTTGACTGCCATATGGTCCTCTATCTCCATCCTTGAAGATTTAATAAGGTTCTTCTAGGGAGTCTCATGACTTACTTTTCTTGAAGTCTTTTCCATTTTTGCTTGGGATCCCAGTCTACTGATTCCTTTTCTTAACGTGGTCCTTCAAATACTCTAGGTATCAGATAGACTTAAGGTATTTTGATTTTTTTTTTTTTTTTAAGGAAAGGTACAGGCAGGAATGAAGGCAAGAGTAGGCAGGACAAGCCCACAGCTAACATCACAGTCAATGGAGAAAAATTTAAAGCATTTCCTCTAAGGTCAGGAACAAGCAAGGCTGTCCACCCTCATCGCTAATATTTAACATCATACTGGAGATCTTAGTCAAAACAATTAGGAAAAAAATAATTAAAATGAATACAAATTGGAATGGATTAAGTAAAATTATCATTATTTGCAGATGACATGATTTTATATATATATGCATATATATAATTTATATATATATTGAAAACCCTAAAAACTGTCAAAAAACTACTAGAACTCATCAACAAACACAGTAAAGTGGCAGTTTACAAAATTAATGCACAAAAATCTGTTGCATTTTCATATGAAAACTGCGGACTAGAAGAAAATGAAATCAAGATAACCACACAGTTTAAAGTAAAAAGAATCAAATATCTTGGAATGTATTTAACAAAAGAGGTGACATAACTGCAAAATGAAAATTGAAAGTCCTTAAAACAAATATAGGAGAATACACAGAGATGGAAAGACATGGTTGTGAAGAATCAGCATAATTAAAATGGTCATCTTACCTAGAGCAATATACAGATTAAATGCAATCCCCATTAAAATCCTACAGACTTATTTCCAGGAAATAGAAGAAAAAATCTTAAAATTTATATGGCACGACAAAAGAACCCAAATAACCAAAGCAATTATGAGAAAAAAGAATTAATCTGGAGGGATTACACTCCCAGATACTGAACTATATTACAAAGTGATAGTGATCAAAACAGCATGGTACTGGAATAATAACAGAAGCAATAACCGGTGGAAATAACTGAATCGACAGAAACTGATTCACTCACAGTCAGTTAATCTACAACAAAGGAGCCAAAAGCATACAATGGAGAAAGGAAAGTTTTTTCAATAAATGGTGTTGGGATAACTGAACAGCCACAGCAAAAGAATGAACCTATGTCACTTTCTAACACCATTCAAGAAAATTAACTTAAAATGTACTAGAGACTTGGAAATAAGAGTGGAAACCATAAAATTCTTGGGAGATAACAGAGGAAAGACATTCCATGTCATCAGCCTTAGAGAGGCCCTGGGGACTCAACTCCAGCATTAAGGGAAACAAAAAGAAGAATAAACACCTGGAATCACATCAAACTAAAAAGCTTCTTCACAGCGAAAGAAAAATCACCAAATCAAAAGGCAACTAGGAGAAGATATTTGTATTTCATAGTTCTGACAAGGGTTTAATATCTAAAATACACAAAGAAATCATAAAACTCAATAACAGAAAAATAGGCAATCCAGTCAAAAAATGGGAAGAACAACTGCAGAGACATTTTTCCAAAGAGGATATTCAGATGGCCAACAGGCACATGAAAAGATATTCCTACTAGCTGTCTATCAGAAAATCAAAGCAACAATGAGATATCACCGTACATTTGAGAGACTGGCTATTATCCCAAAGTCTGGAAACAACAAATATAAGTGAGGATATGGAGAAAAGGGAACACTTATGCTATTTGTGGGAGCACAAATTGGTGCAACCCCTATGGAAAACTGTGGAAATGCTTCAAAAGTTGAATATGGACTTTCCATATGATCCCACTACCCCACTTCTGGGTATTTACTAAAAAAAAAATACAAAACACTAATTTGCAGGGATTCATGCACTCCCATGTTTACTCAGCCCTATTCGCAATAGTAAGAACTGGAAACTAAGTATCCAAAGACACTTGATAAAGATGTATTACTTATAAACAATGGAATACTAGACAGCCCTTAGTAGAGATGAAATCCTGTCATTTGAATCAACATGGATGAATCTATAGGGGATTATGATAAGTGAAATAAGTCAAAAGATGAAAGATAGATACCAGATGATCTCGCTCATAGCTAGAATGTGAATAGACAAAGCAAAGGAAGAGCAAAACAAAACCAAGCCTTGGACAGTTGGAATAGAACTGAGGTTACCAATAGGGAATGGGATGGGGGTTGGGGCAAGTGGTTGCACAGCCCACTAGACAAAGGTGACAAACATTTGATGATTTGGTGGAAGGCAGGGTATGTTAACATATACCTGAAGAATGGGGAAAACCACACATACAGGGAACCTATACATAATAAGTTTATTTTAATGTGAAAAATCAAAGTTACTGCAATAAAAGAAAGGAAAGAGGAGGAAGAAACATTTTATTTTATTTTTATTTAGTTGTTCACACTGGTTGGTTCCCCGCAAACCCCAGACTTGAACTCAGGGGTATGTGGCCTGCTCTCCTTTGGAGGTGATTGACCTAACTGCCACTCCACCAGGGCATGTCAGGTATTTTGAATTCTGCACGAAAGCCTTTCCTGTTTTTCAAGATGAATACGTATTGTTTGTGTTTGTGTTTGTTCAATAAGAATCGGAGGGAGAGAGTAAAATATGTAGGTTCAAGTAGCCATTCTGAAATGAAATTCACCTCTTGCTTTCCCACTTTCTTACTTCAAACCATTTTTACCTAATACTTTTATTAATCCCATAGTTACTACATCAATTTCTCAAACCATCTGCATCATAATCTTCCGGTGTGGTATTTATTAAAATGCAGGAAGCTGCTGAAGCAAAATCTCAGGGGATGGAGATCTAATGTGAAAACTCTCCCAGGCTGTTGTAACAAGTTCCCTGGAAGACACAGAAGCACACAAGATTGGAGAACCACAGCACCAGGCTAGAAGGGAGAGTGCTCACGGTCTAGTCATGTCCTAATATTCCGAAAGTACCAGCACATGGCCAACTGATTTTTTCTAACGCTTGGGCGGAATCTTACCTCATTCCACTGCTTCAATGCAAAAAATATTATTGCTACCAGCAGCATGATCAAGTCTCCTATACTTGTCATTCTGTTATTTAAAGGACTCCACAATCTGACTCTTACCAACCATTGTAGCCTTATTACCAGTTAATTTTCAACACAAACCTTATGTAGATGTTTTGTCTGTGATCTCCATGGCTTAGCTAACATTCTTATGAAAACTATTTTAAATAGCATTTATGTAATAGTTTCTAATTTGAATGAACACCAGGAAAACTCTCTAAGATTCAGGAATTTATAAAAAAGCAATGAGCAAGTATTGTGATTGTAAATAAAATGAAAGTTTTCACAGATTATGCTTCTTTTGTAACCAGAGCCTGTATATATTTCCTCCAGTGAATGTACTTACTTAGGTTGGGATTCAAATAAACTGAAATAATCCCTACTGACTTTTGCCCTGCTGAACTACATGACGTTTGAAATAAGGTTCCTGTTTGGAACTAGTTTGTCTAGATTCAAATCCCAACTTTTCATGGACCTTGAACAAGTTACTTAATTTCTTTACCTTAGTTTTTTTCATTTGTAATATGGGAAAAATAAGAGAACTTCCCTAATCAGTTTGAGGGACTATGAGTTAGTACAGATAAAGCAGATGACACAGATTCGCCCACAGACTAAGTATATAAGTATATATACATACGTACACAGAGTATGTATATGTATAAGTGAGTATGAGTTTTACAAAATTAATTTCATATTTAAGAATTTTGAAGTACTTAGGGTACATTCAGATGTAAATCTAAGTCTGACTGGGGAAAGTTTGATCTTTGGTTATATAAGAGAGTAATTTGGGTGTCAATATATAAAGGGGACTCAAAGTCACAGAATTATATGAGCTCACTCTAAGACAAGACACACAGAGAGCATATGAGACATTTTAGGACAGAAGTTAAAAACAGAAACTTGAGGCAGATTCAGAGTTTAGTGGTTATCCTGTTTAGTGGACTTGGCATTTAATTATGACCAAACATTCTTCCTGTTTATAAAATAACAATCTTCTTATAAAAGAACATCATCTTAGAGAAAATAATGGCATTATGTATTCCAGTGGTGATATGGAGAGTCATTAAAGCTATTTACACTTTCATTGTTTTGCTCTCAAATTTTTCTCTAATATATCCATTGCCTTAGAACAATTGATGTTTTCAAGACAAGCATTTAGACAGAACTGACTGTATCTTATGAAAAGTATTAAGACAACAAACATGAGACATACTGTGTTTGAATTACCAAGATAGAAATTAGTGTCTATGAATGTTGCGTACCTATGAAAACATTGATCCTGAGCTCACAAAGTGAGGAGTTCCACTCATCAGGAGGACAGGGTCCAGGAGCAATATCTATAGCACAAAGGTATTAACGATGAAAGGACTGCTCCTCAGAACCAAGGGGCTGGGGATGTGGACAATGGGTGACCTCAGTACCAGACTCATGTGCTACTTAAGGAGGTTATTCTCTTGAGCAACTCCTCTCTAGGAGGAAATGAGTAAAGGAACCATGCAAGACTCTTCACTCTTTTGAGTAGTCTTGTATCTGGTAGGTAGCTTGCTCTCTGAGGTCTGGTTTGATCCGTAAAGTTGTTCAGTTCCCCACAAAGCAGCATGGCCCCAACCAGGCATTATATGTTGGTATTCCTGTCAATTGGAAGCCCTATTCCTATACCTTTCCCACCTTTTAGCACCTGTTTTCTTATCTAGTGGCCGTGTTTACCCACAGATGCATTTAAAGGGACCAGGAAAGGCAGATAAATGTTCAACATGTGTTCATTTGGGAGAAAGTATTTCCAACTCATAGAATCACCTCAGTGCTAAAATGTCACTTGATGTTCAGTGACCATGGAAAAGAAGGGACAGAGGTATTAACCACATGTGGAGATTGTCCATATTTTTCTTAAATATATTAAATGGCAGGGTAGAAAACCTCATTTCCAGTCCCGTATGACTTTTCTGATTTTACTCTGAAGCCACTCTACTGAATTTGACCACAAAGTACAATTTGGATCTACATCGTTCCTAATAAGTTAAATAATGTGCCCACAACAAAGTGATACTGCATTGATATTTTTCACTTCAATAATTAAAATATAAAATTAATACGCATTTAATATACCAATGCAAATGGTCAATTTCCGTAGTAGCACAACATATTTATCAAAATTGTGTCCATTGCATGGAGTCACATAATAAAATTATTGATTCCAATTGACTCCAGTCTCTTAAAAAAAAAACAAGAAAACAGAAACAACATTCCAATTGACACGGTTTCTCTTTAGCTTGATTTTTCATTCCTTTTGTTTGTTTGTTTTGGTCTACAACTAATTTAGTACAGTGCTGTCATATTCTTTGGGATTTGTTTTACTATACTTGCCCAACCTCAACTTTCTCAGCACTCAGGACTTCTTGAGATTATTTCTGACAACCTCTAAACTCTCAGAGTTGCCCATGAATCACACTACATTTTTTTGGTTCATTTGCTTTCCTACCCACAGATGATTAATTCACAACTCTCTTTAAACTTTCAGCAAGTTCTGCCTTATTCTCATATTCAGTTGATAACGTGATTCCTATTTCACCGAAAAAATAGCAAAATAGAAAGCAGTTTCCCCATCACTTCTATTGAACCCTTCGTTTATGCAACTAACCCATCTTTTTCATCTGCTCAAGATTGTTCTTCAATTACCTTCTCTCCTGTTTCATCAATTGCTCAATAACTAAATTATCCTCATCAAAATAAAACTCCATTGTAATATATCCCATGAGGTCTCAGCTATTATCTGTCTAATTTTTCTGCTTTCTTTAAAGCAAAACTCCTCAGAAGAGCTATCTAAACTCATGATTTTTACTTTCTTCCCTCCTACTCATTCTTGAATCCATTTTAGCAAAGCTTTTGCCTTCGGCTTCCTTTGAAAGAGCTCTTGTGAAGGTCTTCCAAGGTTACCTCAATGCTAAATCCATTAGTCAGTTCCCAGTTGTTACTCAAGTAATCAGCTGCACTTGGAATTAACCACTCCTCCTTTTAAAATTCTAAATGCAGTATTATTACATTTTTTTTAATATTTATTGAGGTTGCATTGGTTTGTAACATTATACAAGTTCAAGTGTACAGCACTATAATTTGACATCAGTATGTACTATACATGATTACCACAAAAAGTCTAGCTGCTATCCATTAACTAAATACAGGTGACCCCCACTTTACTCATTTCACCCAACTCTCAACACCTTTCCTTCCTCTAGTAACTTCCAATCTTTTCTCTGGATCTATGAGTTCATTTTTGTTTCCACCAACAAGCACATCATTTATTATTAAGGAAATGCAAATCCAAGTCACAATAAGATATAATCTTATATCTATTAGAATGGCTATTATCAAAAAAGCAAGAAAAATATATTGCTGTAGATGTGGAGAAAAGGCCCAAACACTGTTGGTGGGAAAGTAAACTGGTACAGCAACTATGAAAAATAATATATAGAGATCCCTCAAAAACGTGAAAATAAAAATATCATATAGTTCAGTAATTTTACTTCTAAGTATTCATCCAGAGACTATGAAAATACCAGTCAAAAAAGACATATCCACCTCTATGCGCATTATTACGCTATTGACAATAAGCAAGGTATGGAAACAGCCTCAGTGCTCCTGAGAGATGAATGGATAAAGATGTGGTATGTATACACAATAGAATACTGTTCAGCAATGAAAAAATGAAATCTTGTCATTTGTGACAAAATGAATGGAACTAGTGGATATTAGGCTAACTGAAATAAATCAGGAGGAGAAAGACAAATTGCAGATGATCTCACTCATGTGGAACACAAAGATTCAAAGTAAACAAATAGACAAACAAAAACAAAAACTAACTCCTGGACTCTGAAAACAGAGTCAACTGGAGGGAAGAGGGCTGCGGGGTGAAAGCAAAATGTATTTGGGTCAATTGCAAGAAAGGCTTTTCCTGAGAGTACTCCCTTAATAAATCACTCATACAATAATCTTCGTCTCAGGATCTGTGTCTATGGAACCTAATCTCAGATATATTCTAACTGATCTTTTCATTAGTATTTTCTTTTTAAGGCAATTAAGTAAATCCTATAGGCAGACTTTACCCTTCCTCTGGATATAGAATCCTCAACAGTGGTCTGTTTAATCCTACATGATTTTTCTGACCTAATATCCTATAACTCTTTTCTCTCTCTTTTCTAGCCTCTCCTGCCTCCTCAGAGTTTAAATATGCCAGGGTGAAATTTGAAAGATATATGGATACAAATATCTATGTCTATTTCCATGTCTTTATCAGGACAATTACCTATCTTTCAGTATTTATGCTCTACAGGGACAGCAATAATCTGCACCCCTGCTGATATATCCCCAGTATCTAGAAAGGATTTGGACACAATATCTGTTGAACTAATGAATCATCTAGTTTATCCCCTCCAATGACCCACTTATACTAGCTTCCCTGTCAACGTCCAAATAAGCAACAGTTTTATTTAGGGTAAAGATATGTGCTGAAAATTGAAGGTCAAAACATTCTTTGGAGTAAGGACTATGCTTTTTTTTTTTTTTGTATTTTGATCTAAAAGTACCCTTAACTAGTATTAATTAATCTAACAGGTTCATGGAGGATTTAAGTTCTCAAAAATATTAGCCTGGGAGAAAGAAGTTTGGGAAAGAGAAATAAATGGGGGCATGGTTCTTTTGAGATAAGACTTTTGATTATGAGTCACCTTTATCAGTTTTAGATTAAGTGCAAAGTCAATAAACATCAGGTACATTAAAATACATATTCAACTTATGACTCAAATAGTGAATTGCATTTATTGATAAAGTTTAAGATTTACTATCCCAAATGCAGTTATCTTTGAAAAACAAAGAATGAATTTAAGTCTAAGGCAAATAATATAAGTTCTAGATGCCAAAAGATCAGCTTAAAAACTGTTAAATACCAAAGAGAAAAGATGTTCTTTATATTCTGTAATATTATTCTTATTTTTCACAGTAAACACTAAGAATTACAGAGAATTTTATTACACAAATATTTCATGAGAGCATTTATTAGTCCTTCTCCCAGATTCTTGTTTCCCTAAAAATAGACAGTTAAAGAAATTAATTGAGAATAAACTAACTTGACAGCTTCTAGGCAATTTTAATCTATCACCAAAAATCTCTTCTTACAAACAGCAATTTCATGAGTCTGTCTGAAACAAAATGGCACATTGCATTTTTGATTAGGAGTCGAACTGGGCTAACCAACACAGCAGTTTTGTTAAGTACCTTATTAAAATAAATGTATTTAAATACTATCCATTAACATATAATTTTAGGTGGTAGAGATGTTGGGGTTCAAAAGAGGAAACTGTTGGGAAAAAAGCTGTTCATTAGATAACAGGCATGGTTTTAGGCACTGCCAATATAATAATCAGACAGACAGTTTCAGGAAATGAAAGATACTTTAACCATCGAGAGCCATGTATATGATTAAAACATCTAACATGTACAGTGAAAGTCATATAGAGAGTGCTATGACAGCATATAGCAGTCTGACCTAATCTAGTAGTTCAGCGAAGGTTTTCATAATGAAATGAAATATCTAAAATGAGAGGAATGAGGAGGGCCTCACTTAATAAAGGGGAAGAGAGAAGAAAGATGGTGTTCCTGAAAGGATAGAGTAAGCAAAATCCTTGTAGCACAGAGCAGAAAGTAAATGAGTTAAATGAGCAGAGCAGAGACCATGAGCCTATTAGACTATTAGATGAGGAAGAAAGGAAGCTAGAGAAGGTGAGATTCTGATTATAGGGCAGCTGGAAAGCTATGCTAAAGAGATGTTAATAGTCCTACAAACAATGGGATTTCACCTTTTTGATAGCTGCATAGAATTTCCATTGTGTGTATAGATACCAACGGGAACCATTAACAAATTGTGAGGCAAGAATGTGTAGGGAGTGGAAAGGTTAGATTTGTGTTTTGAAAAGATGACTGATTATAAAGTGTATAACAGATTAGATAAGGGGACAAGAACAGAGAGCCGGGATTTGGACTGAGGTAGTTAACTGTGGTTTAGAAAAGGCATAATGTCAGTTTAGCGAGTCTGGCAAGGATAACTCTGAAAACATAATGATGGAGTCAAGAAAAACCTAGAAGGTAAAAGTGACAGTTCTTAGGGACAGAATGTTTATAGAAATTAAGAAGAGTGAGGTGAAATTAAAGAAATGGAGGGAAGTTGATGTTCATGGCTGGAAGTCCACAGTTGGAAACCTGGGTTCCAAATGGGAGACAATGAGAAAGCAGTAGGAGAAACATATCTGAACTCCAGAGATGAAATATGGGCTGACTATATAAGATTAGTGAGTCTTTGGTTTATAAATGATCATTGAAATAAGAAAGATGCAAATTTCAGGGGAGGGAGGGACTGGGGTAGTGGGGAGAGGGAGAGAGAGACAGAAAGAGAATGCAGAATCAACCTTCAGTAACTCCTATACTTAATGGCAAAGTAGAAGCTAAAAGAGAGATAGAGAAGGAGATTAAATGAAATAAGAAATGAAATGAAGAAAATCAGAAGACCAGTATAAGTGACACTAAAGAGGAGGTGTTAGAAAGCAGAGACTAATTTAACTAGTAAGATTGGGAAATACTTCATTGATAACAGGGCAGATGGTAAAGATATGGAATGATACATTAAGCCTCTGATATTGGAATAACCCAAAATTTATAACCCCAAATTAATAAATATGATCTTGGGAGAGATCTGTCAATAAATCTACTGAAAAGTACTGTCCAAAAAAACCCAAAAAACAAAACCCAAACAGGTACATATAATAATAATGAGTCGGCAAAACATTTTTAAGGATTATAGAAAAGTTTATTTGGGTATCACACTATTTGATAATAGAATGGCAGAGAATCAGAAAAAATGTATTCCCTCTTTCCTGAGCCCACAGCTAGACCGTATTTCCCACTTACAGACACGTGAATGTAAGATAAATAGAAGCAATATAGCCATTTCTGGCCCTCTTCATGGAAAACATCTCCCCAGTGATGAAGAGAAGATTGAATCTTAAGAGGAGAATCTGGTGCAACCGTTTTGGAAAGCAGTATGGAGATTCCTCAAAGAATTCAGAATGGAAATTCCATATGATCCAATTATTCCTCTCCTGGGCATTTACCCTAAAAACACAGTAACACTTATTCACAGAGATATATGCAGCCCCATGATCATTGCAGCATTATTTATAATAGCCAAAAGCTGAAAACTATCTAAATGCCCATCAACAGATGAGTGGATAAAGATGTGGTATGTATATACAATGATACAACAGGGAGAAATCCTGCCATTTTCAGTAACATAGATGAACTTAGAATTATACTTAGCAAGATAAGTCAGGATAAAGACAGACATCATATATGTGATGTGTATAGAGACAGAAAGCAAATGAATGATCTGAATTATATAATAATAGACTTAAAAAAGAGAGAGAACTAATTTGAAAAATAGACTTTTAGTGGAGGAAAATAAAAGGCAAACCAGAGGGTATATGAAGAGAAGGGGAAGGAGTAAAGGGAATCAATTACAAAGTGAAGCAGAAAAAAGGGAAGTGATAGTAAACCTCTGTACGATATACAGATATAAATTTGCCATCATGTGTACTTCAAACCAAGTTAATGTTAAAATGCAATATTCCTTCAATAAAATCAATTAAAAACCCCACAAAACAAAAACAAAAGATAATGAAAATAAAATAAAAACACTATGGAGAGTTTACACAATGAAAAGTAATATTTTGTGAAATAAATTAATTTTCAGCACTATAATATTTACCCTGTTTGATATGTTAAGATTTTTACATACAAAATTTTTAAGTGGGATGTACCTATAGATGTGTATATGTTAGTGTATTTTAAGTATGGAGGTAAAAAGTAGGATAAATATGTGTTAAAATTAGTTATCGGTGAACTATATACGCTCAACAACTTAGAGCACCCAGTACGCAACCAGCTATTTATGATAGCCCCGGCAATCCTCAATTTTAGAAAATTAAACTCATGAGGGGTTTAGAAGCATATAAGGACTCCAGTCCAAGTAATCTACTCCTCATCTTGCCCTACACACCACAGTCTGACTTCTTCACCACAAATTGGCTTTGAACTTCATAGAAAAGCAACTACAGAGCACTACCCTTTAGTTTGTGACTTTTTTTTTTTTGCAACACTTTTAAAATTTATCCATACTGTTGCAGGAGATACAATTTCAAAATAATTGTGTTTTCCTATAAGTACAAACAGAAAAGAGGAGAATGAAACCATACATTGCGTAGAAAGAAACCCAAGTGTCTGAATGACCAGATGGAAATATCCCTCAACCAGCTACTTTAAATTACTTTGTATAAGTGATAAATAAACTCCAAATGTTTTAGCCACTGGGAGATGAGGAACTATCTTTTCAGCAGTCATATTAATTACATGATACATGAAGGGAAGTTACATCTCAGATGGGGCTCTCTCATAGTCAGTCATCTTTGCTGACTCACTAGTGAACCGTATTTCAATGACGAACAGAAAGTTCAAAGCCAAAAAATGTTAATTTACTGCAAAGCATTTCCTTAAATCTGAGTAGATCAGAATAATTCAAAGTTTTTTTTAAATCCTGGAAAACAGTATACTTTTTTTGAAGTAAATTACAGTTAAATTACACTATTACCAGAAGAAAACACAGTTTCATTTTATCCTTTTGATTGACAGTTAATTAAAAAGCAAAACCTAATTATATCATCAGTAATGTATTGAAGTGATTTAAATAGTAATAAAGTAAAGTCATCCAAAATTAAAACCAACAATTCCAGATTTTGAAAACATGTGCTCTTTGATTACAGAGGCATGAAATTTATTTAAAATACATATTTAGCTATAGCAGCATGCAAGTGGTCATATGACAGCTTGGCAAAGAAGCCAGGGAATCTCAGGAGAAAATCTGATATGGATATTGCATAGGCTTAATCATAATTTTCTTTTGAAGTCTTTTGAGAGGGAAAGGAAAGGTCAATTATGACATCACGATAGAACCAGAAAAACATTACAGCTAGAAAACAGAGAGGAAAAAACAGACATTGAATACATGAGAGAGAGCATCACTAACATGAATGAGACATTCTCAGGGATCACCAGTTTCTCAGATTTTATTTCAGTATCTGATCATTCATTTGACTATCATAATTCATTTGTATTTCCCTTTCATCTAGGACCAGATACGTAATTTGCAGACCCATCTAGCGTGGTTCCTTATGTGAATGCACAGGTTGGGCCTGCCCTCACATCATCCTCTCTCACAAAAATAAGAAAAAAAAAAAAAAATTGCAAAACAACAAATTCTAAGGGTCAGGAATTTTCAAGTTGGATGAATAAAAAAAAAAAAAATTGGAGCCATGAGAATTCTGTATTAACCATGGCCATTAATCAATACTGCCACATAAAGACTGTGATATTCAAATAAGATTTTTGGTTTCCTGGCTTCCTTTTAATTGCATCATATAGATATAAAAATGTGGTCAGAGGCACATCCTGGTGGTTCAAGAGGCTGAGATGCAGCTGGGGTGTGGACCATATAAAAACCAGGGACTGTCATTTATGAACCTGGTGTCATGAGGTATGGAGTGGGGGAATGAACAAATAAATTTTTTTTTAAAAACTTCTTTTTCTCCGTCCTGTCCTTCCTGCCTACCTTTCTTCCTATTTGAAAAAATGGGGTTAGAATAAAGACCTTTAAAGCAAAACAATTCAATATCCTTCTTTGTCCTAAACCTAGTCTGCACATAACAGGAAAGTGAGTATTGCTGATTGAAATGCATTTCACTCAAGAAATTACCAAATATTGACAGGCTGACAGTAGAATAGCATCCTGGTGAGAACAAAGCTATTGAAATTTCCCAAGACAAGCTCAATCCAGTTACAGTGTGAAAGGAGAGGACAGGAGGAGCGGATCGCTGGAATCCATCTGGAAGCTGTCTAGCAGTGTCTCTTTAAATGTCAGAATGTTTCTCTGATGTCACTATGAGGGGATGTCATGCATAAGTGGTGCAAAGGGATAGATGAGATATCTCTGCACCTTCCACTTCATTTTGATATAATATAAAAATGACTCTAAAAGTATCTATTTAAAAATATTTAAGATTCGTATTGCTTATGCATTTATCACCCTATTCCAACAAGAATTTTCAACATGTTAGATTTCAAACTAATTTGGATAATTCCTTCCGTCATTTAAAAAAAAATGGTAACCTTAAAAATAATTATCTTTCCGTGGAAAAAATAGAATCAGTGTATTATAAATACTTAATTACCTGACAGGTTTAAGTGGGATTTAAAGGAAACCAACATATCAGACAAGTATACTCATTCATTCACGCAATTGGTATTTGTTTGGATTCATAATACACCAGAGAGATACTTTCTGATAAAATAAAATTGATACAGGCATTGTTATTTAAAGAGGAAATTGTATTAATAATATAAATATATTAAAGGCATTCATTTTAATACTGGGTGATTCACTATGTAGTATATTTAAAATATTATTCAAGTAGCTGTATAAGGAACAACTGCATTAACATAAATGAAGGCATGTTAAGACTTGTCTATGCTATCCAAATTAGGTAGACCAAGATGATCTGCTCCACAGCAAACCACAGTGTCTTCTACTACCTCTCTCTTCAAGTTGTGTTTGGCCTCTACAAGATGTTAGACCAAAGTAATAAAAGTTCCTCGTGTTTTCAGAAGATATCAAAGTCCAATATCTGGCTCTGTCACAAACTGACTAACCTAGAATAAGTCATTCAACTTCTTTGGGTTCTCAATTCCTTCATATCTATCAAATAAAGAGGATTAATTAGGTGATTTCTAATTTTCTCAACTTGCCAACTGGACCCTACCTTACAGTCCAAGTAATTAATAGGGTTGGAATCACCCATATCTGAATTTGAAACCATACTCGACCACTTCTTACAGTAAAACACTTGGCAAATCCCAAAATCTAAATTGCTTTATCAATAAAATGGAGATACTTTCATGGACCTCTTACAAAGAGTAAGAGGTTAAGGCACAAATTGCCATCAGTCCAGGGCTTGAAACCTAGTCATCACTCAAAAGATCTTAGCTAATGTGAGTTATGTCATTTTACAAAATTTTCAACATTTGGTTATTCAACTGCTAATTGAACATTTCCATTGACAAATAGGTCACTACTTCTAGAGAAAGTCTTTCTAGAACATTTCATTTATAAAAGTTCTTATAATGAGCTTTAATCTGACTCCTTGCAGCTCTGTATTGTACCATGTTTATTTAGCACTGGCATCCACAAAGAACTGAGGAGGTTGACACATTTAGATGAAAACATTACATCTACATTTTTGTTAACTTTTAGCTAAAAAACAGTATTTACTTTAATTATAGATGTAATCATCAAACCACAGTAATTTTTGTAAGTTTGTCACTAATGGAAATCACAGACATTTTATCATTAGTTATTGTAAAATTCTCAAAATACAGTAAATATTAGACCTACCAGATCTTGTATTTATTGTATTAATAAAAATGCACACATCTCTTTATAGCATAAATTTGGTTTAATATACTGATAAGCTAATGTAATTGGTTTTCTTTTTAATCCTATGCTTTTTATGTTATTTTTTAAAACATTACATTTAGAAGGCATTCATAGACTTTCCCATTCTGTCAAAGGATTCTTGGTCACATAAATACATAAAAGGGTAGTGCATTCTGCTCTAATGTAAGTTAGAATAATTGCACTCCATCTCTCATTGATGAAAACCTTAACCACTGAAAGACAAATACCTGATTTTCAGAGATGCCTTTTCTTTCTCTCTGTCTCTTCTAAACATCTCTAATTGAGCATGGCCCCAGGTGAGCTGCATGGAATACTCATCTGCAAGACTCTATGATAGTAAAAGACAGCTTTTTTAATTCAAGAATGAGACAGGAAGGAGAAAAATCATCCAATAATAGAAAGAAGACAGAGAAAGAAAATAGGCAGCTAGAAGGAGAAGCAAAGTTAAAATTATGGAACAGAGTACCTCTGTGTCTAGAAAAAGAAGTGAAGGAAACAATGAGAAAGAAACAATGAAGAGAGTGGTAGGAGAAGTGATGCTAGGAGGATCAGTGTAACAGAAGAGTCAGGGATGAAGGCAGAATATAAGTGGTTGAAGTGAACATAAATTATTTCAGGACACTGAATTAGGACATTTCACTCCTGGCCTCCCTGTGTCATTTCATGATGGATGGCTCAAAGAGTATCAAGGACACTTGGGCTCTGAGAACTACTTCCCCAAAGACACCTGCTGAATTTGCTCAATAACTCACTTCCCAAGCTTCTTTGACTTCCCTCCTGGTAATTGCTGTTAACATTCTAAGATGCAGTGTTCTACCATTACACTATGGGAAATTGCTCAAATTGGTAAATAAGCAGGATATTACATAGTTGGTCTGACGATAGCACAATGAGTTTCTGTAGCTTGCTTGTCTGATCAACAATATTTCAATTAATGTTGATTCTTCCTCCCCTAGAAAGATTTCATTTAGAAATTTGTCACATGATTGGTTAATATACTACTTGCAATTAGCTATTCTTTTTCACGAGAACAGTTCATACATTGAGGTCTTTCTCATTTTTTACTTGTGCTATTGCTTCTTTGTTTTTAATTTAGCCTAAAGCAGGATTTACCCTTAATTCCTTTTTGATTTTGCCCTCTTACTTCAGGGCCATTATTCTGTGGTTAAAATCGATAGTTGCCACCAATTTTTTTTCAACTCTAAGTGTTATCTACAAAGTTGATTAGCATTGATCTTTGTCTTAAAACAAACCACTTTTAAAAAAAAATATTCAACAGGACATAACCAAGGGAAGAACACTGTGACACATCAGGATCTAATCAATGTTTTGGAGTTATGTTTGCTCACCTCTCCTCATATCACTATAATTTCATTGAATGGTTGCAGGGTTTTTCTTTATGTCTAGTTTGCTTATGGCCCTGCAATTTCCTATCTAGAGTTTCCATGATTTTATTTTTCTCTTTTTTTAGAAACTTGGAAATTTCTCTAACTATTCTAAAGAATCATTTTCCTACTTTTAAAAGCCAGGCAGAAACAAACTTACATATAAGTTTAAATCATTGATCAAATTATTCTTTGAACTAAAATACTCAAACATGCATTTCTGAAGCACCTACTAATGTGAACCTAGCTTCACTAAATCATGCTATGTGTCCTTTGTAGCCAAGATTTAAAAACATAATAATTAACAAAAGTATAAATGGTATGAAAAATGAACTAGCATAGAAGTGTGTTACGTAACTGCTTCTAATTATCAGTCATCAATATTGGCATCTATATTCACATTATTATTTTTAATGGATCAAATAAAATTATGTTCAGGAGAGTTAAATTGTGTTATTAAGAGGTTTTTATTACTAAAATCAGCATTATATTTTAACCCAGTAATTTCATTTTTGGAAACTAACATTCTATCTCTATCATAGTATAACTCTGATCACTAAAGTATTTCAATGAGATTTTTGGAAGCTTTTATGGCTCAAGAATCAATACATTTAAATACCCCCAATAGTAGAGGTTTAAAATTTCAAAATGATGAAGCTGCTGTTATATTCAGTTTCATGATGTTTTCAGTTCTTTGAGTAGGAAATACAGTTCATCACTAAGCCAAAGGATTTCCTAAATAGACCTATTCATTCAAGATAATTGAAGCTTAGATTTATTGCATGAAGTGTTAGTCAGAAAAAGGCAAAACTACAGCCATCAGGTTTTTCTCAAGATAAAACCAATTATTAAGTGCGATTTTTAACTCTCTTAATGTACACATTCCAAATGTTTAACAGGAGGCATTTTACATTAATCATACATATTAGTTTCAATGAAAATCCCTTAAATAGCAAGACTCTTCTCAAGGGACAGAACATGATCAGGTAAGTTTAAACCTGTACAGGAACTACTGCCACTGACATCTACAAAGCTTCAATGCCAGACCACTGCCACAAAAATATATAATGTAACAGAATACAAAAGCGCATGGGAGAATAAATCAGTATAACAGTCGTTCATGCAGTCATGGAGGGAGTTGAGGGAGGAGGCAGGGAAATGTAGTACATTCGTTGCAAACCTACACAGCCTGTAGGTTCACCAAGGTCAGCTTTCCTCAGGCTGAAAGATGTTTAGGCATTCCAAGAACACATTTTCCAATAGCATTACTCCTTCTAAGACATGTGTAATGCATTTAAACACATTTTTATAATTATTATTGCCAAGCAAGAATCACATTGAAGAAATCGAGAGAAAACCCAGGACATTGCAAGAATCACAAATGTATGAGGTAGAATCAAAATGTCACTGTTTCAGCAGTGTTTATCCACCATTTGCACTAATATATATCACCTCTTAGTTATCATTGCTGCTTGCTATGAAACAGTATTTAAACTATTTTTGTCTTTTTTATATTATTCCCCCCCCAATGAAAATGACTTTATTTGTATTATTGCTTTGGTTCTGTATTTGAGTTCTAATGTGAATCATTTCTTATAGCAATTACTAAGTCATAGACCTTTTGGGTGGTATCTTTAACCTAAGCGCATAGTATATCCCATAGCTATTACTGGTATTCTACCAATAGGTAATCGCTTAAACATTCCATGGTCAAATAAGTTAGGAAAATGTGCAGTCTGAACAAATTGTTATCAATTGATATCATCACATGGTCTATTCCAAAATTTAAACTGCATCATTGAATCACAGAATTTTGCTGAAGTAACTAAGATAGGAGAGGTTAAGTGACTCTTTATTCAGTTTATTCAATGTTGGACTAAGGATTCTTTCTAGTTTCCAATTCTGAGCTCTTCTCCCTGGTTATTTACTCCCTGATATCATAGTGATAAATAAGAGAAAAGAAAAGAAAAGAAAGATTGTGGCCATCAAAGATAGAAGAGCTGGCCTAGGAGTATTACTGCAAAATTGAAAGATTAAATAAAACATGTTTGCTATGCAACCAAAGTATTTAAAACATCATGAAGCACCATAAATAATCACTTCTGTATAACAGACATTAAGGACTATGAAATACACCCTAGAGGTCCACTGTAGCTCCTAATAAAAAGAAGGATCATGGGGATTCAGCATAGATTAGTGGCTCAGCTTGAGCAAAAGCAAATTAAACTTGAATTTTGAAAATGGTTTAAAAATGAGCTAATTCTCTTAGTTGGGGGATTGTTGATGAGAAGGAAAACCCCACTCATGCTAATTTAAACTTAAAGGAGGAATTTATTAAAAGGTTACATTATTATTTTATAGAATTCAATCTAGGGAGGCAGCTAAATCTCCAATAATATTAGAACCTGACTAGAAAGCTGTCAAGAATAAGGCAGTGGACTGTTCCCCTGCAGTTCACAGACCCCAACTGTGTGTCCCTTGGCACATCAGTCTCACCCACTTCCTTTTCTGAAAATTGGCCTTCCCATTTGCAGCCCCAGTAAAGAATGTAGAATCAATGTGTCCTAAATCTGAAATTATCAGAGCAAGAATCTGGTCTTTCACCTTGGGTGATGGATGGGTGGGGGCAATGCAGTGGCAGGAACTCCTGTCCTCTTGATAGTAACTATGAAACTAAGCAACCCTCCAAAATGATATCTTTGGGAGTGCCACTAAAAAGGTACTACAGGTATAGAAATAATCAGTGATAATCAAAGCATTTAGCTTCTTTAGTGTTCAGTATTCTTGGGAAGAGAACTATAGGACAGGAAAGAAAGAAGGGACAGAAAATAAAATGAGGAAGGAAGAATCTACTCTAGTCTCTAACAGAATCATTGAGCTCTCCAGTCGTTAGGAAGGGACAAGATAATAAGAGAGAAGAAAGATTTAACAATAAAAGCTGTCTACTGCGTATTGGTCTCTCTAGATATATGATCTTACTTACTCTTCTTACTCTTCTCAAGTCATCCTTTAGGGGGATATTATGGCTTCACCTATTTTACAAATAAATGAACAAGATATTCAGAAGGACGGAAGGACTTTGGAGAAATCTTTTAAAGTTGGTCCAAAGTGTTGTAATGGGACCATGGTAGAAAAATATTGCTTTAGCTGTGTTTTCGGAGTTTGTAAAGCAGATGAAATTTGAGCCTTCTGCAGGGGATGTGGGCACTGACAGAACATCATCATGAGTAAAGGTCTGGAGAGCAGGGGAAAAAAATCATAGCCATACCTGGGGACTACTGGGCAGTTAGGTCATGTCATAGAACTTTGCCCAAAGAGACATAGACTTGGGGAAAGAGTTTTGGGGGCAGATCATGGAGAGCTTGAATATCTTTTTTGTGAGTTGTGATATTTCTGTGCACAATGGAGAACCACGAGGTATAAGCCAAGGTATGATATTCTCAGATCTTTGGCCTAGAGACTGTATAACAAAACTTGGGGTGGAGAACAATGAACAAATTACCAAGGCGAAAGACAGTATGAGCCTTATTTAGGATACTGGTGATGAAAATGGGAAGGTGATGAAGGTATAAAAAGAAATTGCAGAGGGAGAGTCAATAGATCTAGCATTTGATGTGATGGTCAAGAGAGGAAACAGTCAAAGAAGCAATCAGTTCTGGAAATAAGGGATTCTCATAGCAGCTAGAAGTGAACAAGGAATCCACCTCTTGGAATCTCTGCTCGTCTCTGGGCTTTCTGTTTAACAGGAGGCTAATTTTGCAATTGTTTCTATACTAACAAAAATGAAGCATATTGTTTTCATAAACCTTTGCAAAATCTGCTGATTCTCTGGCATGTTTGCAAATAATGCCACAGTCTCCAGACAGTTTCTATGTAGCATGCTTCACATTACTAACAGAGACATCACTAAAATAATATTCTGTAAGAAATATATGAAGGTCAGTTCTTAGAAGACTTAAAAATGGAAATACATTTCGTAAGAACTGTCAATAATTTGATATTTATTTACACATTAGATGCACATATACTTTCACCTACAGTCAGTTTGGGTTTATTGTTCTTCTAAGGTGTTTAGAACAAGTGTTATCTACTCCAGCTGCACACTGGAATTATCTGTAGAGCTTTAAAGTATGCTGATGCCAAAGTCCTAAACCCAGGGCTGACCTGGGAGCAGCCTGGGAATTGGGACTTTCTATAAAGCTCTTGAGGTAACTATAATGTGAAGCCAGGGCTGAAAAGTGCTGAACAATAAAAAGAAAAAAATGACTGATTATGTTAGAGATAATTAAATTGGCCTTGCCATCAAAAAGACTATCAGCTACATTTACATAATTGGCACATATACTTATTTCCCTAATATTATATGGGATGAGAGAAGATATATAAAGCAGGAAAGTTGGTGTCTGAGGGGGCAGAATTGGGAGAATTAATGAGTAATCAGGAAAGATGTGAAATACTCTGACTTCTGAGACATTTTGCTAATTCTTCTGTCTCAGCAGCAACCTCTGGAATATTATGGAAATTGAAGTTCTCCTCTGCTCCTTCCTGGCTCCTCTGCCAACACTGAATTGCTGACTGGCTGACCCTAGATGTAGATTCCAAGTTCCTCCACTCAGCATTCCAAAGGCAGCAGTCCTTTCCACAGCACAGAGGGAAGACCAAGCGTTTGAACATAATCAAAGCTAAAGAAACTGGGCAGAGTAACATAAGTTTAGTAGCACAGTTGACTGCTAGCCCCACTTCTTCATGTGTGGAGGTATGCTGAAAGGCTTACTTGTTTCCAAATCTCTTCTCTCCTCTCTCATACACTGACTGCAGTGCCAGTGAACTCTGGCATAAGGCATTGCCACCAGAAATCCTTGATGAATTGTCCATGTTACCTAGGAAGAGTAAAACATCTCCTCCTGTTGCTCACCATCACTAAACAGAAAATCCCTAACCTTTCTCTTCCAGGCAGGTCTATGAGGGAATAGGACAAGTAGAGCAGTGACAACCAAGGGGAATTTCTGGGTAGCACAGCAGTTAAATGTCCTCTGGCTGTTTTGAATTGCTCACCAGTATTCCATTAACAAGCTTTTGTCACGCTTGAGTCTAGTCATCAATCATTTTTATTACTTTCCCATGAAGATCCTCCTCCAGTGTTCACCACTGGAATTCTATCAAATCTTTTGTCTCAAATCTCCGTTCAAATACTCACCTATTTGACCACACCAACTTAAATCAATCCTTTCCTCTTCCAGCACTGGAACTGATATCTTTTCTCTTATAATTCTCCCTTAGTAGACCTCAGCACTCCAAGAGACAGAATTTTTATTCTGTCCAAGTGTATACACTGCACACCAAGGGTATGTTCACACATAACAGACACTCAATATATCTGGTCAGTGAATGAACTAGGTCAATTTAAGTGTCAGCACAGACTTATAAACAACATGAATTCTCCCAATCCTAAAATAAATTCGTTAAGTTTGGATATGAAAGCAGTGAAACGCTCAAGAGTTTTTCCTGGAGTGGCCATCTAGAGCAGCATTTAATTATCCCACATAAATGACGGTCTCATAGCTGAGACAAACATGAATATTATCAACTAGCTTTACCTTATGGGATTACAGTTGTTCTATCATGACTCTGTAATAGCAGCACATGTTCTTTCCTGAAACATTATTTAAATAAGCTTGGTTTATGCAACTCCCAGTAGCCACTCTTTATAACTGTAACACTGAAGTCACCATAATTCTTAGCTGAAAGCAGCTAATCTATTTTCTGTCAGGGTGACAGGATCATCACTTACCCTTATCCCTGCATGTAGCGCACTCCAGAACGACTTCTCCATCCAGGGACTGGAAAGATGTATGTTTATCTATGAGACCTTGATACAAAATACCCTTGCTTCTTGATTGCTGGGGGAACTACAGAAAGGAGACTTCAATTACCAAAGTCCTCACCATTTCTAATTTCCTTAAGGGTCATTTTTGTATTGCTTCCCCTGCAATCCATGGAACTTTAACTTATTTAGAATACATTGCTTTTACATCACGATTTTTATTTGACCCAAATCAACCTTGCTCCTACCTGAAAGTTTCACAAAATTAAAAAAGGTATTTGGAGAGTTTCCATTTCCACACATCTTTTAAGCCCTTTCTGACCTTCAAATTACCTTGCACAGAGTCTTTATCAGTTGTGCTCAACAAAGGCAATGAAAGAACATATGAATGAATGAATGGAATGGGGCACGTATTTTACCAGCAGAAGAGACTGAGATCAATTTGAGACAGTTGGACTTTTGTTCATAAAAATGACATTATAGAAATTCTGATGGGAAAAAACCTCACTTGAAACCTAAGTATCTTGTAAATAAGGTATTCACTTTCCTTTTGTTATCAGATATCTTTTACAATATATAGCCTCGCTTTCAACAACATTATACATTGCAGAAGAATTACACTGCTGCTCAGCAGAGATTTGCATCTAGCATTAGATGTCCTATGTGTGGCTGATTAATCTACCTCTACATTACTCGGCACTTCTCCCTTGGACTCATATTACCTACTTGTACTCCTCTATCTCTGCAGTCTCTTCCCAGGTACAGTCTAGTGGACGAGATGGTAGCACCCAAGATCAGGTACAGTCATTCACATAAATGTAATGATGGAGTCAGCCTTTTGAAAAAACTGAGAAGTAGACAATATTGTTCCCACCAGCCCTTTTTTCACCTCCTTCCCTTTCTTTACCACAGACACACTGATTCTCTACTCATTTCAGAAAACACTCTGATCTATTTGATAATACACAGGTATATTACAAATAATATTTCTCTTCACATGATTTTTAAAGTTTAAAGGAAGTCCCAAGAAAAACATCATGTTCAACCCAAAGAACCAGGGCTACTGATAACATTATGTCAGAGAACCATTTTAGTTATGAAAGTGCCAGTGAGGTTAGGTTGACCCTAGAAGACAATCAATTCTATTTCCTTCTCAGCATCGAGTTCTGACAGAAGATCACTATAGCCCTGTTTGCAGATATTTTCACTGTCTACTCTGTCACCTAACTCCTAGGGGCGGGGCATGAAGGTCATTACCTCTGTGTGCAAAGGAGATCACTTATGATCCTCAGTCAACGCTTCTTGGTGTTTTCAAGAATTCTGCCTCACATGGGCTCTGGAAGATTCCTTCTAGTCCTTTGACTTCATGGGTGAGCCCCATTCTCTTTAGCTCAGCTTTGCCTGCTCTGCTGCCAGTGCTCTCTGTCCAGGCTCATGGAGGAAACATTATCTTCTCTTTGTCTAAGGATCAGTGTTTCTGTCTCCACTTGCTGGGGCCCTGGGGTATCCATCCTTGAGGCTGGAGGCTTTGCAAGCATGACACCCCAACCAGCCACTGATCCTGGGTACTGCTTGCTGGCAGCCACCACCACATGACCAATGCCCACATCAGTCCACTCTCTGCTTCTTAGAGAAGTCCCAGAACTTCCTGGCACCAGTGCAAAGGACACAGGCCCTTTCATTGCTCACACTGCCCTCCTTCAAAAGAGCCTCTCTTTTCTTACCCGTGGACTAGGGAGTTTCCTGAATGACTGGGTGGGAAATATGTATTCTCTTCTGAGAAAATCCATGATGGAGTGTGTGGCATTGTAGCCTTCTCTCCACCACCTCCACCAAAGTCCATCCCAGAATATTTCCCCAAATCTGGATTTTTATTTCTGCCATAATCCAAATTCAGCGGTATTGATATTTGACACTTTGACTGTAAGCCACAGCAAAAACAAAAGCAAAACCAAAAACATTTTCTATCTCAGGCAATACATACAAACATAACAAAATACATGTAACTAAAATAATTAAGCAAAAACTTACCTTACCTTATCGGTGCACCTTGGTGACCTAGTGGTCTAGGACACCTGAGAGCAGTTCCACATACATCCCAAGATCCTGGGTTCAAGACCCAGGGCCAGGGAGAACAACCAATGCGAACAACTAAATAAAAATAAGGTGCTTCCTCCTCCTCTCTCTTCCTGCCTGCTTACTTGCCTTCATTCCTGACTGCACCTTTCCTTTAAAAAACAAAAAAAACAGAAACAAAAAAAACTTACCTTATTACATGTTATATTCTAAAAACTGTAATTCCATTTCATGTTAAAACAGACTAGAATCAACTGGTGGTGAATATTTCACTAATGAATCCCTACACAGTTTTAAAATACTGCCTTAGAAACACGCCATTGGCAACCCGAGAACTGGATCGAGTGGGTTCCTAATAAAGAAGGAATCACAACAATAACAAGAAAAGATAGAGTTGTCACTCTTTGAAGAATCCATCCATTTTATGACGCTCCTTTCGCTGAAAGCAACAGTGCTTATTTTACTGGTATTTAATCACTTTTCTGCTATGCCCATAATCACAGAATTGAGCTGTTTTCTTCTTCTTTCCACTTACAGCTGAAAGTTTCTACTTCACAGATGCTACCAGAACAAGCACCATTCAAGTGTGCCACCATTTAAGCAAAACTAACAGCTGTGGAATCTATTGGAGGACGATGAGAGGTCCTACAGCATAAGAAATTTTTTTTCATTAGTCCCTCCCATGATTACTGGCAAAGTCTGAATTCTCTGTTGAACTGACTATGCTTGGAGGAAATAACAAGAAAGATTTCCCCAGGATACATCTGAATGCTGGTGCCTTTTTAAAATAAACAACAAACAATAAGAATCACTTAAAAGAAAGCTTATCTGTTTCTGTCCTGAGGTTACTTCTTGCTCTGTGGATCACAATCATTACCAAGGGCTAACTGAGAAGGGGCCACAATGCACTACTTATCAACATGAGGAAAGGAATTGTGACTTGCATATTCTTATTTCCAACTCTAACTTCCCAGAATTAACAGGGAAAATTGGTTAACAAACACATTATTTTCTTATATTAACTTTTTTAATGATAATTATTCAAGACAGTGTACATTAGGTATCCATGCTGTGTAAAAAATTATCCAAAAAAAAGTAGCAGCTAAAAACAACAAACATCTATCACGGTCCCCCAGCCCCCCAGTTTAAGGATCACAAATATGGGGCCAGTTTAGCGGCAGGGATTGTGGTTCAGGGTCTCAGGAGGTAACAATCAAGTTGCTAGCCGGGGTTACAGTCATTTCAAGACTCAATTTGGGTTGAAGAATCCTTCCACAGTCCATCACATGACATCACTGACAGCTCTTGGTTCCATGATGCCTGTTGACCAGAGGCCTCTATACATAATCAAGTGGGGTTTTTCAAAAGCTGTTTGAGTGTCTTCTGACTTGGGAGCTGGCTTCCTTAGAGTGAATGGGAGAGAGAACTCCCAAGACCAAAGACAGATGATTTTCTGACTTATTTTCAAAAATGACACAATTACTTCTGTACTTGGTTAGTCAAAGAGATTAGCTTGTGCAATGTGAAAGAAGATTACTGGAGACCATAGAGAGACTCAGAATGTTTCTTTGCGTGCTCATTTTCTAGGATATAGTCAAACAATCTAATATCCATATGGCTACTTCATTATCCACCATCAAGCAATAAAACATTTTTATTGAGTGGGGAGGGTCTGGAAGGCAAGGACCTGTAAGTTCTTTTAAGTCTCTAATGAAAGCTGTGGTTGTACCCCAGATAAATATACAAAGGAGTCATTATAATTTTGCATACCATTTCTCAAAGTCTAAAACTTCACAGAAGCTTTCCCAAAGACCACTGGTTCATAAACATTGTCCTTTACAATTATCTTCTTCTTATAATTGTGAGGCACAGAAAAATGCATGTGTTAGGATGCTGGGTGAACATATAAGTAATGATTGAGAGACTTAAAGAATCAAACCCTACTGTGCAGCATAGAATAACTAGAAATTCCAAGGAGAGTGGATTGAATATGGCTATCTCAAGTGAGCCTAAACGTGAAACCAAATCCTTTTTTACACTACAGTCCTTGAGAGACAAAGAAGTCTTTGGGGTGCTGATTATTTCAAGTCAAAATCCCTGGGGGAATTCTGCTATGAAAGCCTGTATGAACAAAATGTAGCGTCTCACCAGGAGCATTTGATACTATGTGAGAGCTGTCTGTTTTTCTAAAGTGCAGTCAATAAGCTGATCCTAATGTGATTTTGGTTGTTAAGTCCCTGTCCCTCTTCTTTCCTTCTCCAAGTTAGCATTATGAAACCTAGGACTTGAATCAAGGCTGCTCACCTTCATCCTAATAACTACTTTTACTTCCTTTTCAAACATGTTTCTCAAAATCTTACTTTCTTCTTCCAACTGGTCATTTAAAAGATCTAGCAGCTTCTATTTTCTGATATCATTTAATAGAAGACTTCAGACACAGAGTGAAAACTTACAGCTATCTAGCGTCATGGGCCCTTTCTGTGCATTTTCATGACACCTTATATACAGCTTAGCATAGTTCATGGAAGAGGGCAAACACTGGTGGCTGGCACTTTCTTATTTTAATTTCTGCTACTTGCCAGCACTCCCATCACTATCTGAGAGCTCCATCGTGGTAGGACTGCTTCTCCTGTTCACCAAGATAGTATCACCGCCTCTCCAACATCCAGTTCAATATTGAGGAAGCACATCATATGCACTGAATGAACTAAACAATATATTAAATCAATAATTCTTATTCCATCCTATTTGCAAAGTAAATACAACCATGAATGCTATGAGGATTGAATAAAATAGAAAGATCTATGTGTTGAGTTAGAAAGCCTGACTGCTATATCTTAGGTGTGTGATCAAGGCTCCATCTCTGATCTCAGTTTCCTCATTTGTAAGATGGTATAATACATGACATGATGACTTTATAGAATTTTTGTCCAGGTTCAGGTTCAACTGGACAAGTAAGGTGAAAATATTTATAAACTGTAAAATACTACAGTTTGTCACATATTGTTATTATTATTAAATGACACTGGATAGTTGGCAGAGATGCTATGTAAAAAGATAAATTGGTGATAATTTTTCAAATCATCCCTCAAAAAGAAATCTATGCTCACTGGTCCAAGAACACCAGCAGGAGTACTTTCAGGAGGTAAATACACAGCCATTTCTATCCTGAAGGCTGAATTCTGTGTTCTCTGTCATAATATCAGTTATTGATCTTTACAAGTACAGAAGGTACTTTGCAGAAGTAGTTATGACAAGGTCTCTGAGAACTAGGTCTGCATCTAAACAAAGGTAGAAGACTTGGCCTGAATAATAAAATTCATAACTGCTTCATTGTATGGTCAAGCATTCCTATGTTTTTCAACTATAACTCTGAAGGCCAGGAAATCTGTGAAAGCACAATGAAAGGCAACTAGGCAACCTTATGAGTTGGTTCTCTGTATATAAGTAGGGCAAATATAGGTGCATTCATGCACCACATCTCTTTATCATAAGTGGAAACTTGGAAACAGCTCATTTAGATAACTTGTGGGATGTAGTAACATTGGAAACAAAGACTTACACTTCCAATGTTAGAACAATAAAAAAAAAAAACATTTAATCTGTTATAATATGGAGTCAATTGCCAATAATTCACTATCTGGATTATGGACTAACTCACCCTGGTTATTTAATAACTGTGTTGCCTGTATTTCCTCTAACGAAGTGCAAGTTCCCATCCCAATGTGTTTGAGGAGACTGAGCAAAGAATTAAACTCATAGAGAAAAAATAACTTGAAAAATCTCTCTTCGAAGCGAAATATTTCCCTTTGCTCCCTTGTTATATTAAAAAAGAAAAAGAACCAAAACTCCAAACCTCTATATTCTGCATTTTAAAACATCATAAATGTTTCAGGAAGCAAATAGAAAACTTCATGTTCTCATGTCATCAGAAGACACTAAGTCACATTTATACGCATCCCATGGCAAGCTCAGTATCCGGATTGGGTGGGTTAATTAAAAAAGTGATAAAAAATTATTTTAACATTTTATTGAAAATAACACACATCCAAAAATGTGCACAAGTCATTAGTGTATCCAATTCAATAAACTTTTGTAAAGAAGATGCCATACGATCAGCATGATTAAAAACGAAAGCAGGCTATTATCAGCACTCCAGAAGTTCCCACGTGCCTTCTTCTAATAACTAACCTCCTCACAAAGGGCAACCACGATCCTGACTTCTAGCACCAAAAATAGATTTACCTATTTTTGCCCTTTATGTAGGTGGAATCAGAATGTTTGCATTCGCTTGTGACTGGCAACCTTATGTCTGAGAGATTCAGTAATATGCAAAAACATATATTTCTTCTATTCAGTTGTCCATCTCAGTTGCTCACTCCTGGCCCCAGGTCTTGAACCTGGGTTCTTGGAATGCACGTGGACTATGTCCAATAGCCTTATCCACTAGACCACCAGGGCACGTCTCAGCAATATGTGTTTAATGTAGCTGTAATTCATTCATTCTTATGACTGACTAGTATAAATTGTGTGAATATATTTTTAATTTAGTTGTTGGTTCTTTTTTATTTATTTTTTGCTGGTGCTTTTTAGTTTCTGTGTATTACAAAGAGTACTACCAAGCATCTTTTTGCACAGACTTTTAATGAGCATCTATATGCAAATCCACTTGAATGTTCTGAGGAGTACCACTGCTCTGTCATGAGATATACACATAATCAACTTTAGTAAATACTGCCACACAGTTTTTTAAAGTGAATGTACCAATATACACTCCTATTAATACTAATTAAGAATTCTGGTTGTTCCATATTCCTGCCAACAGTACTTACTATCTATCTTCTTTATTTTAGTGATTCGGTGGGTCAACAGTAGTTTTGAATTGGAGTTTGGTTTCTCCTATGTTTATTGACCATTTGGATAGCCTCTTTGGTGAAGTGACTCTACAGTCTTTTGCTCATTTTCTTATTATAATATCTGTCTCATTTTTATTGACTTATAGTACTTCTTCACACATCTGAAGTCAAGTCTGGAGTGAGTTTTGTATTCTTCAATCATTAGTATAAGACAGCATTGCTCCATTACATAAATGGATTTAAAACCGAAAATGAAGTACCTGAAATTCACTTAACAGTTGTCAAGTATCTACTCCGTGCAACACTGTGTTAGGCTGGGACGAAATGCATTCAGACCCTTGCCTCAACAAATTATAGAATAGATTACAACAGTGTAATTTCAGGTAGAATTAATTTTCTTATTTAATCTTTCCTCTATCTCAACACCCAATCTCAAACAATTTCAAAGGTCTTCCATTTCTAAAGGTCCAAAAAACCAGCCCAAGATTTAGGGCATGTTCTGGAACCAAATCCAATAGTTCAGACAGCTTTGAATTAAGTGAATCAAATTATAGGAAAACCTTCTTATTAAATGTTGTGCCTTGGACCACTGCCCTAGTATGCTGGCTGAGTTTCAGTTTCTGCTCAACGCCACAGATCTGGAGGGAATGAGGAGCCTGTGTGGCCAAGCTGGCCAGTGAAGATTTCAGAGATGTCGGGGGCTGAGCCAGAATAGAAATGTGCCCAACATTCCAAGGGTAAATCTACAAAGTTGCTAGGGAAAGAGGCCAGAAAGAGCTTTCTATCTGGCACCTGCAGTAACCAGGATAGACAGGCTATAGTCATTATAGCTGCTAATACTCCCTGGGAGATCTTGCCATGTAAGACCATGTAACTCACCTGGCCTCTCTACCAAATCCAAATCTTAACTAGTTTCAGTCCACGCACACTCAATGACAATTCCACTAGTGCTAAATAAGGAGACTATATATCCAGTTATTCAGTCCAACTAACTTATCTCTTCTCATTTACCAGAATCCAAACTGTAAAAAAATGCTAATATTCCTGAGAGTTTAGGTCTTCTTATCCCTATGGTGAGCGTTGCCCCAGTGATGTATTAAAATTTCATTTCACTTAGAAATTCTTCAGTTACATGTACATTCTAAGATAATAAATCTCAACTAGACTACAGTCATTTCTTCATGCAAAGCCGTAAGTTCATAGTTTAAATGATCAGTTCTAAATTATCATCAGTCTACTGTAAAGTCATTTTAAAAGACAAACTATTTTTTACTGATTATAAAAGTTTACTCTTTAAAATTCAAAAAGGAAAAAAAAACATAAATATAAAACAAAATAACCTATAATTTTGCCTGTTATATGTATAATCTTGTCTCTGTTATTATTTTTGGCATAATTTCTACCCATTATTTCTCTGTATGCTTTTATAATAATGTCATATTTTAAGCTTCACAACCTGTTTTAAAATTAAGGGCACCAGTATTTCCATAAATAAAAAACTCTGAGTAAACCTAATTTATAATATTTATATAATAAATCATGAAGCGAGCATTTCCCCTACCTGCAATAATTTAGTATTTTTTAAGACTACTTTCACTAATGTATGAAGCAAAGACTTGTACAACAAAAGCTATTTTTTGATTTTGATATTTTTTTCCTGAATACTCTGGTAGGGTTAAAATTTGGTAGAAAACATTTTTAAAGACACACATATTTTCCAAAATACTTTCCAGCATGATGTTTTCCAATTGTGTATAAATATCTGTTTTACTTCAACCCCCAGAGCAATGTGTATACAGTTTTTGTATATGTTTCACTGGCTGATAGATGAAAATGCTAATTGTTTTTACTTCTTTGTACTTTTTATTAGTTTTTAGCTAGCATATTATTTTCTATTATTTATTAGCTACATTAATTTTCCAATTTCATCCATATAATCATTTATCCAAATGTTTATTGAGCATCTACTGACAGGCAGTTTTCTAGTATCTAGAGAAACTTCAACAAGCAAAGCAGAGACATTCTCTGCCCTTATGAAGAAAGGTGGGGACATAGTCATAAGCTATAATAAAATGTGTCAAGTAGTGGTAAGAACTACAAGGGAAAAAAGTAAAGTGAAAAATTAGAGAATGCAGGATGTCTTATTTTAGAAGATGGTGAAGAAACGATTCTCTCTAATAAAATAAAACATTAAAAATAATTTCTGAATTTGCTGTTCATTTCCTCTGCCAAATCATTTATAGGAATCTCCATCTTAAATTTTGATTCAAAAAAAGAAAAGAAAAGGCAGTCAATATCCGCAGTATTTGGCATTAGCAAAAACAATATAGCTAGTTAAATATCCTATATTTTATTTTCTTTTTTCTCAGAAAGTATGATGATATTTAACTACTGGTCATCTAAACCTACATTACTGGTCCCAATACATTTAGCTTTTTCTTATAAATGTACTATAATACTATATATATATATATATACCTAAACAATATATACCCAGGTATTTTAACAAGACGGCTTTGCTATTTACACAATATATGAAAAATTAATTGGTCTTAATAATTTAATCTTGACCAAAAATTCAGTTTTCCTCTGAATTTGTAACAATCAGATGGTTTGAAAGTCATTATGGGAAAGGAAAAAAATGATGCTAATTAATAGTATAAAATTCAGAAGATTATTTTGAGAATTATGTAAGTTAATTGCATGTTTACCTGGGTGCCTGGTCTATCCTTGATATTCAATAAATATTCAATAGTTTAATTACTAATTTAATTAGCACCATATACTACTCAAAGAGGCACAGCAGTCCAATCTTGATTCTCGTCTTTATCTTACATTAGCATCTGATTACATCAGAGAACTAGTTGTCAGGAGAACTTGATTGTGATATGGCTGACATTTAAAATTACAGTAATATAGTAATCCAGTCTGTTCCCAAGTTTCTTAGTGCAAATGAACATCATCTGAAATGCTAACAAGTTATATTAATTCTAATTATCTGTATATTTTGTAGTCCTTTGAAATCTCATATAAATTTTCTGGAAATCTGAAATTATCCAAGTTAGAACTCTGTGGGTTTTATGAAATAGCAGTATTTTACACAAAAACTCTTAACAAAAAGTGTAAACAGATCAGGAAAAGTAGGAAAACTTTAACTGAATCATTAATTTATTTAAGCATTATTGAGTTGATTTCTTCATCAATCTTTCTTTCCTAAACTATCAAATCTCATTGCTTCACCTCATAAGAAATTTCATTTGAAATGAAAATTTTCAAGCCTGCTGTTTACCCATTATCTGCAATATTATGGTTGTATGGATCTGCATTTTAAAGAGATAGACTATAGGTGGAATGCTTCTCTCATTAGCAGTTAATATTCATGTCTCCCTCTTCAGATCTCTTATTCTTTGCCATAAATGTGACAAAGAGTCATTGACAATGAAAGTTTAGTCTTTATCCTTTAAAGGGCTGATTTAAAATTTTCTTAAGTCATTTTCAAGTTTGATGAAAATATCCTAAATCCATGATGAGGTTAATAAAAAACACATGAAAGCAGAACCTAAATAACATTAGCAATCAAAATTCATAATGCTCTGCTTGGCACAAGAGATTTTTTTTAATGAAGTATCCACTCACACGTTAGGTAAATTAATTGGCATAGACTATTATAAAAGAAAGTGGAAGAAGGGGAAACAGTGACGCACCCTGGATGCTAAAGGAAATCAACAGGCATTAAGAAGAGGGCACAAAAACTATCATGGCTTCTTTCCACTCTCTGGACTCTCTTAAATTTGCTATTCTGTTCTCCCTACATCACGTATTTATTCTTCTCTAAAAGAATAGCAGATAGGTTAACTTCAGAGTTCATTTTGCCTTTTGAATCCAACATGGGAATTTTATATTAACATCAAAATCTGCAATATGAATTTCATTAACTTTTTATGCCTGTTCCTCTTCTTCCTCACTGCACAGTTTGAAAAGAAACTAAGAGACTGACCATTGTTAAGAGTATGGACTCTATAAAAGGAGAGAATCTTTTACCACTTTGTTTCTGACTGAGAAAAGTGGGCCTGAATTACTTCACTTGAAAATGCAATTTTCCCACTCTTCAACTGCCCCACCTAATGGCAAGAGGCATAAATAACAGCCTTTATCTTGATCCCATACTTGAAAAAGTCCAACAATAATTTTCCGTATCTGTGCAAACATTTTTTATCCCCTCCCCTTAATTGTCCTACACTGTACTCCAAGTCAATTGCTAGCAGGTATCTCTGGCCAAAGCAATTATAAATAAGAGCGTTCACAACCCAACTATCGCTAGTGAAAAGAACATGGGATAGATGTCAGTGCTGACATTTGCAAATGGCATGAATTCAGGTACTGTTAAATCTATCATCTTTTCCAGTCTATCTCTAATGACAATCTTCCTCATCAGAGATGTACAATTTATTGATGTTTATGTGGGAAAACAGATTAAAGAATCAGCATTAGAGAGCACACAGAAATCAACCACCATCCACCGTCCCATTTTATAGAGGCTGAGACTGACGTGCAGTGAGGTTAAAGGATATTCTATAAATCACATACACTTTTAGCAGCAAAATTCATGTCCTTCACAAAGCAGCTTATTCTTCAACCTGCTAGTCCACCAACTCTGGCTGGGAAAACCTATCATCACTTTCTAATTAATGTATCTTCCTAGTCTTCTACTCTTAGAAATGGAAAGCTGTTTAATGTTCAATTTAGGGGGAGCATTTTTTTAAGTTAGAACTTTGAATTAGGATAAAATATTAGAATACACACCCAACAAAATAGACCACTGCAAAAGGAACTTCAGCAGAATAGATTTATCCAGAAATTCCCAAATACAGCAGATTAGTATACTGTGTAAAACTGATAATGCTTTCCAGAATCCTGGGTTAGGTGTCAATAACTGAAATTAACCAGGGTCCTTCAAAAGGTTTTTCCATTTTTCCTCCACAGTAACTTAGATTTGGCCTCTTGTGTCCAAACAGCTGAAGCTGATCTGTTTATATTATATCTCTAAGGATCTGCTTAGAATCCATTGCTGAGTTTTACTTTGCCTTGAGTTATTTGCTTTGTTGTTATGCTACTTGGTTTGTTTCAGCGTTTTGTATTGTTTTTGTTTTTGTTTTTTTTAGCCTTAGTAGTAACTGTTGAGCTACAGCATATCTGCCCTAAATTGATCTCCAAAAACATGATTCAGATATAGTGTGGGCACTCGAATACCTACATCTGATTCAACTGGGAAGCTGTTTGGGTGTTTCCGATCCCTTACCAGACAGATTGATCAGCATCTCTGGGAGTGAACTTCAAGAATATGCATTTTAAGCAATTGTTTTGGATGATTCAGCTGTACATAAAACTATGAGAGTCACTGCCAGGAGGACAAAAATGATGCCATCCACCCACAAAGGAAAAAGAAGGAATTAATTTTCTGCTTTTCCCAGAAAGCTCAACCCTTGGCACTCTTTTCACCTTGTACCACAGACTGAGTTTGTAGAACTCCTTAAGTTAATGAGATAGCAGGATTTTAATGATTTGTTCCCAGTCCCTGTCCTGAGAATAAATTACACAGGGACACAAACAGATGGTTTTCAGTTAACTGTTTTTCAAACAATCTAAGTAAGTTGAAAAAATACTATGTGCTATTATCAAATAACAGCTGCACCAAAATATAGGAAAATAAAATTCAAGGTAATTTTGAAAGAAAGAAGCTTAAATATCTTTTTAATTGAAAAGCCTGGGTTAAACACTGAATTTGTTTTATAACAAATCTTGGACTAATGTTTCCTAACTTGCTTTGGTCAGTGGTTAAAAATCTAAGTGTTTCCTTCTCCTTTTTTCTTCCTTTTCTCCTTCCCATCATTATCACTCTCTCAACTCTTATTTTCTACCCTTCTGTCTTGCTGATTTATTACTCTGTCTTTACCTATTAAGAAATTTCTTGATCTCATTTCTTCATGTTTTAAACTATTTCCTCTGAAAAATTTGGTGTCCTTAGCAGCCTTTCCAGAGAATCTTTGCTCTTTCTGATAGGAAATATAGCTTCCCATATACTCAAGTGCAGAAGTACCTGTGGGTTTGACCCAATACACAGAAAAGGTAGGTGGACAAAAACAAACAAACTAGATAATTTCAATTTATACTAAATCTGTTCCCTGATGATTCACAGTGGTCCTCATTCTTTCTGAGAAGCACAGGTCTCAGCTGTAGGGGTGCTCTGGAAAGGGATGAGGGTCAAATGCAAAGTAGATGATGATATTGAGATTCTGCAAAGATACCTCTTTTATTGGGGGTCTCTGAGCCAGTTCTGCCAAGACTGTAAGCTCAGTTTTTTCAACCTTAGCATAAGGACACACTATTTCTCATCTCTAAACCCTGAGATAAGCAGGAGAAGGGCAAGGCTGGGAAAGAGAATATTGACATTGAATAGGAAAGAGAAGACTGGTCACAGGACATCCCCACTGACTTGCTGGAAGTTACAAAGGAGATGGTATTGGAGAGGGAAGCATTCTAAGAGCAACAAACAAGTGAGTCTGATCTATTTTATCTGTAGGTTGAAGAACTCTTTCTCAGGAATAAATGTACCATTTAAATACATTAACCTCAACATGCCTCAAAGTGTCTTTCTTTTTATTGTCTATTCTCTTTATTTCCTCTTAGTTTCCAAATGACCACTTATTCTCCAGCTTGTCCTATTCTTACTTTATTTTTGATTAGTTTTGATGGGAAAATCATCATTTAATTAAAAACTTTCTTCCCTAACTTTTAATAGGAAGATGGGCCAAATAATGGGTTAAGAGAGGAATCAAGCAATAGCTTTAAGACCAACTTATACCTAAATTTAAAAGAACAATATTACTAAACACGAAATGAATAATAAAAGCTAATCATTCAAAAGAACAAGATGCTCAAGAGAAACACTTCATTTCCAAGAAACAGAGAAACCACCCAAAGACACCATTTGGCATTTGAACCTCAATTTAAGTGAAATTTTTCAGGAGACTAAGTGAAATGTATCTATGTGAAAAAACCCAGAAACCCAGTGAAATCCAAAGGTTCATGATTTTCCTTTTCTCCTTCTAATCAAAAATGTCCACTTCCATTAAAAAGAGATAAATGGTGCAGCAACAAGGGAATACCAATTTGGAAATAAAATATGGCTGAATGTCTACCACTTCTTAACCAAAAATGCCTTGATTATAGAGGAAGCAAAATACCAAATGTAAAAATAAAATTGAAACCAGGCTCACAAAATGATTTAATTAACCGGCAACTTAGAGTCAAGGAAGATGTGATGGAAATTTTAGCTCACTTAGACCATGCTGGAATTCCTAAGAAATTGTTGGAGGATTTAAGCTGAGGCTGTAACCCACTGGTTAATTGAAGGCATCACTGGATGGGGAACAGAATTCATATCTCAAAAGACTGTAAAATCAGGGTCAAGCTTTTGGACACAGATTTCCATTCTAGTTACAAAAGGCCCTGACTACATCAACTGGCAACGATTAATGTAAGGTTTGAGCAAAGCCAAGTAGCAAATGAAAATCCAAAAAGAACTAACCAATATTTACCAGTTAGAATTAAAACCTTGTAAGAGGAATATTTCCTGGTTGGGGGCTTGAGGCTGAATTTTTGCCTGGCATGGTAGCTAAAGAGAACAAATTTGCTGATTCAGGTTTCCCAGCACCTGTGTTCTCCTGTCTCTCACTGGAAGTAATGTTCTTTTTTGCTGAAACTTCCTCCTTTGTTTCCAACCCTCTCAGGAGACATTATGGAGTTCTTTGTACCACCCCTTCTTTTGTGAGACCCCTCCTGATCAAGCAGGCTACCCAGCCACGCCTTAGTACTTATTTACTAGCATGGCCATACCTTGTGCAAAATAACTGAAAAAGTAGAAAGAAGAGAGGAACAAATATTCTCTTCTCAGCACAGCTCCTACAGATTTTATTGCATTTGTTATTACTACTAGATGTGCTTCTTTCTCTCTTCCGTACAACACAGGTACATATTCTGTGCCTGTCAGAATATAAGATAGTTCACATGAATAATTATGAATCTCCAGAAACAGTTTCAGATAGCTGTCCTTTCTGTATGTAACACACTTTAAAGAAATGAATGTTTATCAAGTTTGGGGAAGGGAGTATAAGAGTGTTAGAAAATAAAACTGAAATTATTCATAAGTTCAGAGTAGAAAAACCTTGTTAAAAATTACACAAAAATTAGGAAGCTATCAAGGAAAAAGTCAATCATATTTTTACAACACAAAAGGTATATCTGTATTACTTATTAGTACTTAATTTTATCAGACAATATTCAGGAGTTTCAAAAACAATCTGAAATGAATGATCTCCCTTTTTTTTCAACTGAAATTGTGAACTACCATTCTACTCTTTCTTCCCACACAAATAACACAGGAATCATTTGCTGGCATTAGTTTCTAAATCCGTCTGATGGAATTATTTCCTATTAAGAGAAAAGGAAAGGGTAAATTAAGGTAAGAGATCAAAAAATAAGACAGTTTTCTAACTTTATCTTCTTTGATTCCTTCATTTGCTCATCAGTCAGGGAGCAAAAATATAGTTTCCTTGAAGTTTCTATTCAATCACTCATACTCATATGAAATGAGATGTAAGCATAAAACATTCGGAACCCAAATACATGACTTTGGCATCACCTATCCTTCTGTTCCCTGCATTGCTGCCGAGATAGATTCAGAAGAAGTTGAGAGGAAAGTTATAAGGGTAAAACAAGCGGCTGTGTTGACTTCTATTCCTCTGAATGCTACAATTTTACATTACCTAAGTTTTTTTGTAAACTTGTAAATTAATTTTAGTTTGCTCTACCCTACATAAACTAGAACTGAATTTTACAGAAATTCACTTCTCACAGCTTTCATGCTCTCCTCTCTCCCCCCTCCCCCACCCCCTCTCGCTCCCCCTGCCCTCACTCTCTTTCACCTTATAAATTACACTGACCATGAGTTTTCAGTGTCTTTCTGAAGGCTTCAGAAAACACAATTTTAATTTAAGAAGAGAGAAACTTAAAGTAGCAGTGAGAAGAAAAGAAATCCAGTATTGATTGTGTAACCTTTCTGGGTGGGATGGTACAGTGCTAGACATTTAAACAGGACTATCTCATTTAGTTAGTATCTCTAAGTTGCAGTTATACTCTTATGTTATTTTGACTTTGGATAATTCAACCAACACTCAATTTGGTGAAATAATATTTAGCAATTAATAGGCTGGCCTGTGAACACTGAGATACCTAATTTCAAGGATTTAGAGTGAAAAAAGAACAAATTTAAAGAGGGAAAAATAGTGAATAGATTTCAGGGTTTGTATTTTAAAATCTTATTTTAAATGCCTAAATGCCTTCCCCATTACCTGATAAAAATGTTTTCTTACCTACTAAAAAAAAAAAGACATAATAACAATCAAATTTACAAGACTGTTATGAGTCTCAAATAAGGTAATTTTATAAAAATCACTTTGTAAACTGAAAAGCACCATGTAATTTTTGCATAGCAATTATCACAATGAGATCTCTGTAGATACATAAAAATATAAGAGCACTTGATAGGAGAATTTAAATGCTTAAGAGAAACTATGGAGAGAAACACAGATGATGGCATAAATGATGTATAATGACATAATCGATGGAATAACATAATAGCACATCCTACTAAATCACAAAAAACTGTTTATTCTATTATGAGCATATATTTTCTCTCCTTAGTTTCTGTATTTGATAATGGAAATAATAAAAGAAAATAGTTGTTTATTTCTAAAAAGGATAAAACACAGGAAAGCGTTAGTGACAATAGAAAGTCTTGAAAGACACAAAGCATAACAATCTAAAAATCTATTTGCAAATTTTAAGAGCAAAATATGAAATACACCTGGAAACATATTTCATGGTCATGAGTGCTAAAACAAACTATTTTCTAGATGCTGCAAAATCACTTTACCTTCAGAAGTGAAACTGTAGTGGGATTGGAAAAGACAATAGTCCCTCGATCAAAGACAGACTTGACACATCATTCCTTGTGGATGCGCACGTCGGCTGCATGGGAAGGTTAAACCAAAGTAGCCTGCACAAATCAAACCTGGCTGCTTCTTTTACATGCAAGGTAATAAACTATATGAGATAGAAATCATTTCTAGAGAAAACGGAAAAACAAAAAGACCCCTCTATCTCTAGGTAGATACAATTGATTTTTGAAGTTACCTGATACAGAATACATAGAGAGAAATAACCTTTTGCAAGAGAAGGTATGTAGATAAAGATGCTGTAAATCTATTTCATCTACTGAAGTGAAACCTTGACACACATTAAAAATGGGTCACAGAAACAATGAACATGTAATTTAAATATTAAAAATATAAAATTTCAATCAGAGAATATGTTGATCTTGGGTAGAAGGAAGGTTTAACTCTTCAAAGGAGTGATTTGAATAAAACCTCTTACTATTTCAAAACCCACTAATGCTTTGGCGATCTCTATTCCAGGAAGGATGAAAACCTCTCTAAACACTTAGCCAAATCCACTCAAATCTGACAGACCATGCTCTAATTTGAAATGAGCAATTTGGGAAATTACATTCAAATGCTCATATGACCCATGCAGTCAGTTATCTGGGAGAAACTGCTATTTTTATGAGTGTCATCTTAAATCTCTTTAATGTTATAAGGAAGAAACTGCATAACTTAATATTTCCATCCCTGCATCTAGATAACAAGCCTAAAACCCACTTTTGATGAAGACATATGCTTATAATACTGATGTTTTAAAATAATTTATTCAGTTTTATTATTTAAAAATACATCGAATTTTTGGCATTTCCTTCATAATCTAAACTTTGCTTTCAAATATTTATGTTTTAGATAGCTTGGGGAAAGGTATCAGCTCCTTTTTTTATACCTCTGTTTACTCATCCACCAAATAGTAATAATAACAGTACTCCTATCTCAAATATTTTTGAAGATCAAATAAATATATATATATAAAGTATGACATTTGGCAGGCAATCAATAACTTGATTATAAAAATTATATTCCAAACTTATTTTATAAATGAAACAATTATGCCTTATGCCAAGAACACCAATGGCAGTAGATATACAAATGGATGCATATCGATATGCAAATATAGATATGCATGTGGCAGTGTGTGTTACACACAAATAGACACAAAATATACTTTTCTAAAGGAAAGATTAGGGAGGAATAAAGGTAAGGGAGGAATAAAGGCAAGTAGGCAGGCAGGTAAGAAGAGAGAGGAGGAAGAACCATTTTATTTTATTTTTATTGAGTTGTTCATCTTGGCTTTTACCCCGGATTATGAACTTGGGTCCTTGGCAAGCGTGCGGACTATGCCTGGTGGATTTATCTGCTAAGCCACCATGGAGCACATGCACAAAATAGTTTAATGACCCCAAGAATTCAGATTTCTATAGAAAAATGAAATTGAGAAAGCATTCTTCTCAACTAACTGTGAGACATTTAGAGGTCTTCCTCGTATTTTGTGGTACCCCCAAGGGAGAAGCACTTTTATGTACCTAGTTAATATTTGTCACAGCTCCCTTTGAACAGCTGTCTCAGTTCTGCTGCCATCATTGCTCCCTCACTGCTCCCCAGGCCTGTCTCCCTGCCCTGTCTTAAGTCAGGACACTGCCCTCCTCTTACTCTGAGGGAACATTGTTATAATATTGTATTACAGAAGGTTTAAAGAAAAGCTTTTGAGAAAAAAAAAATTCATACGCACACACGTGTGTAAATAAGACATTTAAAACCAATCAATTACTTCCAAAACGGCTTTCACTAGGCAGCACTGCTGTGGGTCGACCCTTCCCCTAACTCTGTAGCCACAAGGCCCGCCTGCCAAAAAGGCATTCTCACATGGATTCACTTATCACAGCCTTCCAGAGGATTCTGTCTCTCCCCAGACTGCATCTCTTTTTGAGTAACCAAAAAGCAAGTTAAATATTCTAATAATTTATTAGGCAAAAGAGTTTATCTTCCTTGTGCTAGAACCCTCCTTTCTAAAAAGTCTGGCGAACTCCATTTCCAAATAAAATGTCTTCCTAAACATAAAACCCCTACATTTTTTGTCACATTGCAGAAAGAAAAGACATTTGGAATTGCATATGCAATTTCATATATAAATAACTGCATATAATTGTTGCTTGACTGTATATATAGCTAAGACACTAATTGATATGGTGTAATTTATTTTCAGTAAACACATAGTGTAAGGATGTATTAACATATGAATGATGTCTACAGTGAAAGAGTTGTATATGTGATGCTCAGTTAATGCACAGACAGAGTAAGAAATTCCAAGTCAGGAATTCTGGAAGTACCTCCAGGTTTTTACAACTGTACAGTCACAATAACTCACTTATTCTGCTAAGACTTATTTTTAATCTCTCTAAAATAAAGATAAAAAAAACTGCTTTACTTCCTCTCGATTTATTTGAAAAAAAGTTGGAATATTATATTTAAAGCATAATTACATTTTGCAATTCTAAATTATTATTAGTCACATTAGCACACATAATGGACCTTAATTTCATTTCATAACTACTATAATAAGCTAACACTTCATAAATCAGCTTATATATAATATTATATATACAAAATCAGCCTTTACTATAATTATTCTTTTTAAAAAAAATCAATGAACTATGAATGATGGCTATAATAGAAGTAATGTACACACATAAAAAAACTACTTTTTAATAAATTTAGTCTTTAAAATCAAGTTTAACTCTAATAAAAAGCAAAAGATGTTGATACAGATTCAAAACGAGACAATACACTACTAAAGGAAAATATAAGTTGCCACAGCAATAGGTGATATAGTGGATTCTAGTAGCTTCCATGTAAACCATGGTACTCATTCTCATTACTCTAGTATATATGACTGAGATTCAGCTTAGTAAGAAAAGAAAGGTCATCTCAGGTCATTGGTAGAGTGGGGAGTAACATTTAAATGTGGAGGACTCAGAAAGATGCAGTACACAGATATACAGACATTTATTACTTGTTTAGATGTTGGAAAGGATGATGAGCCAGAAGTTAAGGAAGGTTCCCAGGGCCCTGGCTTAAGCCACTGAGTTGATGACTCATGTAGAAAATGCAGCAGAGAATAGTGACGCAGCAACACGTTGAGAGAAGAGAAAGGATAGCGAATGAATCTAGTTTGGGAAACATAGATGTGAATGTCCAACCTGCAACGGAGTGCAGTTTTGAGACTAAAACCAGCTATCTAAACAGGATAAGAAGGTTTTTAAATAACCAAATAGAAGACAAAGTCAAGAAAGGCTATAAAATTATCTTAGATTATCATATTTGCCAAGAACAGAATGTTGGGGAACAACACTGTTTAAGGGGCATACAGAAAAGAAAGGAAATGCAGAAATAACCATGAGGAAGTAAAGAGTACAAGGATTGTCAGAGAAATGCATGGCCACAGTGTCACTGCAAAAGGAATACTTGGTTCCTAGATGAAGGCGAAAAGAAAAGGTGAAATTCAAATTGAGTATTCAGGAGAGAGAAGGTGATTGATTGATTAAATCCTCTGAGGAAACAGAATGTTGATCATGAACAACATAAAAAGTTTCATCCTCTCAGATGTAAAGAAAGAAAACGAAAAAACAACCAACATAAAATCAGCTGTCTCTGTTACTTTGGGGATGTCAGAGAGAGTAAGAAGCTAGAATAGTTGACTCTGAGAAAGTATGTATATTTTAAGTATAGTCTTATTGGGTAACAGATTTTTTTTTCTCCTTCAGTGCTTTAAATATGGCATTGCTTTGTCTTTTTGCTGCCATATTTATAAAAATAAATCTGCTGTAATTATTATTCTTGATCCTGTGTAGGAAATGTATCTTTTGGTTCCCCTGGCTGCCTTCAAAATGTTCACTTTGTTTGTTTTTTTAGCAATTTATACAGGTTGTGTATGTGTGTGTGTGATATGTGTGGGTTGTATCTGTGTGTGTATCTGGGCATGCACCTTGCTTAGCGTACTCTGAGCTTTTGAGTCTGTAATTTGTTATCTATCCTTAATTTTGGAAAAGTCTTAGTCATTATTTTCAAATATTTTGTCAGCATCATTTTTTCATTCTTTCTGGGATATCAATTATGCATATGTTAGGCCATTTAATATTATACTACAACTTTTAGATGGTCTGTTAGTTTCCTTCTCTGTGTGTGTAGGTCATTCCATTTTTTTTCCTCTCATTATATTCTAGTTTAGGTAATTTCTACCTACCTTCAAGTTCACTGGTAAACTCAAAGTCACTGTTTATCTCTACCACTATGTTTTATACTCCTTGCATTTCGATTGGATTCTTTATTACAATTTGTATATCTCTGCTGAAATCACCTATCATCTCACATGTTGTCAATCTTTACCATGAGATCCTTTAATTAATATAACAGTTACTTTAAACTGCTGTCTGATAACTCCAACATTTGACCATATCTGAGGTGTTTCTGTGTATTGCTTTGTCTCTGGGAAGTATTTTCACTTGTCTTTTTAAATAGAGCATAACTTTTGCTGAAAGTTAGCTACCTTCTGCAGGACAGTCAATACTGAGGTAAATAATCTTTACACTTGTAGATGAGCACATTTTTCCTCTGTTAAGCCATTAGTGTGGGTATTTGAATTAATCCAGTCAGGAATAGGACTATACTTGATATCTTTTGTTGTTATAATTCACCAGTGCCCCAAAGGCTTCAGATTTATCTAGCGCTACCAAGTACTTGTGAAATGGCTTACCAGTAGTTATTTTCTTAATATCTACTCAACCCTTAGCTTTGGGTCCTCTTTGTACTGGGCCCCAGAGAATCAGTTTCTTGAAGCTCTTGCCACAATACCCTTGTTATTTTGACTCATTGCTTATTAGGATATGGGGGGCTGGGGGGGTCCAGGATGAAGAGTATGCTCTGATGCTCTGACTACATGTGACTCTTAGGTAGGCATATGTCCCTGGATCTGAGAGATGTGACTTTTACAAGTGCTTCTGCTTCTCCTCCAACAGAGTGCTGGTCTGGTGTATATTTTTACCTCCCTGGGAAGAGCACCTTTTCCCCACTCTCTTTCCACACCAGTCAATCTCCCCCATTATCCTAAGACAACAGTTCTCATTGGTCTTCTTTGTACAGATTAACTCTTTTCCTCCACTGGAGAAATTGACTTGGTTTCGACAGAGGCTATTGCTGTCTTCCTTGTGAGCATGTGGTGAGGCTTTAGAGAAGAGCCTACTTAGCTGTTCCCCATCTATGTACAACGTCCTCTGTGTCCATGCTTTCATGCTAACCCACACTCAGCCTTCAGCAACTCATGAAATAGTTTTGATGGCTCTCCCTACCAGTTACTAGTTTTATAGCATCAAGCGATGTCTGGCCAAAGTAAACAAATGACAGCATTCCTTTTCTCCTTCCTGACGGCGCCTGTGTCTTCCCAGGTCTGGCACTGACTGGTTGCCCAACAACCTCAGTTCTCTTTGTAAAGCAGGAATGTACAGCTTGCCTGCCCTGTACCTCTTGGAAGTGTGGGAATGACAAACTTTGCAGCTCTCTGCATACCTGATTTTAAACTAGAAGCTAGAGTTCACTCCAGAACTCCTTGATATCCTAAAATGAAGAAGTTGAGAGACTATCTTCTGGAAGGAATAGAAGTGATAGGAATGTGAAGCGAATGGTGGTTGTTTGAATTCATTGATGGTTCACTGTCTTTGATGAAAGTATACAACTGATTCCAAAGACGTGGGTATCACGTAAACTATCTTTTAATCTTCCTTATGTTTGTCTATAGAATAGACACAAGCACATTCATAAATGGTGATAAATGAAAAATTACAAGCTAAAATATTATAATTTCTTATCATTGATAGAGAGCATTCACAATAATGTACATTGAAAGAAATGTAAGGACTTGATGAGAACGCTGAAAAATCTTGACATAAAACTATCTCGTGTTTTTCTGAGAAAAGGTTGTCCAAATAATAGAAAATGTTTTCAGAAAGTTTTCAATTACATCCCTTTTGAGTCACTGTCGCCAACATCTAACTCTCTTGTTTAAGCTTTCTTTTCTCCCGTTTGCCTTTTAAAAGGTTTCGAGCACTCTTTCAGGAAGCAACATACGAAAGCTTTCTGGACAGAGAAGAATGCACACTGGAGGACATGCTCCTGTCTGATTATCCTGCCAATTCTTTCATTCAGGTTCGTAGGAAATACATTTTTTTCAATCTCTGCATTAGCAATCCCTGCCCACTCAAATCTTTTGCTTTTCAGTAATCATATGCACACATACTAGGGATTTCTCATCCCTTCTTCAACTCCCTTGTTTATCTTTGAATACTCCTTGCAAGACTATTGTTTCTGTGAAAAGTCTAGGTCTCTGTTAGTATGATTATTGGCTTCTGCAATACAACCCTGCTGGTAAATAAGGCTACATAATGACTTCTTTAAAAAAAAAACAACAAAACAAGTTGTAGTCCTGGACTGTTATTATTTGTTTTCAGTACTTAGGACGCATTTGGTTTTTAATGTTCACTGAGCTAGATTCTCTGCAAAGCTTAAATCCCACCCTGGAAGGGAATTTGTGAAGTCCTAGCTCTCTGAACCTCTGGGGTATCACTGACGCACATTCTGTGCAGTAGACCACTGTAGCGAAGCAATATTCAGGGAGGGCTTGCTTAATGAATATTGTTGACTGAATTAAATTTCAGAGGCTGAGGCCTATAAACATGGCCAAATGATTGAGACAGATGCAATATTGCCGAAACAGAAACCCAGACTGGCACATTAGTAAGGGTATAAGGGATGGGGTTGGGGGTGGCGCAGTTATGACCATAAGAGAGTCGTAAAGCAAGTGTCTTGCTCCCAGTCTTTATGATAGAAATAAGAGAGCACTGCCAATTCCATGTGTGTAGTATGTGACCCAGTCTAGACAAGAGAAGGAACTAGAAAGCAGGGCCAGGGTGATCTCTCCATAACCACTAACTATTCTTGGACTTGACATCACAACTTAATAGGTACAACTTAAGGGAACATAAAACCTTACCTACAATGACCTTTCTGACAATATAAAGGCGACTTTTGTTATTCTCTTTATTGATGGTTTGATTCTATTTAAATCATTTTGTATAGAGTGTATGATGCATTGAATATCACATAAGGTTATTCTGGGTATTTTGTTTGGTTGATTATTTTTGTTTATTTTTATTTTGCAGTGTGCTTCGCTATTGTTTTTTTATTCATTTTATCTTTGTATAAATCATAGTGGATACTGAATGTGCTTGATAACCTGATCACTTACTATTTTCTTGCCTTCCCTCTCCCTACCAGGATGTAACTGCTAAGTGCCAAAGCCAGATCTATAACTCAGTCTCGTAAGGACCAGCCCTGTGCTCTTGTTGGCACTCATCTTGGGAAACCATGCAAACATAACAAAATTTCAATGGAAATAATTTTTAATCTTTAAAAACCTTGCTTATACATGGCTATTTCAACAGTGATAATTTTACCATACTTTTTTAAAAAAGGACTTCATTCTAGTTAAAAATAAGAAAACTTCAACGTAAACATTTTCTTCTGGAACAAAATACTATTAAAAGAAAATAGCACCAAATTATTATGTTCTCCATAACTTCATTTTTATATTGTTTATAGATATCATTCTTCAAAATTCATCAATTTTATATGCAGCCCCATGTTTATTGCAACATTATTTAAAATAGCCAAGAATTGGAAATTACCTAAGTGTCCATAGTCAGATGAATGGGTAAAGATGTGGCATAGACGCACAATGGAATACTATGCAGCCTTTAGAAAAGATGAAATCCTGTCATTTGTGGTAACATGGATGGAACTAGAGGGGATTATGATAAGTGAAATAAAGCAGAAGAAAGACAATCACCAGATGATCTCACTCAAATGTGGACTAGAAGGGAACAGACTAAACAAAAGCCAACCCTCGAACATTAACAATAGAAGTGAGGTTGCTAGCAGGGAACAAGGTGGGGAGTGGGGCAAGTGGTGGTGGGGCCAATTAACAACGATGAAGAACTTTCGGTATTTTGGTGGTGGACAGGGAGTGCTGTCATGTATTTGGGGAGCAGGGAACCTGCATATATGCATTTACATTTTTTGTAAAGCAAAGTTACCTCAATAAATATTTATTTTTAAAAACCATCAATTTATGAAGACTCCTCTCCATTTTATATATTTTTGGTATTTGCATTATCACAATATATGCAATTCTTTCTTGGACATAATCACCCTGAATTCAACTCTAACTTGAACTTGTCCAAAAATTAAAGAGCAAACACATCACAAAATGAAAAAAAAAAAAAAGAAAGTGAAAAATGTTCTAAGACAACAATGTAGTGATTGGCTTTGGTCACTAACATGTGTTATCTCAAAGCAAATGATTGCTGTTCGGTCTCTACCAATTCAGACCTCTCTCCATACTTATATTCATTCACCCTCTTGTCTCTTCCTATACAATTATTGATTGTCTGAGAAAAATTATTCTTAAACACTCTAAGATAATCTATGTTTCTGCAACAATGAGCATAATTGACAATTACGACACATTATTCACAACTCAAAATAGCTCTGCCAAATAAGATATCCCCAGTGTGATACAGAAAATATCTGTAAGAGGGACAGGACTGCAGACTCCCTGAACTAAATTAAAAATTAAAGTGTGATAGACTTGAGTAGTCATGGGCAGGGTGGGTTAGGAAGATAAAGCAATAAACTAAAAATTACAAATGGAGGGGTCAAATATGTTCTATAAGTGTACAGACCATATGCATATTACTTACCATCTAACACCCAGAGCCCAGCACAGTACCTTAGACAGGCAAGCCATCCAATAAACACTGATTAAATTTTGTAAAGAAAACAAGCAGGAGGGCAGGGATAGCGGCCAACATAATGAAACTACAAGTCCTTATTTCAGTTTGTTATAATAGACATGAATAAGAATAAAGAATATTAGTTTGGTTTGGTTTTGCACTTTTCTTTATCTTTATCTTTAACATCTCCTTTGACTTTCTTTGGGCCCTAGTAAGTGACCACAAGTGAAATATCCAACTAATTAATTTCACCAGGATTCTAAGCCATAACAATTTGTTAATCTTTTACCTTAGGTGGTGATGGATGGAGTAGATAAAGGAAGCCAATCTGGTCAGGCTCCCTTACTTTTTTTTTAATCATAAAACACCCAAATAATCAATCTTCTAGGGCCATTTTTAAGAATAATAAATGCAAGTATCTTTGAAGCACTAAAGCAAATGTATGATCCTTTCCAGATTCCTTTTTGGCTCTCTCCAAGTATGTGCCAACAGAATGAAATGCCGTAAACTACTTACATAGGCCATTGAAAGCAAGCAATCATTTCCAAAAACAAAGCAACATAAAATTATAACTAAAAAAAAATTTTAAGAAAAAGATAAATTTAGTTTACAAACTCTAGATATTTTTAAAGTCTTCTGTAAAAATTGATGGGAATCTACTGAGCATATTTTATCAAGTAGTGCCTGGTTCCTGGACTCAACTGGCAGCCCATTTTGATGGGCTTTAATTTCACATGCAAGGAATTTTCCAGATACTCTGTGCCCTCCAGAAGCTCAGGATTTGCATCAGTTTTGAATAAATACTAAACAAAAATTCTTTCAAAAAATAACAGGGAACATCAATTGAAAGACATCTGGTGAGTGACAATATTATCTAAATGTAGAGCATCCAAAATAATCCTAAGTCAAACAGAGGGCAATTTCATCAAGAAACTAACAAATCCAATTGAGCAGAAGATATCTTAATTCTCTTCAAACTAGTAGGAAGAAAATGATACCGGGTCCTAGGAAATTGAGAATTTAATGCAAAATATTAGAATGTTTTGAATGCAATATGTAAGAGACTAGACTAATAATTAAGAATTAAAATTTAGTCAGCTCAAATTCCAGATGAGAAGATATGTAAAAATTCATGAGTTCAGAGAACATCAACAAAGACATCATAAGGCAAGATACTTTTAAAAATTTATGTAACCTCCGATTTAAAAACATTCTATACTATAACTATAGAATTACTTTATGTGCCTCTTCCCTTATTTGTACATTTACTCTAGACTGACCATATTTCCTTAAAACAAAAATGGGACATTGAGATGGCAAAAACAGGACATGGTTATGCACCGGCAACTAAGGAGAGGGGAGGAGGCAGAACAATCCGAACAGGAGCAGAGCAGCCAAGCCAGAAGCCAGCAACAAAAGTCCTACGTGATGCTGATCAGTGATAACTCAGTAACAACATGTGATTCATACAAATGGTCAGGGCTGGTGTAAGGAATTTTGGTAACAGATGAAAACCAAATTTAGTGTCCCTATAAGCTTTGCTTTAAGTGTCCTAAAACACATACCACTTTAACCATCCCCGTGCTAGAAATGTTTGATAACCAACACAGTGGCAGAAATGCCAAATAACCCTCACAGTGTCAGAGATAACCCCCACAGTCCTTACCTGTGGCTCAACCACACTCCAGTGTTCTGATCCCTTTGAAGAAATAGTTCCTGTTTCCTCACAGGGATGGGACAGCAGTGATGACCAGGGCCCACCGCAGTGAGTGGCAGCAAGGGCTGTCTTTAATGGGGGCAAAGGGGACAGCTGCTTTGGGGTCCCCTCAAGAGACTGGGTCCAGGGTATCTCAATCACCCCTTTTGCTCTGGATTAAAGAAGGCCCTGGTTTATCAGAAACAAGACAAAATTAACATTTATATAAAATGATGATATGATCTGAAAATACTAAAAAAAAAGTACTGTCCTGTTTAAAATGATACATATGGGCAGCCTAATTTACTTCCTGCTTCTAGTTAGTTTAAAAGCAGTGGCACAGGTAGAGGAAGTGGGAGTGACTCCAATAATCTGACATGAAATTTACAAATCTCTGAAAAGTTAGTCCATTGGTAAACTCACTGACAGGACAAGGTCCTTCTGAGATCAATGTCATTGGACTAACTGCCAAAAACAAACAATATCAAGCAAAAAAATTAAAATAGTAAAGGAAGAAAAAAATTGAGTAACATTAAAATTAGCCCTTAGGTCTATGAAGAGATTATTAATATCACTGAATTCCCCTAGCAAAATCTAGAAAATATGAAATAAAGAGAAAGATGTTAATCAGATCATTTTCAGTTTTATCCAGTTGATAGAACATGTGGACTCCAGGATACAGGTTATCACAACTTTGGCTAAAAATATCAAACTAATGAAAATCATCCCTTAAGAATATCTGTCATGTACCGAATGATGGTGTTGCTCTCTCTCTAGGCTGCCCACCATTTCATATGTTGAAGCCCTGTATCCCAATGTGATAATACTTGGATCTAGCTCCAAGATAACAAACAGTTAAGAACATGATCTGACCTCCTCCTCACTGACAACAAAACTACACCCATTTTTAACTACAACCCTTGAAAGGGAACCAACAACACCACAAAGAGAAAGACACATATCTTCATAAACAGTAGAAGTCAATCTGTCTCAGCTCCATCCATGTTCAGAGACCGCAAGGTCTGTAGTGAGCATCTAGTGATCAGGACACTCTCGAGAGCTGAAGAGTCTGCTGCCTCAGAGGTGCTAGCTACCCCACCTGAACACTGGCGCCATTCATTAAAGCGAAAACCTTTGGTGGTATAGAAGGAGGAAAACATCTTTGTGAACCAATACCATGCCTGTGCTGCATGCAGGCATGAGAAGCTGACACTGCAGGAATCCTCCAGGGCGAAATGCCATCCCCTCCACTATCAGTGCATTTGTGCCAACTCTGCAGCGCTATTGTGGATAGCTGAATAGTTCCCAATAAGGAGTATTCCATTCTCTGGCTCTCCCACTGAACAGCAATTTCCACCTACCTGCAGCTACTGCTAAACAGCTTTGCTATCTGCTTGGAATTCACTAAAGCTTCTACCCACATGCCCTAGGACTTGATGGCCACCCCTGCTGGGACTGCTTCTTTGCAGAACTAAGGGATTTTCATAGGAGACTGTGCTTTGCTACAAGCAGTTCTTGGCTCTCTCTCCTGTAGCCTCTGTTGGGACTGTGGCCTGCTTGTGAACTGGGTCCCTGTGCTGGGTCCACAACAGTTGGGTCTCTCCCCTTCTACCTTATTCATGCCTGTGACTCTGTGGGGGAACCGCTAACCCAAATCCAGTCCTAGGGGCTGGGTTCTCATGCCTCAGCACAGTGTTGGCTCTAAAATATTAACAAATCTAACAGGTACTAAGATCACCCAACTAAAGGGAGTCCAACATCTGCCACGAAAACCTCAGGCCTATACTGTGCAACCTGATAGACAACACACGGTCTTTACATCAGGGAAGCCCAACCCACAGATACAAATACAGACTGCCAAGCAGAGAAGTATACATGAAATAATAATTCAAAAAAAAAAAATCCGGGGAAAATCTGAATGCAACCAAATTAAGTAAACTACCTGAAGAAGACTTTAAAGCAACAATTTAATAAAACTAAAATCAAGAGAACCATGGAGGAACAAAAAGAAAACTACAACAAAGATAGAGCAAATATAAGGTATTCTCAACAGAATTCATAGAGCTAAAGAACACAAAAAATGGCTCAACAGTAGGCTGGAAGAAGCCTCTGATAGAATCTGCAAACTAGAAGATAGGGCAATGGAATGCCATTAAGCAAACAAGAAAAGAGAAAAAGGAATGAAAAGAAATGAATACAGTATACAAGATTTATGGGATAATATCAAAAGAAACAATATTTTCATCATAGGGGATCCCAATAGGAGAAGAGAAAGGGGAAGAAACTATATTTGAATACATTTTTAGCTGAGAACTTCCCTAACCTGAAGAAGGAAATAGATCTCCAGACCCAGGAAACACAGAGTTCCGATGTGATAGTATTTGGAGGTGGGGCCATTAGGAGGTAATTTGGGTAGGTGAGGTCTGGTGAGGCTCTCATGAGGGGTTTAATGCCATTATAAAGAGACATCAGATATTTTGTTCTCTCCCTCTCTGCCATGTGAGGACACAGTGAAAAGGCCAAGAAGAGACATATCACCAGGAACCCAATCAAGCCAGCACCTTGATCTTGGGTTTCTCAGCTTCCAGAACTGTGAAAAAAACATCTGTTGCTTAGGCTACCCATGGAATTTTGTTATCAAAGTCCAAAGAGATTAATACATTCTTTTTCCCCACTGCCTTGATTTTATATTTATAGTGAATCCTAACTTAATGCCCTCAGTAGGTTCTTGAAAAGTGTGACTTTAAAGCAAATCCAATTTTATCATAGGCTAGTTGATATAACCAAAGTTAGGTTTCTATGGTATATTTATAGTCACAAAAGCATCACCAAACTTCTAAATAAGGACCCAAATATTTCTAACATGAAAAAATTATCAGTATTCATTGATTGATTCATTCATTCATGTATTCATTTTCCAACATGGTTATTTCATTTCAGAGGCTTGTGTGTCTAGAACCCATGCCAGCAACTTAAAACAAAAAGCAGGAACCAACCCTGGACAGGACACTCTTCCATCACACACGCCAGGGATCACCCACACCCACACCACACTCACTCAGACTGGAATGGTTTAGAAAAACACCAATTAACCTAAAATGCACATCCCTGAGATGTGGGAGGAAACAGGAGCACCCAGAAAAACCCATACAGACATGGGGAGACTACGGAAACTCTACACAAATAGTGGCCTCAGTCAGGAATCAATGTTTTTCTCAATCAACATTAAAAGGGAACAGCAATATTCGAGGAAGTGCTTTATTTGGTAAGTGATCTTCAATTCAGTTTGGATTGTGCACAATATGATCTAGAATCATAGACACTCATAACTGGCAGAAAGAAAAAACTGTCTTCTATGTCATACTATGTCAATATTTTATGGCAAAAATACCAAAGAAAACTTGAATCACAGGTATGTGATGCTCCGGTCACTATAAATGACTTCTTCTCCTTGGTTTTCAAAGGATTTTAAAAAGTTAGCAGAGTAAACAGCATTGCTAAAGAGAAGAATCATGTCTACTGTAGAAAATTAAGCTATTTAATTAAAAACAGAGTTATTGCTGTAGCATTTTTTCATAAAATTTTCTAACAGGCCTAGAAAGGATATTCTGTATTAATTACTGTGTCTCTTCCTATCCAAAATTGCTATGCTCTATAGGAAGAAAGAAAAAAGTCCAGGATGTTTACAACTAAATGTTGTCCTACATTATATTCAATAACTTCATGAAAACATATTTGATGGAGAAGAAGGCAAACTTAAGTAGAGAAACGAGTGGATCCATTATTATTCAGCAGAGAAAACAAAAATAAAGCATGCCTTCCGCATGGGATTTTCCTGCTATAAAACTCCGAGCAATATCTCACCAATCCTCATATTAGTAACATGGTTTTAAGAAAGGGTGGTTTAACTTAGAAATCTGTCATTCTTGTGCACAAATGAAACTTGTTCAGTCCTGTTAAAGCACGAATGGCCCCCGGCTTCCACAGATGGCAAAGATACTTTCGAAGGTTAGCACAGAGAGAAAATTGTTTATGCTCTGCCCTTTCGGTGTGTGGGCAGAAAAACATTATCCAGAAAAAAATAAATGTGATCTTAAGCACCCCAAGAAGTACAAAACTCTAAACAATCATGTAAGAACTTCGATAATACCTACAAAAAATGAAATATCAATAGAAGGGGGCTTGAAGACTTTAAAAAGAGCTAAAGTTTTCACACCACAAAACTTAGGGGAGAATCTTCCTCTGCCACATTCCCTGTTGGTAATGAAGACTTTAAGAAAAGCATGATCTATTAGGTCAAGATTTTTTTTCTTTTCTTTTGTCATTAGTATTAAATACAGCAGTTTTTTTATTTTTTAATTAATTTTATGGAAGCAACTTTACATCACAACATTACCTAGGTTTAAAGTGAGCACCATTATAAATCAACATCTGTATATAATGCATTAAGTTTACCACCACGTTTAAGTTCTTTTCTCTACCATATAATTTAACCCTTCAGAGTTTTAAAAGAAGCAGATGCTATCTAAATGAATTTATTTTTTATGACATTTTCCCTAGTTTTTCTCATTATGCCTTAATTTTTATAGAGCTTAATCTGAACATTTTTATTTTTATTTTTCAGGAACTTAAAAAGGGTTAAAGGGGGTAAGATTTTTTTTCAATCTTGGCTTTGATTGGCAACTATATTTTAGGAATCAGAGAAGAAAAAACATAGGGGAATCTCACTGACTTAAAAGATTTGGGGTCTAGCACAGCACTGATGATACAACTCATCAAATAGATATCGTGGATGTTACAAGCATCATGTGTTGATATCATTTCTATACTACCCTTCAGAATATTGGAGTCAGAAACTTGTTAAATGTTGGGGGTGTACCCTCTTGACTCAGGTGGCTAAGATGCTGACATGTAGACCCTGTAAAGTCCAAGTTCAGAACCTTGAAAAGTGAAAACACCACAATAAATTAAATTAAAAGCCTTCTTTGCTCCCTCCTCTCCCCTCCCCCTCTTTGTGTGATATTTTGACTCACATTCAATTTAGTAAGTAACGTTTTTATTTACTTTAAATTAATTTTTAAGAAAAGTTAATTACTAAATGATGAGATTATATATTTATTTGGTTTATAAAATCAATATATATAAAAATATAGATCAAAACTAATCACATTATAGCATCAGAAATAGGGGCTGGAGATCCGAATGGAAAAAGATCTTTGCCTCTCACACCTCAAATAAGGGGTTAATATCGAAGATATACAAAGAATTTATTAAATTGGACAACAAAAATATAGACAATCCAATCAAAAAATGGACTGATGACTTTAAGAGACACCTTTCCAAGGAAGATATACAAATGGCCAAGAAGTTCATGAAAAGATGCTCTGTCTCTTGTGATCAGGAAATGCAAATCAAAACAATGATAAGATATCACTTCATGCCATTAAGAATGGCTATTAGCCCAAAGAATGAAAATATTCATGCTGGACTGGAGAGGATGTGGAGAAAAGGGAACTCTAATTCACTGTTGGTGGGAATGTTAAGTGGTGCAACCATTTGGAAAGCAGTATGGAGAGACCTCAAAAAACTGAGAATGAAAATTCTATATGACCCAGTTATTCCCCTACTGGTCATTTACCCCAATGACACAAAAACACTTATCTGAAGAGATATATGCACCCCCATGTTCATTTTAGCACAATTCATAATAGTTAAGAAATGGAAACTATCTAAATCTCAATCACAAAGGAGTAGATAAAGAAGATGCGGTACATATATGCTATGTAATACTATGCAGTCATCAAAAAGGAAGGGATCCTGCCTTTTGCAA